>CM035171.1:107888710-108296770 GCA_020205615.1 Panax quinquefolius | reverse complement strand
AGCTCCTTCTAGGGCGGTGGAGGATCTGAGGCTCCGTTTAGCCGAGACCGAGGCACGACACCGAGTTGGGATTCGAGACCATCTAGATGAGATGAAGCGATTCGTCTCCGTCATGGAGATACAATTACTTACCGGTCTCCTCTCTTCTCCGGTACCCAAAATTAGCCCTCAACCCCCTTCTAAAACTACAGGTTATGTTTGTATATATGTATCAATTTAAAGTTTAATCTTGCTCTAAAAAAAGAGCAATCTTCCCTTCCTTCCAGCTTTGATAAATGTTATGCTAGGAAAATCTCTGAAGCCTTTTCAGTTTTCTCTAAATATATTTTAGATGGACTATGAACTATGGGTCTCAATAATTGATATGATTATTTTGTCACCATTTCATCCATATATGTGTTTATGCTTGCTAATTTCTCTCTAATTAGCACATGAATCCATTGCGGATAAGTAGGATAGGAGAATACATAGAACTATTGAGAAGTTGAAAGCTAAAAATCTTGCAGGTTTTGACCCTTCATTTCAGTTGTGCAAAATGACTTTTAATTTGACTTTCACTTTGTCTCAGTTGCTTGCCTTCAGATTTGGAGGGTGCAGTCCGCCAGTCAAGTGTAGCAGGTGCAAGTTTTGTGTCTTCAGGAGGAATGAGAGCCATTGTATGTGCTAGAAAGATTCAGTCAAATAATATTATCAATATACCTTTGGGTGGATAAGTAATATTGCTTGCAATATTTTAGAGAATATCACTATGGAAATTTTTCCGATAATTCTATATAAAATATTCGACATGATTTGTTTCCAAATTTTCGGAATATTAACACCAATATTTGGCAGTAAAGAGTTACTTAGTTGATTTTGTTCCCAAATTTGAAATTTGTCCAACTCTTATTCCATTTTTCTAGAAGTTTTTCACCTGACTATTTCCAGAAATTTCCTTGCCCCTGGTGTTGTTACAGGGTCATAGTCGATAATGCTGGTTGTTCCAACGCCACTCGCGTTATGGTAAGTATCACCTTCTGTTAAATTTCCCAAAAGTTATTTGTCCAAAATTAGTTTGACATTTTTACTAATTTGTCCATTATCTTCTTGATAGTGCTAGAAAACTTGGAATTCTTCTAGAAGCCGTTCAAGTTCTCAAAGATCTGAACTTGTCAATTAAGAAATCTTACATTTCTTCAGATGGAAGATGGTTCATGGATGGTAAATTTCTTGAATATTACATTTTTTCATCTTTTGGGGCTATTTTTTAGCTGAAGTAATTTCTTGAAGCTTACATTTTATCATCTTTTTGGGCTATTTTTTAGCTGTAATCAACTGGATCTTTTGCTGATTATGATCATATATTCTTTTGTGATTCGATCATATATATATATACAACCAATTATTGATGAGACTCTTAATTCTTATTTCAATTTACAGCAGCTTAGTATGCCCATTTTATCGTCTTTTCTTAATACTTATGTTGCGGTGTTAGGCAATTGAGCCGCACCATGAATTTTTTTGAGTATTTTCTTACTGATTTTTTTTTAAGTTTTCTTTTTCCAAAATATTTGATAGGTTATAACCTAAATTTATATATGGTCATGGTAGGTTGAGAATTGAGATTCAGTTGCATAACTCTGTACATAGACTCTCATTTTTCTCAACTAAATTTAGAAAAATATGATTTTTTTTATGTTACTAAATGCCAACTCCTTTTGTCCCCCATTCTAAGGGGAGATGACATGGTCAAATCCTACCTACTCCAAGGTTATTGTCTTCATAGTAAAATAAATAATTGAAGTAAAATTTTTGTCGTATTTTTCAAATTGTAATTCATTGTTGGGTTATTTGACCTGTGCTTATTAATCTAAAAAGAAATGTACTATATATACTTGAATTTAACCTTAAATTTATGTTATATATATATATATATATATATATATATATATATATATATATATATATATATATATATTTGCCCTCTAATCCTTAGATACCTTTTCATGGACGGTTTTGATTTACTTTTAGAAACTGTATTCATTTTGTGGGTAATCTGTTGTTAAACTTTACTCTGTCCTGGTGTAAGCACTAATCTTGGAGCTGCCTTGGTAACTATTGAAACTGGAACACGGTTTTTTTTTTACAAGAGCAATGTTTTATCACTACAACTCGGATCATTCGTTACAAGAGATTGTCAATAGCATGAAAGATCTTATGGATTTCTGAGATCCATAAGTAATTGTTTTCTAAAACCCTTTGACTTACTTTCGTGGTGGGTGACTTGGATTACCATTGATTACAGAATCTCTGATGCGCTGGCTAATCCTCCTAATACAAAATAGAAGTAGGTGAAGCTTTTCTTTTGTTTCATTTGTTCCTTCTATATCTGCTTTGTGTTTGTACAGTGTGTCCTCAAGGATCTTAATGCCCTGTTTGTTGTAAGATTTGTTGTTTATCCGGTTCAAATTATTTTTCTTTTCACTTCTTATTTTTATTTTGTGGGTGGACTACTCTTTCCCTGTACATATATTCTTTTTTCATCTAATATATATATATATATATTATAATCCAAAAAATAAAAATCCATTATAAAGGAGCATACTAAGCTTAATTTGGTAGATCCTATTCTTGTGCCTCAGGTCCAACTACAGTTAATGGAAGCCTTTCTGGTCTTGCACCCAGACTTCATGGTTTTCATGTCCATGCTCTTGGTGATACAACAGATGGTTGCATGTCAACTGGTAAATTTCACCCATGTACTTGAATTTTTCTGTACTTTTGACAATGGCAATTGAAAGAATGCAACGATTTTTATATTTCTTCTCTTGATCATGTTAATCTGCAGGACCACATTATAACCCGCTGGCAAAGAGCATGGCGCTCCTAAGGATGAGATACTCATACCGGCGATCTCGGGAATGTCACAGTTGGTGAAAATGGTATGCATACTTGGATTCATTGCATGATGAGTCGTCACTATTTTGATTATTGTGATCATATAATCATGTGTTTATGTTTGATGCTTTGCTTATTCATTTCACGTGTCACCACTTTCACTACCATTTGTTCAATGTGGCCCTCATTTTGGAGTAGTTTTTGTTACGAGTAACTCAATGGTGCTAAACTTATAGGTTTTGGTGTTATTTTTTTTCCAGTCCTATAATTATATTTAGTATTTTTTTGTAGCTGAAAACCGTAGTTTTTTTTGGGGGTTTCATATCAGCCAGGGGGTTTGGTGGATACAAATTATGTTCTATCTAGCTTTTAAAATTCTACTTTACCTCTAGAAAAAATGTTGGTCTAGAATGTCCTTATATGTACTCCCATTCTAAACTATAAGATCATTATTGACCTTTTGAATTTAACTTAAAACACTTTCAAACTCAAAATTTTGACATGAATTCATTTAATTTTAATCAATACATTAATTAATATTGTAAACTATCTAAAAATATTACTCATTGTTGTAATATTTATTGTTTCATAATTTTAATGAATCATCTAAATTTTGAGTTTGAAAATGACTCAAATTGACTTTCAAAAGTCAAAATGATCTTATAATTTGAAACATGGGTAGTATATATAAAAAAATGCTTGTATAGGATGCAAGTGTAGTCACCTATCTGTTTAAAAAATGCTTGTATAGGAATTGCAAATGCAGTACACGTCTCATTCGATGAACTCTGAGATGGGCCCTCACTAAAAGAAAAGTATGCATATACTTGGAATTGTGGGTTAGAAATGCTTCTAGAGTTCAACTATCTGTTTGCCCTATGGAATTTTTATTTAAATGTTTAAATGCGTCAATAATATACTTGGAATTGTGTGTTTGAGTTTATAATATTTCCCCCTTCATGTATCTGATTATTATCTCTTATAAACAAATGACTAAGAATATTGTCAAGGATTTTGCAAAGTTGAATAGATCTTTCATGATTATTTTTATATGTTTTGTTTCAACTTGCAGAATGCCATATCTATTTATAAGAAGCAGAGGGAAGAAATTGGAGCCATAAATCGGGAGAAAGTAATATCTTGCAACTTGGAGAGCCTCGAGGTTGTTCAAACATATGATACTGAGAAAGCTGCTTCAAATGATGATAAACCTGGCGGGCTTGCTTCGTGTAGTGATGCGCAAGAGGCGGAGAGTGCAGTCCCAGATTATAACGAGGATGTTGACACGTCAAGTGATTTACAGTCAAGTGATTTACAGGAGGCAGTCCTGGAGGCAGTCATTCTTCCAACAATGAGGGGAAGAAGTTGATTGAAAAATAAGTGTGATCCTTGCTTTTTCTGATGTGTCTTCTGGGGCATGTGAGGCAGTGATGCCAGAGTTGATCAAGTCTGGGTCAGTAAATTTAAGTCGGATACATCATTCTCCTGAAAGTACACATTCAAGGGCTACATTGAGAATCCAGAGACAATGTTGCTTTAGAGCTTCTTTTTTTTTTGTGTATCTTCAAATATTGATTTCTCTACTTATCAATCTATGAGCCGACCAACTGTTCCTCGGCTCAATATAATCGCTGTGTTCTTTTGTTTAGAATAAAGGGACCTCTTTGAGTATCATGACTAGGTTTTACCCATTGTAGTGTAAAGTTCCCTTTTCAAGGACACAATTAATTTGAGCAACACTTATTGCTTTAGTTAATTTTAAGAATTTGTTGTGCATTATGTTTGCTGGTTTCAACTGTTGAGATGAATGACAGCTAAAGATGCTTCAGTTCGATGCAAACTGCAACTAATCATATGGTTGTTGATAAGATATGGATATTTGGAAAAGCTAAAGAGATGAAAGGAAGTGAATGTGGATATATCTTTCATTCAGAAATAGCAGCAGATGTATCAACCATTCTCTTGCAGGCTATATTTCAAAATACCAGTTCTGAGGTGGTCATGAATAAAGATGGAAAAAATTCGATTATGTCAAGAAAAAAATGTCTATGCCTGTGGCTCTTCCAGATGGTGGGATCCAAGCTTTCTGCAAAGGTCCATCAGAGATGAAAGTGAAACAAACTTGCAGTACTTGCTCATATTCCTCATTCTTACAAACTTTACAATGTGATTTTCGTAGGCACGTTCTTGGGCTTGGACATGTTAATTTCAGACATTTTTACCTTGGCACAGTTTTTTTTTTTTATATAAAACAAATTCTTATATTTTATTTGTAGAATTTGAATTCTTCATCTGGCTTAGCTGGTGATTTCTTTTATACTAAGATACTGAAGTTCTGATTCATCAAAGTTAGTTATTAATCATACAATCTACTTATCTAACGAAATGTTCTTTTCGGTGAAATTAATGAAATTTCTTTAAAAGTTTAATGTAGAACCTTGAACACGTGCTAAAAAAATTCATTATTTTTAATGGATCTTATTCTTAATGCTATATGTTGATCTTGTCGTACTATTTTGTTGTATCTATTTTCAATTGTCTCAAGACTCCATGATGGCATATATCTCCTGTTAGTTTACCCTGCATCATATACATACTTTAGAGTTGTAATGGTTCATCTGGTTGGACTTGTCGAGTTATTGTGATCCCCAGTGACTTTTCGACATTCAAATGATTATGATAAATTGATGGTCAATTCTTATATGAAGACAAGAATTGGATATACTTCGAGCTATGCTGGATCGTATATTATTTGAATGTCATACATGGTGGAAAAAACAATGAGTTATGAGATAATTGTTGTTATCCACTGCAAGGTTTCTTATAGCCTTTTCAATCCGCAAGAGAGAGATATACAAGTTGCAAGGAGGAATTATCTATCACCAATTGTTGGTACAGATTTATCATAATCTGATTTGTGTGTCATTCTTTTATGGCTTGTTGAGGACATGTTGATTAATCTGGATAACAATCTATTATATTCTTATTATATTTTAATTTATTAATTATATGTACATATTTATTATTAAAAAATTAAATAATCCCGCCGCAACGCGCGGGTTTGTATCTAGTTACACATAAAACACTGTTTTTTATAAAAATTCCAGTTAGAATAAATACTATATATTTTTTGGGAGGTACTACAAAAAAAAAAAAAAAAAAAAATGTCACTAAAAAATGTCCCCCTAGAAGGACTCTTAAAAAAATGGATTTAAAAGTTGGTCTAATAAGATGCCCTATAAAATACAATTAATTTAACTATTTCTAAAAGTAACAAATATTTGTACTTATTTTGCGGTAATTAATAGTTATAGTTGTTTGTAATAAAATTGAAATAAATTCTATTGATTTGGAACCTTTAAATTTTTAAAATTAAGTTAAAAGTGTAAATAAATATATAATTAATCTAAAATATGGTATTATTTTAATTTTTAGTTAAATAACTATTATGATGCCACTATTATTATATTTTTAATCAAAATTGTAAAACATTTTAAAAAAATATCCTCTTTACAACATGTATCTTTAATAATCTTTTAAACAATTCGAATAGGAAATTGATATTTCCACAATTACAAAAATAATATTTCTAGAAGTTCTCTCTCACATGAATAGTAAATAAATCTCACACTTATATGAGAATGACTTTATGAAAATATTAATTTTAAAGTTTAATATACCATTGACTTCAAAAGTCAAAATATATATCTATAATTTTAGAACGGATGGATTAAAAATTTCAAGTAGTGTAATCATTTTCTATTCATTTGAAAATAAAACACGGTGTTCCACCTTACAGAAGAATCCTTCTCTTATATCGTGCATAGATTAGAAGCTGGAAATAAGAAGAAGAGACAAATGGAAATGGAGAGAAAAGAAATGGCTAGCAAAACCCAATGATGCAATTTTCCAAACGTTTAGCCTCCAAAGGAATCCGGATCATCACCCTGGTTGCTCCATCGGACCTTCGGGGCTCCATCATCACCACCACCTCAATGGTCCACATTGGGTACATGTCCTATGAATTTGATGAAGATGAGAAACCATACAACATGCAATCCTACATGGCATTTGTCAATTAAAGCTCAAAGTTAGAAATAACTTGACCCGACTCATTCTCAAGCAGAGTATATATTCGGATCACTCTTATGCTACTGCGTTTGAATTGGAGAAATGGAATGGAGGAACAAAATAAAATGATTTAAAGGTATTTTAAGTGCATGTTTGGTTGGTGGTGGTGAGTGTTGTCATATAATAACAAAATTATCACATATATTCATTCTATTATAACAAATTTTATTCCACCTCCTTCTTCTCCGCATGGAATAAAAAAACAAAGGGATGTAATGAATTTTATTAATGAATCCGGATTTTTCGATCCATTTTTCGAATCAGTTTTGGATATTTATTGAGAAGGTGGATTGGATCTTTTTCAACACCTACTTTCTCATGCATGGCATGAAGCAAGTGTTGATATTAACAGGCTTGCTTTGTTCCTTTTTATCTGTTAATTGTAGATTGATTACTTAATTTCCCATCTCACCCAAAACGTTAAATTAATTTGTTTCTCTTCTATTTTTTTCATTGAATTTTTTATGGGTAATACTGAGATTTTATACTATAATTAATTAATTAGACAAAGTAGTAATTACATTTCTTAATCTGTGTTTTCTTCTTAAACATCAATTGAAAAGGAAAGGAGAGTAGCAAAAATAATAAGAAAAGATTATTGCTTTTTCATTGTGTTTAGAGTAGTAGGGTTTAGTACCTCCAAACAAAGAACAACAGTTTAAGCTCGTTGCGTTCGAGTGTTTGTGAGTTAAATTATAAGTTGCATTTGAAATAAGCTGTTGTGTTGTCAGATAAACAATATGCTGACGTGCATTTGAAACTTACAAAGACACCAAATAATGTGTAGACAACAAGCAAAATATGCTCGTTACTAAAATGGTGCGGGCCAACACCACAATCACCTTAGTCAAAGTTAATTGTCTGTGGCAGATTTGTTCATATAAAAGGAATTGCCTCTCTGTCATTTTTGTTTCACTGTTTTACTTGTAAATAAATCAAATTACGCTGCTAGTTTTGAACTTCTAATAGGTAGCAAAATGGTTGTCAACCCAATGCAAAATTTCGACCATCCACAAATGATTAGCCGACGACAAAGATTATAGCATCAACATCTTCAAACCAGACGCCAAAGCCTGCATTAAGTGGCTAGACTCGTAAAAATCCTGGCTCAGTAGTCTCTGTCTCATTTGGTAGCGTCTCTTTTCTTAACCAAGAACATAAGAACGTAGTGGCATTGGGCTTATTGCACAGCAACAGCTACTTCTTATGGGTGGCAAGAGATTCCGAACAGAGCAAACTTCCAATTGATTTTATTGCTTAGGCCGCAGATAAAGGCCTGATTGTGAGTTGGTGCCCTCAACTCCAAGTCTTGTCTCATAAATCTGTGGGTAGTTTCATGACTCATTGTGGGTGGAACTTGACACTTGAGGCGTTGAGTTTGGGAGTGCCAATGATGGTATTGCCACTGGTTTGATCAAACGACCACCACTAAGTTTGTTGTGGATGTATGGGTGGTTGGCATTAGAATCAGGTTGATGAAAAGGGGATTGTTGCGAGTGAAGAAGTTGCAATGTGTAAAGGAGATCATGGAGGGGAAAAAAGGGGATGAGCTTAGGGCGAACACGATTATATGGAAGGAATTGGCTGTTGAGGAAATGGAGGAAGGTGGGAGCTCTGATAAAAACATTGAGGAATTCATTTCAAAGCTTGTTTCCAGCTGAATTTGTCGCGATTAATGTTACTATTGAGGAATTCATTTCAAAACTTCCAATTGATTTTATTGCTAAGGCCGCAGATAAAGGCCTGATTGTGAGTTGGTGCCCACAACTCCAAGTCTTGTCTCATAAATGATAAATCTGTGGGTAGTTTCATGACTCATTGTGGGTGGAACTTGACACTTGAGGCGTTGAGTTTGGGAGTGCCAATGATGGTATTGCCAGTGGTTTGATCAAACGACCACCACTAAGTTTGTTGTGGATGTATGGGTGGTTGGCATTAGAATCAGTTTGATGAAAAGGGGATTGTTGCGAGTGAAGAAGTTGCAATGTGTAAAGGATGTCATGGAGGGGAAAAAAGGGGATGAGCTTAGGGCGAACGCGATTATATGGAAGGAATTGGCTGTTGAGGAAATTGAGGAAGGTGGGAGCTCTGATAAAAACATTGAGGAATTCATTTCAAAGCTTGTTTCCAAGCAGAATTTGTCGCGATTAATGTTACTTCTGTAGATTATTATGCAATGCGAAAATAGAGCATACCGGATGCTATTGTGTTCCTTTGATGTTCCAAATGCCCAACTGAGTTCTTGCTGCTAAACTTTGATCTGAATATGAATTACTCATTTGCATATTTTCTTTTTGAATTTTAAAAGCTCACGTTGCCGTTAAGTTATATGTGATCAAGTATTCAAGTGTGATCAAGTGTTTGTTTGGTTAATAGCGTTTGTGGCAGTAGCGTTTGATACATTTGGATCTTCGAAGGCACCACACCATTTTTGGTGTGCTGCGCTTAACCCCCAAATTCTGTGAGTTAAATAAGTTGTGTATGAAATAAATTGAAATAAGTTGTTTCTAGACGAATAAGAAACTTTATATATTTTGAGTTTCCAAGCTTAAGCTGTTCAATGTGTGCATAATTTTCTGTTAAGATATTTTGTATCTTGTTTTTTAACAATTGAAATAAATGACGTTCCTGTACCAATTGAGACCAGATCTCATTCAAAGTTATAAACATATTAAAAAGCTGAAGATCAGTTGAAATTTTAAGCAAAACTAGCAATAACAAATTAATTGCCCAGTGTTACCCAATAAACCTTTCTGTTTTATTTATATGTTCATTTGAATGAACAATTCATTCACAATTCTAAAAACATATAGATACAAATAATATTCTGCGGCTATACTATATGCAGGAGATAACGGCTGAGAGATTCAAGTGGTGGTGGATATAACCTTTGAAATAAATTCGTCGATATTCTTATCAGAGCTTCCACCTTCACTCATTGCCTCGACAGCCAGTTCCTTCCATTTGATGGCGTTTGCTCTGAGCTCTTCCCCTTTTGCTCCATCCATGACATCCTTTATACGATTAGCAATGTCCTCCCTCGTAAAAATCTCCTTGTCACGGTCCTTAACCCGGACCCCAGTTTGCCATATCGTCCACAACATATTTAGCGTTTGTACTTTGATCCGCCCACTGAGGCATAACCAGCATTGGCATTCCCAAGCTCAATGCTTCAAGCGTTTGAGTTCCATCCACAATGCGTCATGAAACTCCCCACGGCCTTATGGGCCAAAACTTCGAGCTGAGGGCACCAGCTCACAACAAGGCCTTTTCCCTCGGCCTTAGCCACGAAATCACTCGGAAGCTTACTCTGTTCAGTTTCTCGGACTACCCACAAAAAGTTGTTGTTGCTGTTTAATAAGCCCCACGCTACTTCATCCATATGGTCTTGACCGAGGTTGGCAATGCTCCCAAATGATACATAGACTACAGAGCCAGTATCTTTTGCATTTAGCCACTTGATGCAAGCTTCAGCATCTGGTTTGAAGAGGCTGAGGCCGTAGTCTTTGTCATCAGGTAATTGCTTGTCTAAGAACATCGATGGAATTGATGGTCCGATAGTCTTAATTGGCCATTGGCTTGACAACCATTTCGCTATCTGACAGAAAATAAAAGCATGATTAATAACAGTACACCCAGAAAATTTATTAAGATAATTAACCAAAGCAGACTACACTACAAAACAGGAGAAATGCGATGAAGCTGGGGACATAGCATAAAGAATAAAACTTGATTATTCCAAGATCATCTCATATCAGAATATGGTATATTTTTCCCCTATAAAGAAATCGATTGTTATTGATTTCAAACATCAAAATAATCTTAAATTAGGAACCAAAAAAGGGATAAAGATACTTGATAATGCTATACATGCTGATTCTGCAAAAAGACCTCGTAATTTATCAGTCATGCCTCAACTCGATACGTTTTTTTGGCCAACAACAAACTAGGTATATGCATCATTTTCAAATGATAATTAGCAGGAAGTAGAGGTTAACTGCAGAGTTCATGCTCATGCTTCACATATATATCATTCAGAAAAAAAATCCTAAATTAGGTAACAAAAAACAAACAAAATAACTGTGGAAAAATGATATTGGAGTAATGCTGCTATATGTGCCAACTCTGCAAAAAGACCTAATGCTTTTTCTCACTTGAAGGAAGATTCATGCCTCTACAGCTCTACTCAATGCTATTTTTGGACAACAAACTCCGCATTTGTATCATTTCAAATGATGTTTAGCAGGAAGTAGAGGTTAACTGCAGAGTTCATAGATATACCATAGAGAAAGCTAACTATATACCAAGAAATGAAATCTATGAAATAAAATAAAATATAAAATAAATAACTTTTCATTTTTCTCCCAACCAAACACAGTGATTCAAACAGAACATAATCATGGCATTGGATATGTAACATAAAGATTCAGACCCCTCAATCTGGATCAAAATCAATTGAAATTAGACATAACCCACCTCATCTTCAAGCTTATCAAAAGTGTTAAAAAACAAACAATCAGCCTCCTGGAAATTACAAAACCGATCAAGAACAAGCCTCAGCACAGCCGGGTAAGAATCCACATCCGACACAAAAGAGGGCAAATCACCAATCCCCAATTCTGGAATTGCAGGCAAACAAATCACAGACCCTTTTTCCACTGGAATCTTAACAGACCCTTTACGGGTATGGTAATAAATTGCAGAAACCGCACAAGAATGAGTAAAAAAACAAACCCCATATAACCCAATTTCCTTTGCTATATCTAAAATCCATGGCATAAATGAATCATAAACAACAGCATTTACAGGGTACCCAGAATTCTCCAATTTCTCAATGATTTTTGGCAAACTTTTCGACCATTCGGCCTTCAATCCTTGAACAAAAAGCTCGATGCTATCGGGTTTTTGGCCTTCATTGAACCCATCAGAGATGTGCTCAAAATTGATGGGGCTGGTGGGTTGGTTTTGTATGAGGGTTTTGTGAGATGTGGTGGTGACTAGTGTGACTCTTAGGCCTTTTGAAGCTAAGCGCTTGGAGAATTGTAGCATTGGGTTTATGTGACCCTGTTGTGGATAGGGGATTACCAGAATGTGAGATTTTTAGCCATTTTTGATTTTGTGCTCTAATGGTTCTTGGATCAGTATTTTTCACAAGACAGAGAAATTAAAGGGGATTATTACACATACAATAGCAATTAGACAATGGAAAACTAATTGTCAAACCGCACTTCATGTGTGGTTGTACTACCAATCGCACCAAACTGCATCACGTTCTTACCCTACATTGAACCTTATTTTGTAGCTATTCAGCAACTTTTTTTTGCTGGACAGAGTATTATTCTATTAAGATATAGTCCTAGTTTGTTTTGAATAATTTTAACAGTTTTTTTGTAAAACAAAAATGATTTTTGAACTTATTGAATTACCAAACACGACAACTTATTTCAAGTAATCTAAAAGTTTGGTTTTTAAAAAAATGTAATCTAAAAGTTTAGTACACGTATAAAAAGGCTAGGTAAAGATTACTTTTCCTTAAAATAAAAAAAAAATTATTTAAAAAAACTGCTTCAAATTATAAATACAGCTTGTTGAAAAACTGTTAAAAATTTTTAAAAGCTGTATTTAAAATTTTCCCAATTAAGTTATATTTTTGATCATGGTAGACTTTACATATTATACACTAGATGATACAATTTATTTTGTCCTCAAAAGAATAAACTAAAGTATAAAAGGTGAAAAGTAATTACGTCATTTAGTTGGGTTCATTTTTACTCTCTTTTCTTCCATTATTTTTAATATGTATGAAAAATATACTTTGT
This sequence comes from Panax quinquefolius, assembly GCA_020205615.1. Lineage (NCBI taxonomy): Eukaryota > Viridiplantae > Streptophyta > Magnoliopsida > Apiales > Araliaceae > Panax > Panax quinquefolius. Next base: position 108,283,943 of record CM035171.1, on the reverse strand, counting down.
TCATTTTTTGAGGATCGAGAGAGTAATTTTTTTTTTTTTTTAATTAGTAGACTCTATCTAAATATTTTTAAACACACATTAATCTTTGTTCAATATAATTTTTTTTGGGTACTTAAAGCCGTCTATTTATTGGATGAAAGAGCCTTCCTTAATAATTTAACTTCGAATAATTTGACACATCCAGCTGCCACAAAACGAGTCCTAAGCCACCAATATTTGATAGTAATGTTTGGAAAAAATATTAAAAACTGGGTGATCAAAATGAAACAAGATATAAAATTTCTTTGGTCCCCATTTCCTCTTTTTTCTCTTGCCAATTTTACAGAAATGATCCTCTCACTTTGTTGTTTCTATCCAAAATATCCTAGAAACTACGAAAGATGGAGCAATTACACCATATTTATGAATCCTGATCCTAAGTGGTGGTCGGTACTTCATGACGAGAGCAGATCCTCTGTCCCTATTTTTCTTATGTCTTTGTGTCCCTCCACTTAAATTTTGACACCTAGTATCTTATTTAATTTTAAAGTTAATTGATGTTAAGTAAAAGACTAGGTGTCAAAATTTAAGTAAAGAAACACAAGAAAACAAGTAAAATAGGGACATAGGATCTGTTCTCGTTCAAGACAATATAAGAAGTCTACTTGACTAGTTGCTCTAACTGCCAGCAATTATGGTCTTTTGTGTTAAAATTTGAACGAGTTTGGTGGCAGTATCATATATATACGTCAATTTGTATCTCACTTTTCTTTTTTTGGGTCAATTAAGCATTATTAAGTATAAATATATGTCTTCTGTTTCTTGAAGTATATACTAAATACATTTTTTACACAATTTAAGAAAGACAAAAATGGAATAAAGACTAAAGAGTGTGAATAAGTTTTCATTTTATCTATAATAGATCTCACGTAAATACACTAAATATTCTATTCTTTTAATACTTTGGATGATAAAATAGATTTAAGGAGAGCATTGATAGCTAAACATTGGTATGCTTCATGTGTGGGTGGTATGCATGCGGACCACTTATAGCGGCGGTTCAGTCTGTCATTATAGAATAACAAATCGTATGTTTGTGTTATGATTTACTTGATTGGCTCTATCGCTATAACTACGATGACAGACCATTCACTTTCTGTAAGCTCTATGAGCTAAACATTCTTCATGTATTAAAAATTTCTATATTAATATAATATGAAAGTATATTTAAAGGTCAGAAACGAAAGAACCGTTTCTACCGATTCGTGATCTTCGATAAAAAGTTCGATTTGAGCTCGATTTCGAAATATAAATGAGTCAAATATGAAGCAAATTTTAAAGTTTGATAAATTACTCGAACCTTCTCAAATTGTAATTTTCTATCGATCACTCGGATCATATTCGCTCGAAAAGTTCAAACTGCTGCCTACTCGATTCTAATCGTCTTTCATTTCGATAAATAAAACGAGCCTCAATCAAACCTTATTTAATACTCGATAAATTTTGTGAACCAAATCGAAAGAATCAATACTTCTTGACTTCGATTTCGGTTACACCCCTTTTACTTATATTATATTCCCTCCATTTCTAAATAAGTGTGGTTTAACGTTTTTGCACGTGAATTAAAGAAGTTATTAATATGAGAAAAATTATTGTACAAGACTAAAATACTCTTATTTAATATGTATTGGGAAGAAAATTAATATGAAAGGCAGGTAGCCTACACCTAATCTAATGCAGTGAAAAGTTAAAAAAAAAACTAATTATTGTGTGCATTAATTAAACCCTTATTGAAAAACAGGGATAAGGGTAAATTTGGAAGAAAAAATATTAATTATGATTTGGTTTTATTAAGCGTCAAATATTTTGGAATAAATCAAATTGTGGCGGATCCATCTTAGGGAGGGGTCAATTGACCCCACTTAATTTTTAGGGTCAATTTGTTCTCCTCTCCCTACCCTCTATATAAGGTGTTTATTTAAAAAATTAATGAATGTCTCAAATTTGTACACACTTTAGTACATTTTTCTTTTTAAGTCATCTGGCCACAATGTTAACCCATCAAAAAAAATTCTTTAAAGCATATTGTATATTTTTTTTATATAATTTCACAAATTTAGTAATTGTTTGTGAATTTTTGCAACAACGTCGAATCAGAAAAAAATAAAAATTCAAAAATGAATGGATGAATGATTGTTTAGTAACTTACATTATTGAACATGATATTTTTGTAGTTATTGAAAATGAGACTATCATACAACAATTTCAAGTTATAGAGTCTCGAAAAATGTTATTGTAAATAATATATGATCATTATTTAATTTTGTGATTTATTGTATTATATTTTTATTTTTTATTGAAATTTTTTCATCAAATTTGAACCATGGGCTAGATCCGGCTGACTCTATGCCACGAATGATTGATCATCAATAGTAGAATCAGGTGAAGGAGTGGCAGTAGACCAGTCAAAATGATAGATTGGCTTTATTTAACTTTTCTAATAACACCAAAAGTCATATTGGTTTTATTCATAAAAAGAGAACCGCAAAACCTAACCTCATCTTTAAGCTTGTCAAAAACATTGGAAAAAATCCAGTCAGCCTTTTCCAAGATCAACGAACTGCTTCTTCATATCTTCACTTGAATGAACAATTCATTCTCAATTCTAATAAAATGTAGATACTAATAATATTCTGAGGCCTACACTAAATGCAGGAGATATCAGCTTGAAAGCTTCACGTGGTGGTGGATATAACTTTTGAAATAAATTCGTCGATATTCTTATCAGAGCTTCCACCTTCACTCATTGCCTCAACCGCCAGTTCCTTCCATTTGATGGCATTCGCTCTAAGCTCTTCCCCTTTTGCTCCATCCATGACATCCTTTATACAATTAGCAATGTCATCCCTCGTAAAAATCTCCTTGTCACGAGCCTTAACCCAGACCCCAGTTCGCCATACGTCCACAACATATTTAGCGTTCGTAGTTTGATCCGTCCACTGAGGCATAACCAGCATTGGCACTCCCAAGCTCAATGCTTCAAGCGTTGAGTTCCATCCACAATGCGTCATGAAACTCCCCACGGCCTTATGGGCCAAAACTTCGAGCTGAGGGCACCAACTCACAACCAGGCCTTTCTTTGACGCCTCGGCTTTGAAATTACCCGGAAGCTTATTCTGTTCAGTTTCTCTGACTACCCACAAAAAGTTGCTGCTGCTGTTCAACAAGCCCCAGGCTACTTCATCCATATGGTCTTGCCCGAGGTTGGCAATGCTCCCAAAGGATACGTAGACTACTGAGCCAGTAGCTTTTGCATTGAGCCACTTGATGCAAGCTTCAACATCTGGTTTGAAGAGGCTGAGGCCGTAGTCTCTGTCATCTGGTAATCGCTTGTCTAAGAACATTGACGGAATTGATGGTCCAATGGTCTTAATTGGCCATTGGCTTGACAACCATTTCGCTATCTAACAAAACATAACAACATGATTAATAATAGTTGCTCCCACAAAATTTATTAAGATAAGTAACCAAAGCAGACTACATCATAAAACATGAGAAATTTAATGAATCTGGAGACATTGCATAAAGAATAAAACTTGATTAATCTAAGATCATCTAATACCAGAATATGGTAAATTATGAACCAAAAATAATCGTCACTTTGAGGGAAATTCATGCTTTTAGTTGATACTTTTTTTGGCCTACAGACTGCCTATGTATCATTTTCAAATATATTTAGCAGGAAATAGAGATTAACTGCAGAGTTTATAGATAAACAATAGAGAAGGCTAACTATATAGCAATACTATAATCAGAAGATTCAGAACAGATATATCATTCCTGTCGCATTATCAATCATCATCTCCATCAAAGTGTTTGATATAGAAACAAAACATAACTAAGGCAATGAATATGTAAAGTCAAGATTCAGGCCCCTCAATCTGGATCAATATGAATTGAAATTAAACATAACCCACCTCATCTTCAAGCTTATCAAAAGTGTTAAAAAACAAACAATCAGCCTCCTGGAAGTTAGAAAATCGATCAAGAACAAGCCTGAGAATACCCGGGTAAGAATCCACATCCGAAACAAAAGAGGGCAAATCACAAATCCCCAATTCTGGAATTGCAGGCAAGCAAATCACAGACCCTTTTTCCACTGGAATCTTAACAGTCCCTTTATGGGAATGATAATAAATTGCAGAAACCGCACACGATTGAGTAAAAAAAGAAACCCCATATAACCCAATTTCCTTAGCTATATCTAAAATCCATGGCATACATGCATCATAAACAATGGCATTCAAAGGGTACCCAGAATTCTCCAATTTCTCAATTATCTTTGGTAAACTTTTCGACGATTCGGCCTTCAATCCTTGTACAAAAAGGTTGAAGTTATCGGGTTTTTGGCCTTCACTGAATCCATTGGAGATGTGCTCAAAATTGATGGAGCTGGTGGATTGGTTTTGTATGAAGTTTTTGTGAGCTGTGGTGGTGACTAGTGTGACTCTAAGGCCTTTTGCAGCTAAGCGCTTGGAGAATTGTAGCATTGGGTTTACCAGAATGTGAGATTTTTTGGCCATTTTTGATTTTGTGCTCGAATGGTTCTTGGATCAGTATTTATCAGAAGACAAAGAAAGAAAGGGGATTATTACACATACAATAGTAATTAGACAATGGAAAACTAATTGTTTTGGATATAGCTAAGGAATTCTAATTATTTCTATATAATCCAACTCTTTACCATATATTAAAACTTTAAAAAGAACTGTTATTTACACAAGAAAATATAATCCAACGAATTCAAATAATTTATATATAATCCAACTCTTTTCCATATATTAAAAATTATATCCAACGAATTCAAATTATTTCTATATAATCCAGCTCTTTTCCATATTAAAACTTTAAAGAAAGGAATTATTATTTTTACAAGTTGTTACTTACATATAAGACTGTAAAATGAGCAAATAGTTTGGACTCGATTCAGATCATTTCATAAAAAAGTTCGATTCGAAATTTCATTCAAAATATAAATGATCAAATTTTAAAGTTCGATAAATTACTCAAACCTCCTCAAATTGTAATTTTTTATTGATACTCAGATCATATAATTCGGTCTAAAAGTTCAAACTGCTCGGGCTCGATTCGGAATCGTGTTTGACTGATCGGTAGCTAAATGAGCCTCAATCAAATCTTATTTTATACTCGATAAATTTTGTGAAACAAATCTGAGCAACTCAATACTCGGATCGACTCGGTTCGTTTACACCCTTACTTACATAAATGTGAGTTTCTTATTTACTATTATTTTGTGAAATTATAAAATTTACTTGTGAAAATATTAATTTTTTCCTATACACCAAACTGTATTTGGGCTATTAAAAAATCAAATTGTATTTTTAATTTTAGAACGAAGTTAGTATTATTTTCTGAATACATAACCTCACTCCAATTGAAATCCAACATATATATAAGAATTATATTTATACAACTAAATTTGATATTTTCACAATATTCTCTCACATGATTTGGACCCCACTTACTAACAATTAATAAAAATTATAATAGACTAGCTTCTGGTAACCAAAAACAAAAAAAAAAAAAAAACCAACCTCATTTTCAAGCTCAACAAAGGTGTTGAAGAAGATCCAATCTGCCTTGTGTAGATGTGAAAATTGACTAGCCAAAAAAGCCGATGTACCCGGATACAAGTCCACATAAAGATCAGAAGGCAGCTCCCTAATCTCAAGCTCCGGTAATGAAGGCAAGGATATCAGATCAGAACATTCCTGAAGAGGAGCCTTAATTTTCCCATGGTACACATGATAGTATATAGCACAAACAGTACAAGCTTGAGTAAAATATTGTGCTACTTTTAGGCCAAGTCCGTGTCCCAAATCTATAGCCCATGGCATAAGGGAATCGTGCACTAGGACGTTCACAGGGTAACCATTTTTGTTTTGCTTGTCCAAGATCGTAGGCAAGTTTTCTGAGACCTTGCGTTTGATATGTTCTATGTACTCATCTACACTTTGTGGCTTTTGGCCTTGGTCGTGTTCGTAGGAAATGTACTCGATGTTGATTATGTTGTTCAAGGCTTGGGATTCTTCCATGGATTTGATGGTGTTGGTGGTGGCAATTAGTGTGACTCGAAGTCCTTTTGAGGCTAAACGTTTGGAGAACTGCAGCATAGGATTAATGTGACCTTGAAAGGGCATAGAGATTACCATAATGTGGGGTTTCTTGATCAGTTCTTGTTTCTCCATTCCCATCTTTCTCACTGAAATGGAGGATTTCTATGTGGTATGAAGCAATAAAGGTTTATAAAAGGAATGGGGCAAGTATAAATGAACCAATATGGTTTATAGTTTTTAGGGGTATTATGTTTTCTTGTATAGAAGTATATATGAAAGGGATCTTCAACTTTTTATGTGTATTTTTTTGGTTGTGAGAATAATTTGTATCTAAAGATCCACATTTTTTTTTGGTTTTATTTCTTTTGATTTTTCTGTCATTTTGTTTCCTTGTTAATTGCTAACATAACCGAGCCGTGGAATCATTGGGGAGGCTGAGGAGTAGAGGACTGCCAGCTTTCTCATTACTGCGCCATTTAATAGGGCCAAGTTTGATTTATCCGTCTTCTGTCTTATGTGTATCTGCTCCGTGAATGTTCTTGCACAAGAGGATAGTATACTAACTCGACACAAAACAATATTTGCATTGTACTTGTCTATGTATGATATGGAGCATGGTCCCTTTTTCCTGTCTATACAATGTCCAAAAAAGTTTGGCCCGTGATACTATATCATCTTTGTTATTTAAGGGTATTATAACTAATTAATATTATATTTAATGTTGTACAATTATTTTTTTAATTCCTGTTCACAATTTTAAAACGTCATATATTATAGGACAGAGGGAGTAATTGGTTTTCCATTTATTAAGAGACCTTTAGTGCATTGCTAACTGGAATGTGTTTTGTTTCGCTTGATGACATGGATACCGGTACGCTATGATATTTTTATACGAGTGCTTATAGTACGTTTAGTTGACTATTATTTTATAAATAATTTAATACAAATGTGACCTTTACAAAGTTAAAAATTAATTTTTATGTGATTATAGATAAACAATAATAAAAAGTATTTGAATTTAAAAGTAGGCAAGTGATATTTTCACACGATTTTCTTATATTTCCACACGGTAGGACCCACATCTAAACCATGGTTGAGTAACTGCTGAAACTTAACAACAATAACAAATTTATTTTCCCAAATTACCCTCAGTTACCGACTAACCCTCACCTCCTCCTCTGTCAATTTCCTGCTGCCTCCTCCGTCCATCCTCTTCCTCTCTCAATCTCCTCCGCCTCACTACGCACTTTCCCCTCTCTCCTCCATCATTATTTCCTTAGTTTAGGAAAAAAGAAGCCTCAATTTCAATTTTTGCAATTTTCGGCGATAACGACTGTAACACCCCAGTCCCACATCAAAAGATAGGGAAAAAATTTATCTGCATATAAGAAAATAAGTTACTACCAATATTACCTTCAAGTCATGACCTTTTGGGTGAGCCTGTGGTGGGCTAGATGACCCAAGAAGATACTTTTGAGCCAGTGGTTTGAGGCCCCTTATTTTGATGAATTTGATTCGATTCAGACTTGGGATTTGACCCGAGATTTGTTCCGGACTCAGCATTTGACCCGAGTTGTTTCATATGGTATCAAAGCCGACTCTCGAAAGCTCGGGTCGGGTCATCCGATCGGGTTTGTCGGAGGTGGGGACACGAAGGCTGGTTGTATTGTCCCACAATGGAGAGATGGAGGTCTGGAGGTGGGGACATGAAGCCAGTCGGTATTATCCCACAATGGCTAGAGAGGCAAAGATCTTTGGACCGTGTGTGTGATCGGTTCTGACGGGGACATCAGAAATTCAAGTTGGGGAGTTTGTAACACCCCAGTCCCACATCAAAAGATAGGGGAAAAATTTGTCTGCATATAAGGAAATAAGTTATTACCAATAGTACCTTCAAGTCATAACATTTTGGGTGAGCCTATGGTGGGCTAGATGACCCAAAAAGATACTATTGGGTCAGTGGTTTGAGGCCTTATTTTGATGAATTTGATTCGATTCGGACTTGGAATTTGACCCGAGATTTGTTCCGGACTCGGGATTTGACCCGGGTTGTTTCAACAACGACTTCTCTTCTTGTCTCTGCAACTCACCATTCTCACTCAAGGTATCTCACTCACCATTTTCTTGGGGTTTTGGTATGCTTGATATTTGTTTACTTTTGACTTACCTATCTTTATTCTAGTTTTGGTAGATCTGAGGTGGATATTTTTATTTTACTTGTATTTTGGGTGCTCTAGTATTCTCCGTTTCTAATGTGTATTGGGCATCATTAAGATTTAAGTATAGAAGTTGTATGCATTTAAAATTTTTCATTCTAGGATGGTGATATTTGGACCTTTAGCATAAGGTCTTATAATTCATTGCTCTAGGTTCACGTGAATTTTGTCTGGGTTGATTGCATTTGCTGAAGAATATAATCTCCTTCATACCCGAACTTACCAAGTAACTGGTTGCACTATCTTCTTATCTCATTAGAAGTCAGATTGAATCGCTTCGAGTATGTTGTTGTTTCTTCACCATTTGATTTCTTTTATCTTTTCCTGTTTGAGATAGATTGGTTATTCCAAAATAATAATCATGTATTTTTTATTTGGGCAAATGCTTCTTTGGTTTAATATGACAAATACTTGTCTGTAACCACATATCATGTTTTAATATGGCAAATGCTTATTTGGGAAAATGCTTCTTTGGTTTAATCATGTTTTATATGCTAGTTTTTTCAATGTCTTTTGTGACTTACAGATCATGAAGACAGACACTTAATTGTTGAAGTGTAATATTGTCCATTTAAAGAGTTAACAATACCCAAGATAAATGGATCTCCTGTTATGACATTCTCTGCTTTCCATTTTTTACAGGATTGGCTATACATTGATTTTGGGATCTCTGAAGGTGTTGATTTTATTGCACTATAAACATGGAGAATTGTGGAGCGTTAGAAAATTATGAAAATGGTTCAGCCAATGATGATTGCTTACCAAGTGCAAATATGAAGTGTAAAGATAATATTGATAAGCTAGATGAAGCGTTACAACTTCCAGAGATAGAATTTCAAACTCGTGAAGATTTAATTGGTTTGGTTCAAACATATGCCTTAATGCAAGGTTATGCAACATCGATAAAAAGTTCTGCTAAAGATCATTTTGTGATTATTGGTTATGATAAAGGAGGTACTTATCGGGATAAACTAAAAATTCAAATGAAAAGTCGTAAAAGAAAGACATCATCCCGTCTAACAGATTTCCTTTTTAAAGTTTGCGGAAGGAAAAGGGTTGGGCGACCTTGGGTGCTTGAAATTATAAATGCATGTCATAACCATGATCCTACAGTAGATATGTCCGGGTCATCCTTCTTGTCGTCACTTTTCAAAAGAAGAGTTTGAACGTGTTAAAGAAATGACCAAGTGTGGAATTGCTCCACGTCAAATTCTTTCTTCAGTACGACAATGTAATCCGAATCTCAAGGCCATTTCTAGAACAGTGTATAATATTGCTCCATGTCAAATTCTTTCTTCACTACGACAATGTAATCCGAATCTCAAGGCCATTTCTAGAACAGTGTATAATGCAAAAGCCAAAGTGCGTAGGGATAATTTGGGTGGTCGTACAATGATTCAAGCTTTGGTTGAAGAACTTGGTGCAAATGGTTTTACTTATGATGTGGAATCTGATTCTATCGGACACATGACACGTTTATTTTTCGCTCACCCTATATTAATAGCATTGACTAAAAGGTACTCCTATGTCTTTGTAATGGATTGTACTTACAAGACCAACAAGTATAAAATGTCGTTACTTGACATTGTTGGAGTATCAAGTTTCAATACATCATTCTACTCATGTTTCACTTTCTTATAAAAAGAGGAAGTGGAAGACTATATTTGGACTTTGAAGAGATTAGGGGATATTCTTGGTGTTAATTGTGAACCTTTGACTATTGTAACCGATAGAGAGTTGGCATTTATAAAATCTATTACAGTGGTTTTTCCAACAACATTCAACATCCTATGCGTATGGCACATTGAGAAGAACAGCTTGACAAATTGTAAATCTCAGTTTAAAGAAGGTGAAGATTGGGAAGGATTTATGAAAAGTTGGAGAGTGGCTATAAATTCTCAAAGTAAAGATGAATACAATAGAGTATTGGAGCACTTTGAAATTCAATACAAAAAAATGACAAATGTTCTCAATTACATCAAAAATACTTGGTTACATCTAAAAGAGCACTTTATTTGTGCATGGACAGAAAAACACACTCATTTTGGAACTCGTGTTACCTCAAGGGCAGAAGGAGCGCATACACTTCTTAAAAGGTACTTACAAATTTCAACTGGGGATCTTAGTGACGTAAAAAACAAACTATGTCTTGCAATTGAGAATCAATTTCAAGAAATCAAGACGCAATTTGAAAGTGAAAAAAATAAGAATTCCTCATCACCTTCATATTTCTTTGTTTAAAGAGCTAGCTTTTTACTAATGTGTCAGTACGTTTGCTTTAAATGAGCTTCATAAGCAGTACAAGTTAGTCATGTCTCATGAAGAATCTCTTACTTGTAAAAATCATTTTATGACAGTCATGGGTATGCCTTGTGCACATAAAATAAAAAGTTTAGGAGATGAAGTGTTACATTTAGATGATATATATTCACAATGGAGACTTGACACAAGATCATTTTTAGATAATTATTTTACTCAAAATAGTGAAGAAAATGAGATATGCGGACTGCTTGAAAAGTTGAAGGAAAGATATGTGGAGTGACCTCTTGCGAGACAACAAGTTGTTCAAAAGAAAATTTATGAACTTTTGGATGGACACGATTCGTTATTACATGAGCCTAATATACAACCCCACAAAGGTCGTCCTACGGGGTCAAATATTAAGAAGACTGCATCTACAAGACGTGATCCTTCTATTTTTGAGTTTGTAGAAAAGGTAAGGAAGTGTAGTATATGCAAAGATCCGAGCCACAACAAAAGATATCGTCCATTCAAAAATAACCCAAGCACTTTACTTCATACTCAATTCAGGTTTTAATTTTACTAACTTCATAAATTTGATTGATTAAGTAATACTAATATTAGTTTACATACGGTAGTATTACTATAATAGTTTAGCTTTGATCTTTCAGTGTTGATCAAGGTGATGGACTATCTGACGTATCTTTACTGTAACTCATTCAAAAAGAAGAAAGGTGCTTCTAATGAAATTTGTTTATATATAATTTGAATGTCTTAAAAATAAACACATTTTTAATGCTTTTATTTCTCTATTGTGTTCATCTATGTCTACAATTTTGGTGCCAATTTTGGACTGATGATGCACCTGTTGCAAGTTTACATGATGCCAGTTTGGACTTTTGAGGAACGTGAATTTGATAATTCAACAGTGGTAAAATTTAAAATTTATGAAAAGATGTTATGCAGGGGCGGATCCAGCCACAAAGTTCAGTGGGGTCAAATTAAAATTTTTTTTTAAAAAAATAAAAATTATAACTATATATATACTTTTCTAAATCCAATATAATTTCTCAACATTTAAGTCATTAAGTTTAATATATATATATATATATATATATATATATATATATATATATATATATATAGAGAGAGAGAGAGAGAGTCCTGTCTATCCCACTCTCGGACTTTCTTAAAATCTTGACCTTTTTTTTTTTGCTTTTTTTAAAACAACTAAAAAAAAATTTAACTATTTTATGGGCTGGAATTTTATATATATACAAGATATTTTGGATGTGATTTGGATCATGATAACAAAAGCAGTTTATGCGATGCATGCGGGTATGCATATATTTTTTTAGTATAGATATCCAAATCACGCCCAAAACATTATATTATGGAAAAATTTCAGTTCCATAAAATATTAAATTTTTTTTTAGTTGTTTAAAAAAAAAGTAAAAAAAAAAAAATAGGGTCCGAATTTGATCAGGTTAGGGAGTCCGGACCTGAACCGTGGTGTATATATATATATATTCATAATTTTCTTATAAGGAAAATATTAGAATGATTTTTTAATCAACAAATTTTTTTATTAAAAATCCAATATTGTACAAATGTGACAAATCCAAAAGAGTTGAATAAGGCCACACGAGATAAAGAAAACTAAGTAAATAGTCTTGGAGTTTTAACACCTTATCTTTGTCTTTGAGTTTTAATTTGGTGATAAAAGAAAAGGAAGCAAATGAAAACAAAAGGAGATAATGTCAGTTTTGTAATAGAAGAGAATTTTTTTTTTATTTAAGAAAAGTGGTGTTTTTGAGTTTTAATTAGAAAAAAATATGGCAAAAAGCACTTTTAACCCACTGTGGTTGTAGTGTTTTAAGCAATTAGCCACTGTGCTTTTAAAATATTCAATTAGCCCACTATACTTTTTAAAAATGTTCAATCAACCCATTCCGTCCAATTTTTTGGACGGACGTTAACAAATCAGCTTGAATTGCTTACGTGACTTTTTGAAAAAAAAATAAAAATTACGTGGCAAAAAGATACATATAATGTTCCTGTCTCCTCATTTCTTTTATTTTTTAATGAATTTTCTTTATAATTTTTTCTTTTCAAACAAAAAAATAAAATAATAAATCATTATGTGGTAAAAAAATAATTAAAATAAAAATAAAAATAAAATAAATATTTTAATTCATTTTTTAATAATTTTTTCTTTTCCTTTTATCTTTTCCCTTCTTTTAATAATTATTTTTATTTTAAAATTAATTCCAAATAATACAAATAATATATCAAAATTTTTGTATCAATGAGATCTATTACAACATTACATTAATTTCAACAAAAAAAAAAATCATTAATTATGTGACAAAATAATAATTAAAATAATAAAACTAAAATAAATATTTTAATTCATTTTCTATATAATTTTTCTTTTCCTTTTATCTATTCCTTTCTTTTAATAATTATTTTTATTTTTAAAATTAATTCCAAATAATACAAATAATATATCAAAATTTTAATAACTAAACATAAAAAAAAAAAAAACAATCTCTTTTCCTTTCTTTTAATATGACTTTCCTTTTATCAATAACTAAATGCAAATTATTAATAAAGCAAACAAAATTCAAATTATTTAAATGACAATTTATATTATAATCATCAAATCGCTATCATCAAATGTGTTTACGGAAATAAGAGTTTTGATTATAATAACTCTTATAATTTGTCATTTGAAATTTGTCATTTAAATAATTTGAATTTTATCAATAACTAAATGCAAATTTTTTGTTTTTTATGTTTAGTTATTAAAAAGTTTTAATATTATTTGTATTATTTGGAATTAATTTTAAAATAAAATAATTATTAAAAGAAAGGAAAAGATAAAAGAAAAAAGAAAAATTATATAAAAAATGAATTAAAATATTTATTTTAATTTTATTATTTTAATTATTATTTTGTCTATAATTAATGATTTTTTATTTTATTTTTTGTTGAAATTAATGTAATGTTGTAATAGATCTCATTGATACAAAAATTTTGATATATTATTTATATTATTTGGAATTAATTTTTAAAATAAAAATAATTATAAAAAAGAAAGGAAAAGATAAAAGGAAAAGAAAAATTATAAAAAAATGAATTAAAATATTTATTTTAATTTTATTATTATTATTTTTTTACCACATAATGATTTTATTATTTTATTTTTTTTGTTTGAAAAGAAAAAATTATAAAGAAAATCCATTAAAAAATAAAAGAAAGGAGGAGACGATCTTTTTACCACGTAATTTTTGATTTTTTTAAAAAGTCACGTAAGTAATTCAAGCTGATTTGTTAATTTCCGTCTAAGAAATTGGACGGAAGGGGTTGATTGAACATTTTTAAAAAGTATAATGGGCTAATTGAATATTTTAAAAATACAGTGGCTAATTGCTTAAAACACTACAACTACAGTGAGATAAAAGTGCTTTTTGTCAAAAAAATATTTAAAAAAATGAATGTATTTCGAGTCAAAAAATTTCTTCTCATTTTTTTTCTACAACTAAAAAACTTTATAGGATATTAGTTAAAAAAGAAAAGAAAGTAGTAGAGAATACTTACTTTTTGAGTCAAATATTACACATGGAGAGAGAAATAAGGGAAGTAGTACAAAATTATCATTACTTTAAAAGGTCACTTATACAAAAAGAGGGTGGTGGGATTGTGTACTATGGGAAAAGCCAAGGAGGGACAAACCAACCGCCCCTGATGTTATGTTTAGTGTAATATACTGTAATGACTGTAATATGAGTGGATTTTTTTTAAGTAATGTCTGTGAAACAATGATATTAGGGTAATCAATTTATGCTATGCTATGTATTAGGTGAGGGTAGTTTGGGAAAATGAATTTGCTATTGTTGTTAAGTTTCAACAGTTACTCAACCATGGTTTGGATGTGGGTCCTAACGTGGAAATATAAAAAAAACGTGTGAAAATATCACTTGCCAAGTAGTATAGTATTTGGATACACAAATATCAATAAAACACACAATTTCCTAAGTTAGTAAGACTATCTAGCAACTTTGATTTAATGTAATAGAGTTTTCAATATTTATTAAGGGTCGTTTACTTGGTTCAGAACAGCATAATTGGGTTTGCAAATATTAGAACCCTTCATAGATATATTTAATGATAGCAACAAAACAGACAAAATTAATACTAGTAGTGTCAAGAAATTACTAACCTCAGATTCAAGTTCATCAAAAGTGTTAAATAGAACACAATTTGCCTTCTTCATATTCGAGAACTGATCAACTGACAGGCTCAACAATCCTTGATACGGGCCGATATCGTAGACGAAAGAAGGTAAATCTTTGATCTCCAACAATGGCATTGAAGGCAATGACACATAATTAGACCCTTCATCATAAGGAATCCTCAATGTCCCTCGGTGAATATTGTAAAATATGGCACAAATAGCACAAGATTGAGTGAAAAATGAAACCCCTTGTATTCCAAACGTGTGGGCTATATCTAATGCCCATGGCATTAGTGAGTCATACACCAGGACTTTTACAGGGTGGCCATTAGTATTTTGCTTGGTAATGATATCGGGTAAACTTTTCGAGACGCTGAGCTTGAAAAGAGCAATATAGTCATCAATGGTGTTGGGAGTTTCACCTTCTGAAGGGTCCGTAGAAATGTGCTCAATGTTTATGGAGTTGGCTAATTGGGGATGCATGTTAATGGTGGTTGTGGTAACAATTGTGAGCCTTATGCCTCTAGATACTAAGCGTTTGGAGAATTGTACCACTGGGTTCATATGACCTTGTAACGGGAAAGAAATGGCCATAATATGAGGTTTGCTGGTTAGTTCTTCTTGTTTATCCATTGCTATTTCTCCCTCTTTGCCTCTCTCTAATCAGCATGCGGGGAAAGAGGTAATGTATAGGACAAGGTTTAATTAATTAATATATGTAGAGGTAATATATATAATTAATTATTTATGGGGACAAGGTTTAATTTGAAGGGATATAAAATGAGTGGTGAGGCCGCTTAGATAAAGTGAAATTAGCGAACACATGGCCTTTCCAAAATAGGTATCTGTGACACCCATTCTCGAGTCATAGCCAAAATCGTAGTGCAAAGTAGTAAGCTACAACTTCAATAATACAAATGTCGTGTGAAATACTGACAATATATACTTGTGAGTTTAAATATAATATTGTCTTCTGATAATATCCACATCAAATAAATCCCCATCATAATTATTGATTCATTATTTTACAAAATGGTGAGGACTACTAAACAACTCTCTCTAGAACCTTCATTCCATACCTGCACTAAGATTTCGCTTCATTCTCGCCTCCCGAGAAGAAAAAATGGAACAACAAGGAAAAGGGTGAAATTCAACTAGCCCAATTAAAGAATATTATGACTAAGATAATATACAACAAATTATCGTTAGTCTTCAACAGGAAAATCGATAGAATACAATAGCAATGACAAGTTTCGATCAATATTCGCGGCGAAATAATAATTCATAGAAGAGTTACGTAGAGAATGAAATCTACTATAATCTATGAATTTAATGTTCCATCATCAATATTTTATCCTCAGTAACATCAATCAATATTCATCTCAAATCAAATATTCATCTTTGCACCTACTGGTAAAAGATATTCATCAATCGGTCGTGTTCATCTCAACACTTGCTCATCTTTGCACTAAAGGCCAAAGATATTCATCGATCGGTCATGTTCATTTAAACACTGCTCATCTTTGCACTACTGATGAAAGATATTCTTCAAAATCATTCATCTTTGCACTACGTGCCAAAGATATTCTTCGAAATCATTCATCTTTGCAGACTACAGGGCCAAAGATATTCAATAATATCATCATTTAAGATCGGGGATGATGAAAATATTTTTAAAGAAAGCGAATCCAAAGAAACAAATGACAAGGATTAAGGATTAAGGATTCGATTTTGGTTTTATCCACGCCCAAAAATACCTCAAAAATAATCATAGTGGTGTAAAATTCAAGAATGATCAAAACATGGATACAATCGAAGCTAGTATCCGAATAGATGTTTTGGACGAAAAGAAGAAATTTTATTTTTCTATGAATAATCTTAGTATATCGTGAATAGTCTCAGATATCGTGAATAGTCTTAGATATCGTGAATAATAACTCAACACCAAAAGATAGAAATTCCACAAAAACATCTTCACGCTTCATGAATAGTACTCGTGAATAGTAACTCGTGAATAAGTAACTCATGAATAGTAACTCGTGAATAGTAACTCATGAATAGTAACCCATGAATAGTAACCCCAGACATGAAAAAGTTTCAAATTTGATAAAAACTTCAGATCAACGTTTCAAAGATAATGATATTGAAGAAATAATATCATTAAAAAAAATAATATCCCTTACCTCGAAGATCGATGACTTCAGCTAGAATCTGGGGTATAGTCTTTGAAGGAACTTGCAATCAGCAATACTCAAAGTATACTCAAAATACTCACAAGAATACGCTCAAAATATCGAGAGAGAGAAATAGAGAAAACTTGGGTTTACGGTGTGATTTTCAATTAACCCAAGCACCCTATTTATAGGAAAATCTTAGAACACCAAAAGCGAAAAATTTAATATAATATTAATATAATTATACAAATTTTCCTTAGCCCACCTTTTGGTCAAAACACCAGCCACACATGTTAATGATGTCCAAAAAATACAAAAACGTTTTTCTTAACAAAAAATAATTTAAACTCCCAAAAATCAATTATTTGAACTTTGGAACTTCAATAATTCATAATAAATAGCCCTTTCATCAAAAAAATTCGAATCTCAGCGTGTTTTTTATAGGAAATTCAATTCTCTACAACTTTGCGGAAGAAAGTTTTTCCAAATTCCAAACAAAAATCGAATCAAATCCACAACAGGCGATTTTACAGCTATAATCAAATTTCTATTAATAATTGTGTCCACCAACACACAAAACATGTGTTAAACATTTAATGCCACAAAAATACTCTTCCTCCTCATATACTCATATATCCCACATTCATTGTAAAAATATCACTAGTTAATATATTATTAAAATAATATATTTAAATGAATTATTTTATCGAGAAAAAGATAAAATATTAATTTTCAACAATTGTCATTTTAAAATTTTCTCCATCTATATCCACATAAAATCAATATTTTCCTCATCATATAAATCAATAATTAATTATTCACAAATAATATTACGTAATCACAATATTGACAACCGTGCGGTTCCTCAGAAAGAGGGGCTTTCAATAAGAATTTCTTCTTCTTGGTAGCAATTAGATGACCAAACCTCTCCTTGAAGCGAACTTTCTAGACATTGCCAATAATGTTATCTAATAATATTATTCAGATAATATGAATTATTGCTTCGATAATGAAAGATCTTTGTGTAATGACAATTATTGAAACAACAAGAATATAAAATATCAACGCAAAGAATTATTAACTCAATAAAATACCGAATAAGAATTCTCGTAACCATTATTGAGTAGTGCCTTCTTACGTAAGAATCAATAATTGGTGCAATACTGGTGTCTTCTTTGTTCAACAACGCCAGTATTAGTGTGTTTTAACCAATCGGGTATTCCAACAATGATAATTGCTGAACAACTACTGTAGTTATTTAAAAACAACTTATATTTGTCGTTTTCTTCATCCAATCGCTTTCCGTTATGGGGCCCACACATGGGCTCGCTACAGGTCGCATTTAATATTCCCCGACGATCACGAATATTCCACGACCAAACGAATATTCTCCAAACAAAGATTTAAATATTCCACGACCAAAACGAATATTCCCCGACAACAATGAATATTTTATAACCACTTGCTTATTTTGAAATATTTGCGTATTTAACCCTTAACTATCCACATTAATCGAATCAACCTTACTATTTCAAAATAAAGGAAATTCCTTTTATTTAAAAATTTGGGGTCTTACTGACCTCCCTCCTTATGAAATTTCGTCCCTCGAAATTGACGTACGTACTGGTGTTTTGAAAAGGTGAGGATACCTCGCTTTCATTTTCGTTTCCAATTCCTGTGTCATTTCCTCTATAGCATGATTCCTCCACAAAACTTTAACTTGTGGTATAACCTTTCATAGCGTAGGACATGCTCCTTCCTATCCAAAATCTTGACAGTACCTCCTCATACGTTAAGTCTTCTTATTTATCTCGTCAGGTTCTAACTCAATAACGTGGTTCGGGTCTTTCACATATTTACGAAATACGGATATGTGAAACACATTATGAACACGAGACATACTTTTCGAGGTAACGCAAAAGTCTATAAGCTACATTTCCTACTCGGTCAAGAATTTGAAATGGACCAATAAATCGTGGATTGAGCTTTCCTCTCTTCCCAAATCTTGTAACTCCTTCCATGGAGCAACTTCATGACAATCATGATCCCCTACACTAAATTCCACGTCCTTTCGATGAAGATTCGCATAACTCTTTTGTCGATCTTGTCTTGCTTTTATATCGTTGTCGAATCATTAGTCATACGTACTAACTTTCGGGTCCCAACAATGTTGCTTCACCCACCTCATCCCAACATATTGGAGAACGACATTTTGTCCATATGATGCTTGAATGGAACCATGCCTATATTTGTTTAATAACTATTGTTGTATGAGAATTCCACCAATGGCAAGTACTTATCCCAACTTCCTTTGAAATCTAGGACACGAGTTTTAATATATCTTCAAGAGTTTGAGTAGTCCTTTCGATTGCCCATCCGCTTTGAGGATGGTATGCCAAATCAATCAGTAAATTCGTGCCCATAGCTTTCTACAAATTAACCCAAAATCATGAAGTGAATCTTGGGTCACGATCTAAAACTATGGATACGGCATGCCATGCAATCTCACAATCGCATTTACGTACATACGAGAAAGGCGTTCAAGGGAATAAGTTTCTCGTGTCGGTAAGAAATGAAAGCGGAGACTTGGTTAATCTATCAACAATAACCCAAATCGCATCTATGCCTTGAGAAACCACAGGAAGATTAGTAATGAAATTCGTGGTAATGTGTTTCCCACTTCCATTTCAAAATCTCAAGTGGTTGCAACGGACCCTTTAGGTACAAGATGCTCCGCTTTTACACGTTAGCAAGTTAAATACATCGAGATAAACTACGATCTCTCTCCTCATATTGCTCCACCAAAATGTATGTCAAGATCACGATACATTTTAGTACTTCCGTGATGGATTGCAAATGGCGTGTTGTGTGCTTCCATCATAATCTTGTTCTTCAAATCGAGTCGTTAGGAACACAAAGTCTAGAGTGGACTCAAGTATTCCTTCTTCATCAATTCTCGCTTAGGAATAACTCCTTCTTGTACTTTCTTCTTCATATGCGATCACTCCGAGTCGGTGGCTTGAGCGATCTTAACTTTTTCTATTAAAGTTGGCTCTACGCGTATACTTGACATCATCGCACTGCTCTCCGCATATGATCTTCTACTCAACGCGTCAAATTACCACGTTCGCTTTTCCAAGATGGTATGGTTAGAATATGTGCCAAATGAATCGCCTCTTGAGCTCTTGGAAAATCTTCTCGCATTCCTCGCTCCATACTTAATTTTGTATCTTTTCGAGTCGGCTAAGTTAATCTGAGTAGCGATTCGAGAATATCCTTCAACGAATCTCCGATAATATCCAACTAAGCCTGAAAGCTACGTATTTCGATTCTTGACTTAGGTTGCTCTCAACTGTGACTCATATCCCAATCTTGGATAAAGACGTCACAATGACACCTATCGATTTACTATCGCATTTAATATGGCGTCCCCTACAGAGAATGCGGCTTAGGTGAATTCCACAAAGGAAGTCACAAGATAAAGGCTCGGTACCAAATTTATAGTTGAATTTTAACTCCACGAAGTTCAATAGAGCCATTCGATATGAGATTTTAGAAATGAGTTTTGTCTGGGGTTCAAAGTCGATACAAAATTTAATATCGAAGCCAGGGAGTAAGCGAAATTCTTCGAAAATACGTCGGGAAAAATCAATAACAACAGGAATATTATTCAAATCTGACGTGTCTTTATTCAAATCCATAACATGGACTAAGAAAATTTGACATCCGTAATAAACGAATGACTTCATGGCTTGATATGAAAATGTTTGACTACAATGGTTTGATTGCTTGAATTGAATAACAAGTTTGCTTAGAATATGAAAACTAACAACCTTACAAAAGCAATCAATTTGGCATGATGAGTAGTTAACCTTAAAATCACATCAAAAGCAAATATCTCTATAGAAATAAGGTTAACAAGTAATGTGATAGTGCCAACTTGAATCAAGCAAGATTTTTAAACAACGGATGTAATGAAAGTTTCTCCTAATGGAGTCTCCACAGATAGGTCAAAGTCTAATTTCTCCGTAGTCAAGTTCAAACGTTGAGCGCAAGTAAGAGAGATAAAAGAATGGGTAGAACCGGTATCTAGTAAGGTATATACTTCGCAAGAATTTATAATTAACTAACCCGTGCTAACTTCGTTCGGGTTCCTCGCATTTTGACCGGTCACGACAAACGCTCTTCCAAGAACCGTTGACTTTGACTTTTCTGGGACATCCTTTTGAGTCACCATCCCCGCTGAACTAGGTTTCGCTCTGCCGTCTAATCTCGAGCGATATGTCCTTCCTTTCCACAACTATAGCATACCTTAAACTGTTAGGGCGGTTTGGTGATATGTCCCTCTTTCCCGCATTTGTAACATACTCTGACCGGTGGTCGTTTCTCCTCCATAAAACTAGTTCTTTATAAGCGCCGACGTCTTCACATGGTCGTTGTTGAATCTCCTCTTTTAAAATCTCCTCCCGACTCGCTTCTTCTATTTTCATGGCCACGATTACCACCAGAGTGGTTACCGCCTTTCTCTGTATTCTTCTTTCTCCGTTTGGTTATCGTTATTCGATGATCGCTATCTTCTTGATATGATCCTGGTTATGGTCCCTCGGTTGAACGTACTCGTTATCTCGCTTCTAACAACCGAGCCACATTGACAACATCTGAATAGAGAAAAATTTATGAGAAATGAGATCTTGGCGTATATCGGGTTTCAAACCTCTCGAAACATCCGCGTCATACGTTCCTCATTCTCCACCAAATGAGGTGCAAAACTCGATAACTCCGCGAACTTCGCCGCATCGACACAAATCGTTATTATTACTGCTCTAGTCTAATAAACTCCACTTCCTTCATATAATTGAATACTTTCGGGGAAGTACTTGTCATTGAATCTGTTTCTGAAACGTCTCCCACGACATCTTGAGTGCTGTTGGATGGTACGCCTTCATGATTCCCACCAAGAATCAGCCTCGCCACGGAACATAAAGGTGGCGAATGGAACTTTCTGTTCTCTCGTGCATCCCAAGACATCGAATATCTTGGTAATTTGTTTGACCCACGTCTCGCTTTAATCGATCCGGCTTTCCCGAGTGCGGTGGTCCCAACTCTTTGAAGCGCTTGGTGTGACCACCACGTGAATTGCTATCATTTCCTCCTGTATTTTGAACACGAGTCTCCTCGTCGATTTTGCATGAACTGCAAAAAGCTTCTAAACATCCCCTCGTTCATCATCTCGCTCGCTGGTGTTGCTCACGGGAGGAACATTGCCACTGTTGCGCGTTCTCCTCGTTGGTGAGTCAGGCATCTCCACGGTCTCATTTACTCCAATCGTTAATATTCTCGATCGACATTCTCAAATTGTGACGCCCCCAAAATAGGTATACATCACCCATTACGAGTTGTCAATACATGGTACGAAACAACTACAACTTTATTATTACAACAAAGAAATCGTGAGTTTAAATACAAATATTATCTTCTGACAATATTTATACTCACATAAATTCTCATCACATTTATTGATACATTATTTTACAAAATGGTGAGGACTACTAAACAATCCTTTCTAAAACCTTCATTCCATACCCCAGACTGCGTACTCGCTATATTCTCGCCTCCACGAGAAGAATGGAACAAAAGGAAAAGGGTGAGCTCAACTAGCTCAAGAAAGAATATTATGACTAAGATAATATACAACAAATTATCGTTAGTCTTCAACAGGAAAAATTTAATAGAATACAATAGACAACAAATTTTCAATCAATATTCGCAATGAAATAATAATTCATTAGAAGAGTTAAGTAGAGAATGCAAACTACTATCTTCTATGTATGAATTTAAAAGTTCATCATCTATCTTTTATCCACAACAACAATCAATATACATCCGAATCAAATATTCATCTTTGCACTACATGTGCCAAAGATATTCATCACCGGGTAAGTATTCATTTAAACACTGCTCATCTTTGCACTACGAGCCAAAGATATTAATCGATCGGTCGTGTTCATCTCAACACTGCTTCATCTTTGCACTACTGGCCAAAGATATTCTTCGAAAATCATTCATCTTTTGCACTACTGGGCCAAAGATATTCTTCGAAATCATTCATCTTTGCACTACGTGCCAAAGATATTCAATAATATCATCATTTAAGACCGAGGATGATGAAAATATTTTTAAAGAACGAATCCAAAGAAAAACAAAATGACAAGGATTAAGGATTAAGGATTAGTACTTTGTTTTATCCATGTCCAACAATACCCCAAAAATAATCACGGTGGTGTAAAATTCAAGAATGATCAAAACATGGATACAATCAAAGCTAGTATCCAAAATAGATGTTTTGGACAAAAAGAAGAAATTTTATTTTTTTTGGTGAATAGTCATGATACGTGAATAGTCTCAGATATCGTGAATAGTGTCGTATCGTGAATAGTAACTCAGACACCAAAAGATAGAAATTCCACAAAAAAACATTTTCACGCTTCATGAATAGTACTCGTGAATAAGAACTCGTGAATAGTAACTCATGAATAGTAACTTTCGTGAATAGTAACTCATGAATAGTAACCCGACATGAAAAAGTTCCAAATTTGATAAAAAGTTCCAACCAATATTTCAAAGATAATGATATTGAAGAAATAATATCATCCGAGAAGAAAATAACATCCCTTACCTCGAAGAATCGATTTCTTGGAAAAGGTCTCAAGTGATCTTTGAATGAAACTTGTCTTTGACAAAGAACTCTCAAAGTATCTAAATACTCACAAAATACGCTCAATAATATAGAGAGAGAGAGAGAAAACTTCGCTTCGGTGTGATTTTCAATTCTAACTTAGCCCTCTATTTATAGGAAAATGTTAGCCCGTAGAAGCGGACTTGACTGCCACACGATGGCTTTACTCGCCACTACTATTGCCACCCACCACATTTGAAATAAAATTCAGCACATTTCTTCACCAACCACAAGTGGGGCCCACCAATTCTAGAATTTTCCACCAAAATCATTTATAACCTAATTTACAATCACCACCTCTTAAAATTTATAACAAATCATTCGTTCATTTTTAACGGTTCAAAATTTGTAGACATATACTCAACTTATATATGTATAACATATCCAAAAATTACAACGATCCAACTATTGGATTAAATATTATAACTCACACAATAAAGTCAGAATAACAATCGATTTGATCTTTTAATACCTCCAATCCGGCAAAATAAAACATCTCAAGATTAATTCCTTCATTAATAACCACATAAATAAATCCATCATTTATATTCATATAAAATAAATATTTCCTTATCATATGAATCAATAATTAATTATTCACAAATAATATTACGTAATCACATTTATAATGACCAGTCATTCCAGAAAGAGGGGCTTTCGATAAGGATCTCTCCTTATCTTGCCGCGCAATTAGGTGACCAAACCTCTCCTTAGATGCAGAACTTTCTAGACATTGCCAATAATGTTATCTAATAATATTATTCAAATAATATGAATTATTGATCCGATAATGGAGATAATAATGCGATGACAATTATTGAACAACAATAATATAAAATATCAACGCAAAGAATTATTGAATCAATAAAATAAAATATTGAATAAGAATTCACTGTAAAAATTATTGAGTAGTGCCTTCTTACGTAAGGATCAATAATTCAACAATCTCATCAATCTGGTGTCTACACTTGTGCAAACCACGCCAGACATCGATTGTATTTTAACCACCGGGTATTCCAATGATCTTAATTGATAATAACTACGCCAATTATTTTTAACCAACTTATATTTGTCGCTTTCTTCATCCAATCGCTTTCAGTTATGGGGCCCACACATGGTCACTACTTGTGGTCATCACGAATATTCTGACGATCACAATATTCCACGACCAAACGAATATTCCCAAACAAAATGAATATTTTATAACCACTTATTATTTTGAAATATTTGCATATTTAACCCTTAACTATCCACATTAATCAAATCAACCCTTACTATTTCAAAATAATAAATAAAGGAAATTCCTTTTATTTAAAAAAATTTGGGGTCTTACACAAATCTTGTCATAAAAATAAGGGTTAATTAAGGAAATCAATATATCACATAATATCCCTATATCTTGACTTAACTAACAAATAAGCTTAGGTAGGACACACTAGCGAAGAATTTACTCGCTCTCCCTCCTAGTTCTATTCCCGATCTCCGCCAGAGATCATATCCCTAAGCTCGACGATAACCGCGACGCGCCCCAAAATAGGTATACACAACACCCATTCTCGAGTGCTTGATACATGGTACAAGAAGCAAACTACAACTTCAATAATACAAATGTCGTGTGAAATACGACAATATATAATTAATGAGTTTAAATATAATATTGTCTTCTAGACAATATCCACATGCAAATAAATCCCCATCATAATTATTGATTCATTATTTTACAAAATGGTGAGGACTACTAAACAACTCTCTCTAACCTTCATTCCATACCCCGACTAAGACTTCATACATTCTCGCCTCCCCGAGAAGAAAAATGGAACAACAAGGAAAAGGGTGAGCTCAACTAGCCCAATAAAGAATATTATGACTAAGATAATATACAACAAATTATCGTTAGTCTTCAACAGGAAAAATCGATAGAATACAATGAGCTGACAAGTTTCGGATCAATATTCGCAGTGAAATAATAATTCATGTAAGAGTTACGTAGAGAATGAAATCTACTATAATCTATGAATTTAATAATCCATCATCAATATTTTATCCTCAGTAACATCAATCAATATTCATCTCAAATCAAATATTCATCTTTGCACTACGTGCCAAAGATATTCATCAATCAGTCGTATTCATCTCAACACTGCTCATCTTTGCACTAAAGGCCAAAGATATTCATCGATCGGTCGTGTTCATTTAAACACTGCTCATCTTTGCCTACTGAAGCCAAAGATATTCTTGAAATCATTCATCTTTGCACTACAGGCCAAAGATATTCTTCGAAATCATTCATCTTTGCACTACGGGCCAAAGATATTCAATAATATCATCATTTAAGACCGAGGATGATGAAAAATATTTTTAAAAAACGAATCCAATTGAAACAAAATGACAAGGATTAAGGATTAAGGATTCGTACTTGGTTTTATCCACGCCCAAAATACCTCAAAAATAATCATAGTGGTGTAAAATTCAAGAATGATCAAAACATGGATACAATCGAAGCTAGTATCCGGAATAGATGTTTTAGACGAAAAGAAGAAATTTTATTTTTCTATTGAATAATCAGATATCGTGAATAGTCTGCATATATCGTGAATAGTAACTCAAACACCAAAAGATAGAAATTCCACAAAAACATCTTCACGCTTACATGAATAGTACTCGTGAATAGTAACTCGTGAATAAGAACTCATGAATAAGTAACTCATGAATAAGAACCCATGAATAAGTAACCCCAGACGTGAAAAAGTTTCAAATTTGATAAAACTTCAGATCAACATTTCAAAGATAATGATATTGAAGAAATAATATCATTACAAAAAAATAATATCCACTTACCTCGAAAGATCGGATTTACTTAGCTAGAATCTAGGGTATAGTCTTTGAAGGGAACTTGCACCGTCTAGCAATACTCAAAGTATACTCAAAATACTCACAAGAATACGCTCAAAATATCGAGAGAAAATAGAAAAACTTCAGGTTTACGGTGTGATTTTCAATTCTAACCTAAGCACCCTATTTATAGGAAAATGCTTAGAACACCAAAAGCAGAAATTTTAATATAATATTAATATAATTATACAAATTTTCCTTAGCCCACCTTTTGGTCAAAACACCAGCCACACATGTTAATGATGTCCAAAAAATACAAAAACATTTTTCTTAACAAAAATAATTTAAACTCCCAAAATTAATTATTTGAACTTTGGAACTTCAATAATTCATAATAAATAGCCCTTTCATCAAAAAATTCGAATCTCATGCGAGTTTTTATAGGAAATTCAATTCTCTACAACTTTGCAGAAGAAAGTTTTTCCAAATTCCAAACAAAAATCGACCGAAATCCACAAACAGAGGCGATTTTACAGTACTAATCAAATTTCGATTAATAATTGTGTCCACCAACACACAAAAAACATGTGTTAAACATTTAATGCCACAAAAATACTCTTCCTCCTCATATACTCATATATCCCACATTCATTGTAAAAATATCACCGCTAATATATTATTAAAATAATATATTTAAATGAATTATTTTATCGGAAAAAGATAAAATATTAATTTTCAACAATTGTCATTTTAAAAATTTTCTCCATCTATATCCACATAAAATCAATATTTTCCTCATCATATAAATCAATAATTAATTATTCACAAATAATATTACGAATCACAATATTGACAACCGCGCAGTTCCCAAGAAAGAGGGCTTTTCCAATAAAATTTCTTCTTCTTCTTGGCGTGTGATTAGATAACCAAACCTCTCCTTGTAGGCGTAACTTTCTAGACATTGCCAATAATGTTATCTAATAATATTATTCGGATAATATGAATTATTGCTTCGATAATGAAAGATCTTGTGTAATGACAATTATTGAAACAACAAAGAATATAAAATATCAACGCAAAGAATTATTAACTCAATAAAATCTTTGAGCGATAATTATCAGTAACCATTATTGAGTAGTGCCTTCTTCACGTAAGAATCAATAATTGGTGCAATACCGTGTATTTCTTGTTCAACAACGCCAGCGATTAGTGTGTTTTAACCACCGGGTATTCCAACAAAGATAATCTAAGAATAACTACGCCAGTTATTTAAAAACAACTTATATTTGTCGTTTTCTTCATCCAATCGCTTTCAGTTATGGGGCTCCACATGGTCGCTGGGCCATTGCATCGTAATAATATTCTAAACGATGCGATATTCCACGACCAAACGAATATTCCCTCACGATGCATTTAATATTCCACGCACCAAACGAATATTAAAAACAATGAATATTTTATAACCACTGCTTATTTTGAAATATTTGCGTATTTAACCCTTAACTATCGCGTTAATCAAATCAACCTTCTTATTTCAAAATAAAGAAAATTCCTTTTTATTTAAAAATTTCGGGGTCTTACAGCTTCACAATTTTGTTTAAGGACGAGAAATGTTAGGCATTAGGTACCATCAGCTGGAAACTACACTAAATTGATAAGGGTCACTTCATTGATGTGTTTTTTCCTGATTTAATAATGTCTTCCAATAATTTTCTATTGTTGACTTGTGGTGTAGTTCATATAACTGATTGCTAACTGTGATAGTAAAAATTCTAAATTATAAGATTAATATTGAATTTTTAAAAGGAATAACTGTCATACACAGTTGTGTATATTTTATTTGTACACAGTTCGCCAAAATTACGTCGTTTTGACATATTTGTTTTTGATTTTTGATTTGAGAGAAGAGAATCAGCTTTTTTAAAAAAAAAATTGCCAAAACGACGTAGTTTTGACAGACTGTGAACAAAT
This sequence comes from Panax quinquefolius, assembly GCA_020205615.1. Lineage (NCBI taxonomy): Eukaryota > Viridiplantae > Streptophyta > Magnoliopsida > Apiales > Araliaceae > Panax > Panax quinquefolius. The sequence continues at coordinate 108,255,417 of CM035171.1, read as the reverse complement.
AAAACATACATAGTGTATGGCCATATAGTCCATTTTTAAAAGTTAATTTTAAATATTTTTAAATTCAAAATTAATATGAATTTATTTAGTTTATATAAATACAATTATGAATATCATAAATATTTAAAAAACAATACTAGTTATAAGATTTATTATTTTTAAATCTTAAATAAATTATGTTAATTTTATATTTAAAAATATTTTAAGTTGACTTTTTAAAAAGTAACACTGATCTCATAATTCGGATCGAAGAGACTATAATTTTTACGGTAGTACATATATTTTGCCTCCATAAACAAAAATTAATACCTAAGCAATTGAACGATTTATCTCACTTAATTCAATTCATTATAGCATATCCAATAAGGATGTTGGATATTCATCTCCTTTACTCAAAAGGTTAACATTTTTAGGTTTAGATTTCATTATACTTATTAACCTATTTACCTTCTTAAATTTATCCGATGTGGGATTATGTAAAACATCCCAACAATTAGTACAAGGAAAATTGACTCTTATGATCATCCGCTTAGGAAGTGTTCGGGAATAACTTATAAGTTGACTTTGTAAGTTGTTTTTTTATTGTTGAGGTGTTCGGGAACAGTTTAATTTTTGACTTATAAGTCGTTTTTGATAAGTAAAAAATTATAAATTATTTTAAAATGACTTATAAATTATTTTTAATAAGTATATTTGACCAAATATAATAACAATTTTGCCCTCTTCTATTTTTCTAAATGAAATCTTTATCCTTCCAACACAATAAATTTGATTTCTAGCCCTTTTGTGTATATTGATTACTTTGTCTGGGTTTCAATGGGTACTTCCAACTAAAAAGTATTTCTGCACAACACCTTTCTCTTCCTTCATTAGACAATTTTGTGCACTTTTGGCATGGATATAAGACATGTCAAAGACTCATTTATACTTTCCCTTATCCTTCTCCGAACTTTCAGGTCCTTCTGCCGTAGCTGAAAACAGTTTTTATATGGTAAGAGTGAGCAACTACTTTGCTCATCAAGTATAAAGCAATGAATAATATATCATGAATAGAAGGGAAAGCTTTCAACGATCTTCAACAATTTTATCAGCCATTGTGAAGCAATAGGAATAAACAAGAATAAAATGATTTCATTTATCTTCAATCTTTTAACATTATGTTGAGTGGTCACGAGGACCGTGAACTTCTCCATAGTTCCACAAATATGAAACTATGAACTCCTCCCGCCAAATTCGTTTAACAATCACATAGACTGAAAAACTACTCCCCACAACTAGTTTAGGGATCAACCTATTGTACCCTATATTATACATAACATTAATTTACTACGCATAAAGCGTCAAGTCAGTTACCCGACAAAATAGTCCCTCATTTTGGGGTTGTTCATCACAATCTTATTATTAGAGTTTGCACCAAAATATTTTGGATTGAATTAACTTTAATTAGCTCCAAAGAATTCTTAGTAATTCAAGAATTTAATCTCATCTACCTTGTTTACTCGAAACAAATGGCATCGACTCAAACTTTAACGCAATTCATGAATAAACAAGAATTTTAATAAACCACGTCAGTTTAAAAATATAACAATTCTTCTCAAATGCACATATGTGAGGAAATTGCACACAAACTATACCTGTCAATTTTAAAGATTAGCATAGCTAGAGAACTTTCACAATATATAAAAGTGCGTAAGTTTAGAACTTAATTGCTTGGATATGGTAACTGTTACACTCCTGATCAGACTTGCATCAAGCGTTAGCGAATCAATTCAAGTTCCAGAGTTCATCAAATGATTTCAAGCAATTGGGCTAAAAGTTATTCAAGGATTATTGGGTTTACTACAGGAAAAATGGCTATCTGCGACCAAAGCTTTCAGCGACCGCGCTTTGCGGTCACTGATATTAGTAATAGCGACTGCCATCTGCGACAGTCTCGGGTTACGTCGTTAGTCTATATCGTGCCTTACGTGCGATGGCGATATAAAATTCCCTCCCAAAAATTTGGTGCGAAACCCTGGCGCGATTTTTTTTTGAGACTAATCTCTATCAGCGACCGCCTGGCGGTTGCTGAAACGTCCACGTCATTAAAAATCAGCGACCACATCCGGTCGCTGATTCTCTTAAACATATTAAGACTCAGGCGTTCACTCGATCAGCAGAAGAAAAAAAAGAAGAGGGAGAAGGGCTAGGACTGAGCAAAAAACGGGTATAACCGAATTACCGAACCGAAATAATTTAACCAAAATTTTCTGATAATTCGGTTATTTTTAACATTTCGGTTATATCCAAAATTATTTACGGTTTTCGGTTAGTTTATACGGATATCATTTTTGGGTTATTCGGTTTAACCGAATAACCGAATAAAATTTTACAAAATTGAAATAATATAACCGAACAAATCTGCTGCCTCTACTTGTGTCTTTTTTGTCTTTTAACCGAACAAAATTGAAATAATAACAAATCATGATTATATGCTGCCTCTACTCCACTTTATATCATAAAGTTGCTTTTAGACTTTTAGTAAAGTAACCGGCTAGCTTTTCATGTACTCATATCTCAGACTAATAAAAGACATGTTCAGATCTCCAAATCTCAGATCTCCAAATTGAACAGTCATCTACTCATCTTCAAAATCAAACCCGGTGGTCTTCGCCATGTTCGACGGACTAACGGCACTCGACCAGGTGGTCCACCTTTGACCTCACCGTCGGTCCGCTCCCGGCGCACGTTAGCTTCGTGAAAGAATCGGCATCGATCGTCGATTTCTTAAGTCTGAGTATTGTTTTTGGAATCGGCACCGATCGTCAATTTCTTAAGTCTGAGTATGAACATGGCGAAGACCACCTCTGACCTCACCGATGGTATCTGAGTATTGTTTTTGGATTTGTGATTTTGTAATTACAAGAAGCTATAAATAAGAAAGGAATAACAATGAAAAGTAATGGGCAAGTTTCAACTGAAGTTAAAATTGGAGTTCCCATGAGTGATGATTAGGCAGGTAGGGGAAAGAAGGGATGCGGGAGGAGTTTCAGGTTTAGCTGATTGGTTCAAAGTTCATACCGCCAGTCTGTAGTGTTCGATTATTACCCGAAATACCGAATTTACAATTCCGTAATTCGGTATTCGATTATTCGGTTATTATCAAAATTCGGTTATTAGTTCGGATATTGAAAATAGAAATATTTCAGTTTTCGGTTATAACCGAATAGCTTATTCGGTTCGGTTATAACCGAATGATCAGTCCTAAGAAGGGCGAGAAGAGAAGAGGGAGGCACGGTGGTTTGTTCGTGGTGTGTTCGTTCTTCTCCAAATCAGGGACCAATTCTAGAGGTTAGAAATACTTTTCAACTTCTTCTTATTTTTTTGGTTGTTTGTTGTTTTGTTTTTTGTTATGTTTGTTCTTTTTTTGGTTGTATGTTGTTTGTTATGTAGGCTACGAATTTTTATTTTAAGGGTTAATTTGTTGCAAATAGTTGAATAAATGAAAATAATTTTTGTGACGCCCCCAAAATAGGTATACATCATCCATCTTGAGTCGCCAAATATATGGTACATAATTTAAATACAAACTTCTATGATACAGTACGACAAAAAGTAGCTGAGAGTTTCAACACGGATAATGTCTCGTAGAGAGTATACAAACTCAAATAAAGTCCTCAATATATTTATTGTCACACTATTTTATAGAATAGTGAGGACTACTAAAACAACCATCTGGTCTGTCAATCCGTTCCCCGACTCGTCCCAACTATATTCTCATTTCCTGAAGATAACGATGAAAAGAAAGGGTGAGCTCAACTAGCCCAAGAAGAAATATTATGACTAAGATAATGCGAGAATAAATTATCCTTAGCCTTCAACGATGATAACAACGAGATAGAATATAACAAACATCAAGTTTAAGCGTATGGCGGAACAAGCGATCCATTAGAAGAGTCAAGTAGAGAATAAAATCTACTATCTTCTACATGATTTAAAAGATTTTCATCACTTTTATCGAGACCCGACAATAAATAAACCACATCATCCATGCACTACTGACGAGGATATTCATTAGTATCACGACCACAAATTATCCATACACTACTACTGCCGAGGATATTTGTGTATTCATCAATAGGTCATGATCACGCCATAAAACAATTCATCTTTGCACCCTTGTCCAAGAGAATCCATAGCCATAATCATACCAAAAACTATCCATCAATACATTACGGGCCAATGAGGACTTTTTCCACATCATTTGTAACATTACGATTAAATGATTATCTTAGAATAACCCCAGTCATAATCATACCAAGTCCATCTATGCACTACAGGCCACAGATGACTTTCAACATAATATAATCATGAGAATGATGACAATTCAATGAAACAAGTTCAAGAATAAATTTTAAAGATTTATAAATTAATTTATCCATGAACCAATAACGTCCAAATTGTCAACATGATACTACTTTGTGGAGTAAAAATTCCAGAATGCTCAGAAGAATATTTTCATAAAAAGATATTGGATGAAGCGCAAATATCCAGGATATTCTACTAATTTCATGGAGTATAGAAGCCAAAACTTTAACCAATTGAGTATAATAGAATATATGAAATGCAAATGGATTTTACGCCACCATGCGATAAATCCACGTGAAATGAGATCATTTTCACAAGTTACTGAAGGAATGAATACAAAGGATCATTCACCATGCATGCGGTAATCCACATGTAGGCGAGTTATTCCAACGAGTAATAAAGAAGCGGAACCAAGTCATGCGTAATCCGCATGCAGAGGATATTCAGCAATGAATAATAAAGAATGGAACCGAATCAAACATAATCCGTCTGCAGACGGGATGTTCAAATGAGAATAATAAAGAATGAAATAACGAAGAATTTCACCGTATATGTGGTACTTAGCATGTATTGAGTTATTCCAACATAATAATAAAGAATGGAATAACAGAAGAATTTCACCATGTATGTGGTACTTCGCATAGACAGGTTATTCCAACAGAATAATAAAGAATGGAATAACAACAGAATTCACCAAGCATGCGATATACCGCACAGACAGGTTATTCCAACAGAATAATAAAGAATGGAATAACAACCCTTACGAGTGTTGAAAGAAAATAACTCTCTTCATGAATACGAAAGAATAATACCCCTTACCTTAAAAGAAGAGTATTCCGACGGGTAGGGCGGGGATATACTTGAAGAAAATATATACTATTTTCTACGCTCAAAGTTTCTTAAAACTCTAAAGAAATACGTTCAAGATTATAGAAGAAGAATTCTCTGAATTTCTGGTGTGATTTTTAATTCTAACTAAGCATCCTATTTATAGGAGAATGGAAAGGATACTATGATGTACTATGCAATAAAATACAATATATTCAATTTATAATCAAATAAAACAAAACTTTATAAAAAGTATTCTATTTTATATAAAAAAAATTCTGTTTTTATTACATTTATAATAAAAATAAAACAAAAATTATATATATATATATATAAACTTTCCCGTGACTCCCCCCAAATGATCAAATTTCCAAAGTCACACGTGGGCCCCACTAAAATACTAAAAAAAATTCTACCGATTATTTTGAAAATGGATAAATGGGGGGTCCAAAAATACAACAAATACCTCATAAAAATCACCTCAATATTTCTAACAACATTTATTAATATTATTATAACTCACAATATTAATAACCAGCTCGTTCCCAGGAAAGAGGGGGCTTTCCAATACAGATTTCTTTCTATTAGTGCGCAATTAGGTGACCAAACCTTTCCTTGACAGAACTTCTAGACATCGTTAATATTGCAAATAATAATATTAATAACTTTATCGTCTCAATTATTGATTTAATAATATATAAAATATCTACAATAATTGAATCAAATAACGTGAGATATTATGCAATAATTACTGTAGCAATAATTGAACAAAACTGAGTGACTTCTCACGTAAGCATCAATAATCAATACCATGTACTACTATGCAACCACAGCGTATTCTTCGTACTTTTACTCTTGAGTAGTTCAACGGTTTAATGTAAAACTTCCGCCAGATTATTTTCATAAAAATATTTTTGTCATTTTCTTAATCCGGCTGATAATTACATTGTGGGGTCCACGAATGATTGTACCATCGTACGGATATTCCCCGACCAATCGAATATTATATAACAACTTGCATACTTTGCAAAATTTATAAATACTACCCACAACTATAACACTATCTCAAATCCACACCATAATATTCAAAAAAATATTTCGAGAAAATTAAATCTTTATTCATAAAATTTGGTGTCTTACAATTTTGGGATTACTGAATTTGGGATTACTGAAATTTATAGCTTGTTACAAAAATTGGGAATATACTGAAATTATTGCAAAGAGATTTATGAGATTACTGAAATTTTTAGGTTAAATTATTGTTAGGGTTAATATGTGTTTTAATATGAGATTATCTGAAGTTGGATAATTTGTTATTGTATATATGAAAATGCTTTTTTTAATAAATACTGATTTTGTTGGCCTCTGTTAATTGATATAAGCTGCAATTTGTTGTTTCTTAGTGCTTTTGATAAAAGAAAATAAGATCCATCCAAATTTATGAAATTTGGATTATAAGGCGTTTTCTATCACCTTGGGAAAAAGCTCAGCAAAAGTTAAATTTGCTTTTTGAATAGAAGAAATAAATTTTGTTAGATTAAAAGATAGAAAACAAACATAGGGGAGACAAGGAGTCTACCCCACCCTATAACAAGTGGAAATGAAATTTTTAGGTTAAATTATTGTAAGATACAGAAATACCCCGTAAGAGATAGAAAAAAAAGATTTTGTCTTTTAACAAAGAGAAAGATAAATAGTTATCTTTAAATAGCCGATCACTATACTCAATCCAAATTGTCAAAAAAGCATAAAGATAGCACACTTCTAAAACATTGTAGCATCCTTCCTCCAAAATTATGGGGTCTGAGCACTTGAGATAGATCATTAATGCTTAATTTATTTAGAAGAAATCATAGACCAAATAAATGCCTTGATTCTGGATGGAACATAACTAGGAATTAAGTTTATCCATAATTTAATCAAGAAGAAGGTTTAAAGAAGTTTATCCATAATTCACAGTCGAGAAGATCAAGATTCCTGCAATTTTAAACAAATACGTAATCAATTTCAATCCTTCTCTTGTAGAAACTAGAGTGCCTCCTAGCCAAAAATAACTTGACTCGCATTCTTTCTACAAGAAATCAATTTCAGCCCTTCTCTTGTTTGTTATCTCTTGGCATAAAAGGATATCATGAATAAAAATATGTATGCTATAAGTATGACTTAGCTTAGAATAGAAAGAAAATGAAAAGTACAAACACAAACACAAGCACCATAACTTCAATCACACGATTAATTTTCCAAAATATCCATTCTTGTCTAAATCTTCATATATAAGTCAAATGGCCATATATATATGCATTCGTATTCACAGTTGTGCTATACTTCCTTGGTGTTTAATATATGTGATGTTATGTTAATTGTTTATACATTCGTGTTGCTCTTATATGCCTACAAATGGTCAAGTATGCATTATTTTGGACTATTTTGGGTATCAAATGACTTTATAGGACTAATAGTATGCCTTCTTCTGCAATCTTGATATACACAGCGTTATAGTTTCTAGAACACATTGCAAAGTCCTATCCTATGTTCTTCAAACTTGACCATCAAGATATTTTCATCACCTAATGTCCTATCCTATGTAGAAGAGTTTTTGTTGTGTTTAGATATGGACCCTAGAATATATAAAGGCAATGAGTATATGTGATGTTATGTTAATTGCTTATACATTCTTGTTGCTCTTATATGCCTAAAAATGGTCAAGTATGCATGCCCTCGTGCATGTGGATAGTCTCTAACAAGGGAATACAATAATTCATGTCAACATAGGTACCGTGGTATCATGGACCTCTATTTAGACCGTAGTTGGATGAGACGACAAAAGTCAAGTGCCCAGATAGGTCTTCTGAGAGAATTTAGAACCTGGCGGGTTGCCAAGTATTTCTAGATTATGCGTATAGTCACCCGAAATATGTTAATGGTCAGAACAAGATAAGATGTCCTTGTTTGAAGTGTAAGAATGTAAATTATATGGACAGAGACATAGTAAACTATCATTTACTTATTTCTGGGTTCATGAACAATTACGAAGAATGTTGGTGGGCACATGGGCAAAGAAGAGATAGTGGCAATGCACAAGTACACAATCCAGGCAGCAGTACCCATCATATGAATGACATGGTTCATGATATTGCAGGGCCGAATTTTGATTGGGAACAAGGCAGAGAGCAACCTATGAATTCTGATGCCAAAGCATTCTATAAGTTGTTAGACGAGGGTAGCCGTTGTGGCATGGTTGCACGAAGCACACTATATTGTCTGCAATGGCGACATTACTTAGCATCAAGGCTAATCACAACATGAGCCATAAGTGTTTTGAGTCACTCTTGAGAGCCATGAGTTTTAATTGTATTACAATGAATTACATATAAAAATGTTCTCTATATCCTTAACATGTTTATGTACCTTTCATTTATAGTTGTCGTAGTTAACTATTTTACAGTCATGTTTATGTACCTTTCATTTATAGTAATCGTAGTTAACTATTTCATATGTACATGTTCTCTATATCCTCGACATGTTTATGTACCTTTCATTTATAACTCCTACTAACATCCTAAATTTTTTATTTATAGATGTCTTCTGAACCATCAGCACAAAAGTGCGGGTTGGGTGGGGACCCTAATCATGTGTCGAAGGCCCCGACTAATCCGGATGATCGCATTCTCATACAGATCCGTTCTCTTCCAGAAAGCACGTAAGTTAAAACATCATGTATATATAAGGGTTTAATATTTCCATTGTTATAAATATATTTTAATGTAAATTATTGTATATTGTAGTGATTTTCAAGATAGTAAAATTATGAAGTGCATTTCACAATTATGCTTACAGAACTGGTATACGCCAGTGATTATATGGGCGAGCACACCTCTCGCCCATAAGGATGCAGTTTGGGCTGAATTTCAGGTATATTTTTTTTATCACTTTGATAGATAATACATAGTTAATCAAATAATATTGTTTAGTAATATTGGAATATGGTAATATAATAATTTTAATATTATTATTGTTGTTTTATTTGCAGAAGCGGTATAGATGGGACGATGCGCAAGCATTAGTTATTCAGACTCTGTTATGGCAGAAGTGCGCCGTTTGAACAAAAGATAATCTGAATAAGGAACGATAGAAAGCCCTGCATAATGCTGAGATTGTCCATCCAGGACAAGGTGAGCAGTATATGCATGAGTATAGCCCATGGTGGTGCGCACAACCCATATGGGTGCGGGACGTGTGACCAGGTGGAGAGAAAGAGTTTGGGTCAAGAAGGCGCAAGATCTAACGCCTCGAAACAGATCCTCGGTGTATCGAGACGAAGAAGAAGGCAAAAGGCACGTGTCGTATGGTAGTATATCACAAGCTACAAAGACATATTGCTTTGCCGAGTGCGATATGTTATGTTCTGATCATTTTTTGTAACTAAAATATCATATGTTTACATATTAATATGAAAAATGAATCTGTAGGAGTCTCGATCTCAAAATCAACCTATCAATTGGTTGGATGTATATGTACCACCGCGATGGTCTACCCGAGGTCATTTCGGATAAGCGATAATAAGTTCACTTTATACTAATATGTTGTTTATAAATTGTGACGACCTTTTTTAGTATTTTTTTTATTTATTTTTAAATATTTAATTGTTGACCTTCTGATAGGACACTTATAAGGGCTTAATGAACGAGCGCAATCCTGAAGGCACCCCGCATCCGTCGATTGATCAAGAATTATGGGAGAGGGAATCCGTCGTAAAGAAAAACTATGTTAAAGGCCAAGGACAAAAACGACGCACGACCATCGGTCGCTAGTGTCGAAGAAGGTAACGCTATCGCTAACACTATAACAAATGTAATCGTTACCTTCTTGGACACTAGCGACCGATGCGGTCGCTATTACCGGTCGTGACATGTGTGCCACGTCACACCTGACAAATGACTCAGTATGAGTCAGATTAGCGACGAATACGGTCGCTGGTTGCGGTCGTTACTAAGTCGATCGCTATTATTGGTCGTTGATGTCCATCCAAATGACGGACTACTGCGACTAATATCGGTGGCGCGTTCTATTCGACGATACTCATCTCATGTACCATATCACGCGGTCAGCGATAGTGATCATTGATAAGCCTTTTTATTGTAGTGGTTGTTCCAATTCAACCCAATTCTAATTTGTTATAAATTGCACCTTATTCTATATTTTGGAGACTTAATTATTGTCAAATTTGGGCTTGAATAAAACCCATTAGTGGACATAATTTAAGTAAATATAAAGGTGTAATTCGTTTCCCTAATTGTGGAGAATAAAATAGAACTTTATTTTATTTGTGCAAAAATCATTTGAATTGTGTCTATAGTGAGTCATTTAATAAGGTGTAAAATTATTTGATAAAAACTATTTTTCTTTATTTCCATTTAATAGTAGTCTATTTTATTTTGGAACAAAAGGAAAATATTGAGTGCTATTTAAATTCTAATTAACCATTATATTAATACTATCTAGTATGTAACTTACATATTTAATATTAATAAGTATGATTAAATATAGAATTAAATAGTGTATTATGTAACTTACATCTATGTGTATATATATATATATACACACACACACATAAGATTATATATATGCATTTGTAAATATAAATTTACACATAAGATTTTGCACATGAATTTTTTTTCTATCTTCTCCTATTCTTCTTACAAACAAATATCTACTACAAAACAGTGTTCTATTAGAATTTTTTGTGAATTACTATCACGGAACACCAAAGGCTTGACATATATCCTTGAGATATATTATCTGAAACTCTTAGCAAACCGATCGTGGTGCGGACGATAAAGGCCTTAAGGACAGGGATCACCCGTGTCTTATCTTCTACTACAATTTTGACTTTACGAAGCTACGGTTCTATTAATCTTAAGGTCTTTATTTGTTCATTGGAGTCATGATTTTGGTGAGATAGAAGACAACACGGTTTTCAAAGATAAGTGTCATTTTTCTTATATATCTATTTTATCAATGGAGTTTTATGATAATTAGTAATAGTTGATTAAACTAATTATTTTTATTGCAACTCCTATTAGATGATGGATTTTGAAGAAAAATGAAAGTGAAAAGACTTGCAATTTACAAGTTCGTAAATTGGTGTGGAGGAGATGAAGGGTCATCATGGAAAAACACCAAACGTTGATGGCTACAAATTTTCTAAATAATATTATGGTGTTCTTCGGATTTTATCCAAAAAGATGTGTCATAAATATTTTTCTTTATTTTAGAGAATGATATTTGTTTATCATTTTATAAGAATACATACATGAATGGTATATCGTTATGAACTATATATATATATATATATATATATATATATATATATATATATATATATATATCATCGTGTTGATGATATTTGCATGTGTGAATATTGTTTTACTTATTATCTTATATAATAAATTAATTAGATTAGTTTTATTTGATTTGGAGATAATTTGATGATTGTTCATGGTGGAACAAACTTTAACTTGTTCATATATATATATATATATATATATATATATATATATATATATATATGATTAGTAATATTTTATGAGTAGATAATATTGCTAAATGTGTATATGCATGAAATTTAAGAAAATTATTATTCTTATAAACTAATAAAAATTAATTTATTATTAGTGGTTGTAATAAAAAAAAAATTAGAAATTTACTTGTCTCTATGTATAACAAATTAGTTGTGAATTAATTTATTTTGAGAATAAAGTAAATTTATGTTATTCTTGAACAAAATTATGGATATAAAATTTGAGGTAATGTTTAGTGTGCAATATTACTTGGTATTTGTATGCATGAATTTTGAGATAAATTACTTTGTTTATGGATAATAAATTAATTATTAACGACTAATAGTTAGAAGAGATATTGTAGAAGTAAATTTGGTATAATAATTCTTGTATACAATGTGATTATGATGTTGAGAAAACATTTAGAAATGTTATTCTTAGTGTTTTGGGATAATCATAATGGGTACATATATGTTGATTTATTTTTATGTGTACTTATTGTCCAAGTAGTAGTAAATTTTAATGAGATCATATGAATTTTGTATATTTTGATTGAGATTAATATTTTATTTTTGACTTTTTATAAATATAGTGAAGTTCAAGTATTTCATATTATTATGAGGATTGTCTTAAATTCTATATTTGTAAATGTCAAAAGATATATTGTTTATGATATTTCCTATCCACAAGAAAACACTTGAGAATATACTAATTTATGTGTGCGAATTTATTTGCTTTCTACATAAATTAATTTTGTTTTATGATAAATTAATTTCTTAGAAAGTAAATATAAATTTTATATTTTATGATTTATATGCAAATAAATTTGTGCAATATGATGAGTTGTGCTATAATTTGTATATAATGAATTTTATACTATTTACATAGAGTCAAGTGTTACGTGTTGGTATAGTTGAAAAATGTACATGTAAATTTTAAGTGCTTATCTTAAATAATTTTTGGATTTGAGATTTTATGGAATTACATAAAATAAGAGCTTGTTTTTCTTATTTGGGGTATTCTAAAAGTTTATTATGTTGAAGCAATCTTTATATGAATAACTAATTCATAAAATGTACAAGACTTATTTTTTTATTTTGAGAAGTGTTCCTTAATATTCTTATGTGGAAGTAATATTTATAGGAATATTGTCACATAAAATGTTAATTAATATTTATTTTAAGTAGATGCATAATATTGTGAACTGAAAATATTCTACGAGATTTCAATTATTTAAAAGTGTGGCGGTGATTATTTAAAATTTTTATTTATGGAGTAAATTTGGTCTTTGAACTATTTGGAGCATAATTTTATTTATGTAAGAAATAGTAAGGCTTATGAATTTCTTGTGAAATTCAATTTGAATATGTAGTCTTATGAAATGATAGTCTTTGTTGTGACGCCCCCAAAATAGGTATACATCACCCATTCTGAGTTGTCAATACATGGTACAGAAACAACTACAACTTTTATTATTACAACAGTAAAACTGTGAGTTTGAATACAAATATTATCTTCTAGACAATATCTATACTCAAATAAATCCTCATCACATTTATTGATACATTATTTTATAAAAATAGTGAGGACTACTAAACAACTCTCTCTATAACCTTCATTCCAAACCCCCACTGCATACCATTTATATTCTCGCCTCCCGAGAAGAAAAATGGAACAAAAAGAAAAGGGTGAGCTCAACTAGCTCGATAAAGAATATTATGACTAAGATAATATACAACAAATTATCGTTAGTCTTCAAGAGGAAAAATCTAATAGAATACAATAGACAACAAATTTTAAATCAATATTATGGCAGAAATAATAATTCATTAGAAGAGTTAAGTAGAGAATGCAAACTACTATCTTCTATTTATGAATTTAAAAGTTCATCGTCTATCTTTTATCCTGTAACATCAATCAATATATATCTGGAATCAAATATTCATCTTTGCACTACGGGCCAAAATATATTCATCGATTAGTCATGTTCATTTAAACACTGTTCATCTTTGCACTTCTGGGCCAAAGATATTCTTCAAATCATTCATCTTTTACTACTGGGCCAAAGATATTCTTAAGAAATCATTCATCTTTTTGCACTTTCTGAGCCAAAGATATTCCATAATATCATCATTTAAGGCCGAGGATGATGAAAATATTTTTTTTAAAGAAACGAATCCGATGAAACAAAATGACAAGGATTAAGGATTAAGGATCCGTACTTTGTTTTATCCATGTTCAAAAACTACCTCAAAAATAATCGTAGTGGTGTAAAATTCAAGAATGATCAAAACATGGATCAATCAAAGCTAGTATCCGAATAGATATTTTGGACAAAAAGAAGAAATTTTATTTTTTAGATTGAATAGTCAGATATCGTGAATAGTGCCGTAGTATCGTGAATAGTAACTCAAACACCAAAAGATAGAAATTCCACAAAAAAAAAACATCTTCACGCTTACATGAATAGTACTGTGAATAGTAACTCGTGAATAGTAACTCATGAATAGTAACTCGTGAATAGTAACTCATGAATAGTAACCCCATACATGAAAAAGTTCCAAATTTGATAAAAAGTTCCAACCAATATTTCAAAGATAATGATATTGAAGAAATAATATCATTTGAGAAGAAAATAACATCCTTACCTCGAAAGATCAAGATTTTCTTAATTTGAAACAGGATATAGTCTTAGAAGGAACTTGCACGTCTAACAATACTCAAAGTATACTCAAAATACTCACAAGAATACGCTCGATAATATAGAGAGAAAACTTGATTTCACGGTGTGATTTTCAATTCTAACCTAAGCACCTATTTATAGGAAATTGCTTAGAACACCAAAGCGAAAATTTAATAAAATATTAATAAATAATTATTAAATTCCTCGCACCCAAAATCTGATTCAAACCATCATACCACCAAGAGTGACTCACCTTGCCTAACTCAAAAAAAACGTTTTTCTTATTAAAAATATTTAAAACTTCAAAATTAATTATTTGAACTTGAACTTCAATAATTCATAATAAATAGCCCTTTCATCGGAAAATTCGAATCTCGCTAGTTTTTATAGGAATTTCAATTCTCTACAACTTTGCGGAAGAAAGTTTTTCCAAATTCCAAACAAAAATTGACCAAAAAATCCACAAGCAGGCGATTTTACGGCTATAATTAAATTTCGGTCGATAAATGGGGTCCAATAGAGCATGTTTAACATGTTTTAAACATTTATTGCAACAAAAATACTCTTTCTCTCCTCAGTATACTCATATATCCCACATTCGTTGTAAAAATATCACCGTTAATATATTATTAAAATAATATATTTAAATGAATTATTTTATCGGAAAAAGATAAAATATTAATTTTCAACAATTGTCATTTTAAAAATTTTCTCCATCTATATCCACATAAAATCAATATTTTCCTTATCATATAAATCAATAATTAATTATTCACAAATAATATTACGGAATCACAATATTGACAACGAGGCGGTTCAGCATGAAAGAGGGGGCTTTCGATAAAATTTCTTCTTCTTGGCAGCATGATTAGGTGACCAAACCTCTCCTTAGACGAAACTTTCTAGATATTGCCAATAATGTTATCTAATAATATTATTCGGATAATATGAATTATTGCTTCGATAATGAAAAATCTTGTGTAATGACAATTCTTTGAAACAACAACAATATAAAATATCAACGACAATTATTAACTCAATAAAATCTTGAGCGATAATTACATAACCATTATTGAGTAGTGCCTTCTTACGTAAGAATCAATAATTGGTGCAATCTGGTGTCTTCTTGTTGTTAACAACGCGTATTAGTGTGTTTTAACCACGAATATTCAACAAGATATTACTTGATAACTACTACTGCTTATTTAAAAACAACTTATATTTGTCGTTTTCTTCATCCAATCGCTTTCGTTATGGGGCCCACACATGCATTTTACTGGCAGATTTAATATTCCCAAGCGATCTGAATATTCCACGACCAAACGAATATTCCCAAGCAATAATGAATATTTTATAACCACTTGCTTATTTTGAAATATTTGCGTATTTAACCCTTAACTATCCACATTAATCAAATCAACCCTTACTATTTCAAAATAATAAATAAAGGAAATTCCTTTTATTTAAAAATTTGAGTCTTACATTTGTAACATAAACTTTTGAATAATATTGAAATGTGAACTTATTTTACTTAATTAATTATCTAAGTTTCTTGAAAGTTATAAGTTGAACTTAGAATGAACAATATTGATTTGGTGAATGAAATCAATATAATAATTTAGTAAATAAAATACCTATATTAGCCTAAATATGATCCAAAATATTTATAATGATTGAGTTCAATAGTGAGATTGAAAATAAGTTATAAATATTTAAGTGGATACATATTAGGTGATAATATATAGGTATGTGCATATTTATTTTGAGATTCTAAATTCGTTGTATAGCAACAAGTGATTCGATAATAATGGTTATTTTACTTTGAATTTTTTTTCCAAGGTTTTAGACGAAAGAGTATAAACTATTTTAACATTTTAGCACCGATTATGATATTACTCAAACTCAAGTTTTCAATAAATTTGATTGAGGGAGTATATTGTCGAACAAGATGGTTTATTCTTTTCGATTGAGAGGTTAAAGTGTAAAATAGTTATGTACTTGTGGTTTAAATTGAGAACTAGTACTTCACTTTTTTCTATTTATCGAATATAGAATTATTTATATATTTACACTAACAATATAATTTAATAAACTATAATGTGATAGTTTTTGTGTTTATTAATGATACTTTGATCATTTTACTTAGTTTTGTTAACGTAAACAAGTTTAAGACATCTATTTTTTGTCTTTATTTTGAAAGACTTATAAAATATATGTTATCTTATTATCATGTGAAAACATAGTGAGGGTTTCAACAATATAAATTTAATTATACTGATAGGTTGTACTGAACTAAGTTTGATAACCTTGAGATTGAAGAATTTAATAATTCTTTAATAGTGGTGGTACACTGGAAGTTAATTTTGATATAGCTATTGCAAATCTGAAGTACACTTGTGCTAGTGGGAGCCTTATGTTTGATATGCAATGCACGAGATCAAATATTACCTACAGTTTTAAACTTAGTATATACTAGTTGTTTTAAATTGATTTTTGCTAGATTTCTCAATGTTTTAATAGAACACATATTGTCACTTATATTTTAGTGAGAGACATTATAAATTCACAAATAGACCCAATCTTGGGTATTGTTTCTTAGATGAGTAAGAAACAAATGTGTAAGACCCCAACTTTCATAAATAAAGATTATTTTTCTCTAAATATCATTTTGAATATTATAGTATGGATTTGATATAATGTTATAGTTGTGGGTAATATTTATAGATTTTACAAAGTAATCAAGTTGTTATAAAATATTCGTTTGGTCGGAGAATATTCTTTTTGTCGGAGAATATTAAATGCGACGCACACAATCATTAGTGGACCCCACAGCGAAATTATTGTCAAAGTTAGAAAAAACAAAATATCTTTTATAAAAATAACGGTGAAAGTTTTACCGTTAACTGTTGAAATACCGATGGTAAAAATACGATGTCTGGCGTGGTTGCATAGTAGCCACGGTATTGATTATTGATGCTTACGTAAAAGCCACTTTCGGTTATAATCAATTATTACTACGATGGTTGTTGCATAGTATCTCATATTATTGATTCAATTATTATCACAGTATCATCTGCATAATATTTTATTTTATTAAATCAATAATTGAGATGACAAAGTTATTCATATTATTATTTGTAATGTTGACGATGTCTAGAAAGTTCTATCGAGGAGAGGTTTGGTCACCTAATTGCGCGCAAATAGGGAGAAATCCTTGTCAGAAAGCCTCCTCTTTCCTGAGAATGATCTGGTTGTTAAATATTGTGAGTTATAATATTATTGATGAATAATTGTTGAAAGATTAAATATGTGTTGATTGAAGATAAAATGATTTGTGGTAATATTTATTCAATCCTTGTTATAAATAAGAAGTCTGTTATGAGACGTATGTGGTAAGTTTGGTTTATTTTATGGGGGCCCACATGTCATCATCTAAGAGTCCCTTTTGTCAATAGTAATTTTCTTTACCATACATCAAACCACTTGCCGTTTCATATTACGGTGTCCGAACGATTATCGTTTCATATTACGAGTGTCCGAACCAATTGTCGTTTCACATTCTGAGCGTCCGAACCAATTATCGTTTCACATTACTGGCCGTCGAACAATTGTCATTTCACATTCTGAGCGTCCGAACCACTTGTTGTTTCACATTCAAAGTGTCGAACTACTTGTTGTTTCACACTCTGACGTCGAAAACCACTTTTCTTTTTACATCACGAGACTATTTCAGTAGCCAATTTCCTACTAAGGTAAGGGGTATTATTTCTTTCGTATTCATATATGGATATTATTTTTGTTCAATATTCGTATAAAATAATATTTTCTTCCATACTCTGTAGTATGTAAGTAACATTATTTCGTTTCAGATTCTGAATTCTACATTCATGTTGTTAAGTATTGCTTCTATACTCCTTGAAATTAGTAGAATATCCTTGAAATTTGCGTTTCATCTAGTATTGTTTCACAAGGATATTTTTCTGAACATTCTTGTTAAAGTTTAATCTTTTCATGATGGAGTACTATTCACGGGGTACTATTCACGAAGTATTATTCACGAAGTACTATTCACGGGATACTATTCATGACAAAAATTAATTTCTTTTCTGTCCAAATTATTTTTGATACAATATTATTCTGGAATTTTACTCCACAAAACAGTATCATGTTGATAATTTGGACATTATTGAATTCTGGATAAATTAAATTATAAATCTTTAAAATTTATCATTTCTCTCATTTAATTGAATTCTTATATCATTGTCATCATCCTCATGCTTATATTATGATGAAAGTTATCTTTGGCTTACGTTCATAGATGAACTATTGATTGGTATGATTATGACCAGGAATCATTCGGTATAATCATGATCTGAATGTGTTACAAATGATGTGGTAAAAGTCCTCATTGGCCCATAGTGCATTGATGGACAGTTGTTGGTATGATTATGACCATTGGTGATACTAATGAATATCCTTGGCCGTAGTGCAGGGATAATTCGATGATGTGGATTATTTATTAAGCTGAGTCTCAGCGATAGAACTATTGATAAACTTTTTAAGTTATAGAAGATAGTAGATATCATGCTCTACTTGACTCTTCTAATGGATTGTTTTTTCCGCTGCAATTAAACTTGGTGTTTATTGTATTTTATCAGTTTAACACTATTGAAGGCTAACGATAATTTATTCTGCATTATCTTAGTCATAATATTTCTTACTGGGCTAGTTGAGCTCACCCTTTGCTTTCATTGTTCTCTTCAGGAAATGAGAATATAGCTGGGACTAGTCGGGGAACGGAGTGACGGTCCAGATAGGTGGCTATAGTAGTCCTCACTATTATGTGAAATAGTGTGATAATAATTGTAATGAGGACTTTATTTGAGTTTGTATACTCTCTACGAGACATTATCCGTGTTGAAACTCTCAGCTACGTTTTGTCGTACTATATCAAAGAAGTTTGTATTTAAATTATGTACCATGTATTTGGTGACTCAAGATGGGTGATATATACCTATTTTGGGGGCGTCACAAAATGAGTATTTCTCATTGCACTATATGGATCTAATGTTATTAATCCTTCATAGGTCGTTGTGATCTTGATTAATTTAGTAAGAAAATATTTACAAGTAGGTGAATATATTCTTATATTTCCACAAGTAGGTAGATATATTATTACTTTTTGTGAAGGGTATAATTTACTTCAAAGAATACTATTGTTTTATATGATGTAGAAAACAATTGGAATCGAAATTTATTATTTAAACATCAAATTGTGTGGCCACTTCGAAAATTGTTTTGTTCATTATGTTGTGATAATGAAATTATTTTTGTATAGAGCATATAAGATTACTTTTAAAGGTAAGTCTTGACATGTTGGTCATAGACATATTTTTTGTTAGACAATTGATACAAGAACGTATCATAATTTTTGTCTATAAGGAAGCCAAGTGACGACTTGACTTATCTTTTTACTAAGACTTTGACGAGAGTTTAGTAAGTTTAACTATTTGTGATATGAAACTTAAACCACTTTGAGTCAGGG
Organism: Panax quinquefolius; assembly: GCA_020205615.1. NCBI lineage: Eukaryota > Viridiplantae > Streptophyta > Magnoliopsida > Apiales > Araliaceae > Panax > Panax quinquefolius. Next base: position 108,235,454 of record CM035171.1, on the reverse strand, counting down.
GTGATGAGAACCCAACATATTCTTAGGTTACCCCTAGTTTATAGGTTCAATGGGAAAAACAAGTCACAGTTCTTGACTGTGTTACTATGGATTTGGTTCCATATGTAGTCTAAGATAGTAACATTTGTTGCACGACCGAGGTTGAGTTATACTCTTAACAAAGTTGTTGTATTCTTAGCAACAAATATACATGTGAAACACTTTGCCTATATGAACTAGAAATGGAGCCACTTCTTATAGAGAATATTGATTTACTCTCCTAGAGGTTCATGAAACAGGATATTGAGAATGGCCATATTAGCGCAAAACAATTGAGAATACTCACCATGGTAGGAGGATTTTGTGCAGTTGCGGATCCAACCTGAAAGTTCGGTGGGGTCAAATTCAAAAAATAATAATTCTTTAAAATTAAAAATTTAATAAAATGAATCACAAAACTAAATAATCCTCAAATATTGTTTACAATAATATTTTTTGAGGTTTCATTGCTTGAAATTATTGCATGATAGCCTCATTTTTAATAGTTACAAAAATATCACGCTCAATGTATATTACTAATCAATCATTGACCCATTCATCTCTCATTTGGTTACAGAGTTCATTCTTCACGATATTCATGGCTAAAAATGTCCTTTCAACAGTTATATACGCCTTTTTCCCATTTCTCTGCCTTTTCATATATATACATATATATGTATATATACACTACAATTATTAATATATTCACAAATTTTAAAGCTTAGTGAAACAAAATAAGTAGAGTAATACAGTTATATTAGTACACTACTGTAAGACCCCAACTTTTATAAATAAAGATTAAATTTTTTCGAAATATAGTTTTGAATATTATGGTGTGGATATGATATAATGTTATAGTTATGGGTATTATTTACAAGTTTTGCAAAGTAACCAAGTGGTTATATAATATTCGATTGGTCGGGGAATATTCGTTTTAACAGGTAATATTCGTACGACGGCACAATCATTGGTGGACCCCACAACGAAAGTATTATCGTAGTTAGAAAACGATAAAATTATCTTTTTATAAAAATAACGGCGAAAGTTTTACCGTTAAACTGTTGAACTACCCGGTGGTAAAAGTACAGTAATACGTGTGGTTGCATAGTAGCACACAGTATTGATTATTGATGCTTACGTGAGAAGTCACTCAGTTATACTCAATTATTGCTACATCATATCTATCATATTATTGATTCAATTATTGTCATAGTATCATCTGCATAATATTTTATATTATTAAATCAATAATTGAGACGACAAAGTTATTCATATTATTAATTGCCATATTTACAATGTCTAGAAAGTTCTGTCAAAGAGTGGTTTGGTCACCTAATTGCGCGCCAATAGGGAGAAATCCTTATCAGAAAGCCCCCTCTTTCCTGGAAATGATCTGGTTGTTAAATATTGTGAGTTATAATATTAATGATGAAAAAGTTCGTGTTGATTAAAAATGAATTTGATATTTCCATTGTGTTGAGATTATTAGTGTTAATGGAATCGACATCTATTTCGATAATAATGGATGTCTGGAGGTTATATTAACCAATCGGGTAATTAATCGGATAAATGGGCAATTAATTGCTATTATTTCACATGCTTATAACTATTTGTTCACATGTGTGTACTATTGATTCACATTCATGTACTATTAGGGGAGGTGGTGCAAGATTGATAATACTTGCATGACTAAGTTAAAAATGGAGGTATAGATGGAGGTCTTATCTTTGTAATTCATATTTTCACATGTATAGAACTATTGATTCACATGATTGAACTATTGATTCACATTATTTACTATTAGGGAGGTGGTGCAAGTTTGATAATACTTGCGGGACTAAATTAAAATGAAGAAAAAGAGGAAGGTATTATCTTGTAATATTTGAGCCCCAAAATGTGCAATTATCGAAACTATATTTTCCTATAAATAGAAGCTCATTCTTCTTTCATTCTCACCAATTCACTAAGTCTCACAAGAGCAATTATTATAGAGAGAAATTATAGAGAGAAAGAAGAAGAAAGTCTGCTACCTCACTATTCCATATCCGGTTTCTTCTAAGGTAAAGGGTATTATTTCTTTCGTATTCATGAAGAGAGCTATTTTCTTTTAATACTCGTAAGGGTTGTTATTCCATTCTTTATTATTACATTGGAATAACTTTTAATGCTGTCTGCGGTCTTTTCGCGTGCGTGGTGAATTCTTCATTATTCCATTCTTTATTATTACATTGGAATTGAAAGTAGTATGCACAAGAAACCCGATCATGTTTGATGATAAAGCATATACTTTGTAACAATCTTATTCATTTATTAATAAAAAGTATTAATTTATTAAAGGCTTTTAAATTATCTACATGATCTTTGTTTTATAATATGTGATAAACCCATAGTTTTAAGCAATGCTTTTAGAATAATGATGATGATCATTCTAATGAGATCTAAATTCTTAGAAAGCTTAAAACTAAAATAGTTCCCAATCGTTGGATTACTAAATTGGGGATTAGTGAATCCGGATAGATTGGTACATCGTTAACTTGCTTTCGTTGGATGAGGATGATTGATCTCATGATCATTTGTGTGGAACACTAAAGCAAGTATGTAAGTGCTTATTAGAGAATAAGTTCCTTTGAGCATTGGCTCGCTAAGGAATACCTAATGGAGTTTTATTTGCTGTCGATAGGAATTCTGTAGTGATAGTAGTCTGAAGTAATCCTTGGACTTGAGATCATCATAGTATCTTATGTATGATGAGTTATACTTTGACTTATTCCTTAAGACCCTTAGGGTATATCAAAGGGTATGCTTGGGTATAATAAGTTATACATGGAGATAATGTATGATCGATAAAGAATCTACCACTTCTAATAAAAGAAGAAATGTCTATGTGATTCGATAAATGACAACCCAGTGGTCCTTGGCGAAAGCGAAATGAAATTAGAAAGGAGTTTCTAATTTGCATTATTTGAGTTGTGCATTTAAGGATCGAAATACATATAATTAAATAAAATAAGACTTGACGATAATTCCATATCTTATATTTAATTGGGACATTGTATGGTGGAAGGATTGAATTATGCGGTAACTATTTACTCAAAGGTTCTTTAATGATTAATGTTGAAATCTATATTATCTGGAAAGTGCGTTGATGATCATTGGGAGGCTTATCCTATTGTAGAATAAATATTATTTATTTAAATAAATTAATTGTTTAATTTATTTATTTAAATAAGATTAGAATTATTCTAATTGATTTATTCACAACCGGTTTAATATGGAGAACCTAAAGGGTCACACCATAAAAGGAAGAATAATTATTTAAGAAGTTAATGGCATAATCGTAATAATATGTTAAGTATATTTAATTTAATCTATGGTGATAGAATAAATTAAATAGCTTAATATTATTATTTAATATTTTAGAAATATTAAATATAAATTAATAAGAGAGAGTCTTATTAATATTATTACAATTATTATTATTTTAATTTCTAAAAGAGTTTAGGAATTAATTTAATATAAGTACTCTCATTTATTCTAATTGGATTAGGAAGGAAAATTAATTAAAAAGAGTTTAATTAATTATCCCTAATAAGATTAGGGAGCTTAATTAATTAAAAGAATTTAATTAATTAAATAAAACCCAATTCCTTAATTGTTAAGGTGGGTTGCCCACATCTATAAATAAGAGGAGTCTTATTATGGGTGAGGGGTTGTTGACTTTTTCACATACTGACATATTTCCAATAGTTGGGAGAGTACCCTTTTCTATAGAGATAGAAAACTAGGGTTTGAGCGAAATACCCTTCTTCTTCTTGAATTTTCTTCTTCCTTGGTGGATCACCTCTGAGAGGCCAAACATTTGGGTGGCTAACGTTGATCGAAAGGAAGGAACCAAACCGGTGGATTCAGTTGATTGAGCGAAAAGGATTTGGAGGTGAACTTGTACGAGGAAGCTCGATCTTCAAGGTATGATTTATTCTTTATCGTTTTCGTTTAATTAATAATTGTGCATAAAGGGTGATCCGGGTATATGGTTTGTAATTTTTTTTTTAAACTCTGATTTTACCACGCTTCCGCACTTTTTATGCAATTTGATTGCGTTATGAATATTACAAACCTAACAGTGGCATCAGAGCCAAACCTTTATGCAAATTATTAATTGTTCAGATTTAATTTGTATATTGATATGTGTTTAGAACAATTTAATTGGGCATAATTTTATTGTATAAAATTTAAATAAAAATAAATAAAAAAAAAAAAAAAAACGGCATGCATGATCATTCACGTGGCCGCACGGAAATCGAGAATCATGATGTGCATGGTTTTAAAATTTAAAAGGCAGCGCACATTTTTTTTTACATACGAAATTCACGGAATTACTATATATATATATATATATTATATATATATTGGTTGTGCTGCCGAAAAAAAAAAAGAAAAAGAAGAGGGAAATCATTTGTGAGATGCATTAAATGAGGATTTGGAAGCATTTTTTTTTGTCCCACGTGGCCAGGATCTCTTTTATTGAAAAGGAGTTATATATAGATTACTTTATAATCACGGTGGTGGGCTAAATAATCTATGGGATTACAAGAAATTCTTTTGGTAAATTACTTATCAATTTAACTATCTGATTATTATATATATATATAATAATAATAATTAAGTTATAGTTATTATATTTATATATATCTAATATTCTCAATAATTTTATTATTAAAATAAAAAAAAAAATTTATTTTAATTTTAAAATAAAAGTTTATTTTAATATTAAAATATAAAATTTATTTTAATTTTAAAATTAAATTTCATGCTAACTAATTAGAGTTGGAATTGGATTCCATGATAACTAATTGGAGTTGAAATTGATCTTTCCTTAAATAAAGGAGTTTATTTAGATATGAAATAGGATTTCATATTATTCAAAATAAAAGAGTTTATTTGTGAATAGGAAAAGAAAATCAAGTGTTTCCTTAAATAAAGGAGTTTATTTAAATATGGAATAAGATTTCATATTATTCAAAATAAAGGAGTTTATTTGTGAATAGGAAAAGAATATCTGTGTTTCCTTTAAATAAAAGATTTTTTTTCTTACATGGAATTGGATTCCATAATTAATTAAAATAAAAGAGTTTATTTTAATTAAAGATTTTTTTTTTTTTACATGGAATTGGATTCCATAATTAATTAAAATAAAAGAGTTTATTTTAATTAAATAATTTTTTTTATTACATGGAATTGGATTCCATAATTAATTAAAATAAAGGAGTTTATTTTGATTAAAATAAAATAGTTTATTTTATTTTATTCAAATTGGATAAATTAAAATAAAATAGTTTTATTTTGATTTAAATTTGGATTAAAATAAAGGAGTTTATTTTGATTCAAAAATTAGATTTTATACTAACTAAATTTGCCCATTAAATGATATCAATATATATATTAAATGTTTATTATTCATAAGATGAATGTTATTTATTGATGCATATGGTGATGTGTATGATAATAAATGGGATTGATTATGGACTATTGACCAATGCGATTGGATTTTATTTTAGTTGGATGCATGAATGTATGGGTTTTATTAAATGGGGTCTGCGTACCTCGTCTTCTCTAATTTTCTTAATGTAAATTCTATCTCTCTCCTATGTACTTCTCCTTGACTGCTGATCACGGTTTCTATTTATTTTAAAATAGTTATGTAATAGGAATAGTTAGAATTAATTTTTGAAGAATTAGAGATCAAGGGACAAGAAGCGCTTGAAGACCCGTTTGTAATGGAGCCCAGGTTTAAATGTAATTGTTATATTTAAATATTAATTCTTGCACCCCTAGGGTTTGACCTTTTGGTTCACTTGGTGGCTCTAGTGAACCAAACTAGAATAAAGTCCATAATCAATTCGAGTAGAATATAGTATTCTATATGTGCGTGCTTATACTATATATATATATATATATGCAAACATGCTTGCATGTTCATTAATATAATGCGTATTTTATATATATATATAATGCATGCTGTATTAAGCAAGATGAGACAAATTAATAACAAATCCCTCGATTTTTTATATTAAGTCTAAAGCGTTCAAAGATATTTGGAATATCGAGCGTCGCCTTCTAGCATGATAAAATTAATAGAGTATTAAATATTTAATATGAGTTTGTTGTGTCACCACAAGGCAAGTATTAAGTATTTAAGATGTTAATTTATCACATTTGATGCTTATAAAGAAAATTGAACAATATTGTTTTGTTGTGTCACCACAAGGATGATATTTTCTTTTTGAATATATGGAGTGCTAGGTCGGACTTAACTTGGATAATTTTGATTCGGATGTGCCACCACTTGATCAAAATAATCTAAGAGGCAAAATACTGAGGAGTTGCATAGTTGATGTAATTGACAAAAGTTGTCTACCTATTTATTTATATATAGTTTGTTGTGTCACCACAAGGCTATATACATTTGAAATGGGATCCTTATTCTCACTAGCAAATCTTTAATTAGATTTTGCTTAACTATATATAAGTGAGGTAATATAGTTTGAAGAAAATAGTGGGAGATACCAATTTAAAACAAGACCTAATTTATTTTGGTAATTAATAAAAGAATGTATGTTAAAATGTTATCAATTACAAATTCATTTACTGAAATTTTACAATGTCTAAAATTACTATCAACTGCGAAGCATATTAGATGCTAAATTAATCAAACCGAATTAAGCGGATTGGTTAAGGAATTTGAGAATAGTTCTCATGGTGAAAAGCTATCTTATGTCATGTCGCGCCTATCCTCCGCAATGGTTGCAAACAATGCCTTACGAGGAAGACATTGCTACTTTTAGAAAGTGGCAAGATGATGCAGATTGGCTCGATGCATCATGCTCGCATCTATGAGTATGTGAGCTTGATGTCGGCGTGAAACTATGGATGCTTCTACTATATTCACCGCACATCAGTAGTTGATGGTGAGGAAAGTAGGGCCGATAGATATCGGATATCTAAGGAGCTCTTCCGATCTAGAATGGCCAATGACACTTTATAAGATGCAGACAAAAAGTTCTTAACATAATCAATTTGATTGATCAATTAGGACAACTGGGTTTTGTCATGGATGGAGAGTTGAGCCAAGATTTGATCTTGCACTCTCACTCCGGACTCCTTTCACAATTGTTGTGAATTTTTCATATAAACAAGCTAGAAATCGACTTTGTTGATTTGCTTAACATGTTGAAAAATGATGAGAGTCACTTTCAACCAAGAAAGATCAAGTCTTCTTGGTAGGGGCCAAAGGATCTTCTAAAAAAGAAGAGCGATTCAAAGAAGGTAAATAGAAAGGCATAAACAAAGGATAATAAGAACAAAATTGATCGGATAGCAAAGGAGTTTGCTTCCACTACAATAAGCTGGACACCTTTGAAAAGAAAGCTGCGAAGCATCTTGCGAGAGGCTAACCAAAGAAGCTTAGTGAAGTTTGATTCTGAATACAATTTTTGTTCATGATTGAAATAAATTTTTCTTTAAGTCGAGGTTTTACTTGGGTATTGGATACCGATTTTGGTTATCATAAATATAGATTTATGAAGGGACCAAGCGAAGTAGAAAGTTAAACAAAGATAAGTAATCTATATGTGGAAAATGAAGCAAAGGTTCTTTGCATTAGCTATAAAAACTTATAGTTTAGCAATGCTACGAACCAAATCTATTAAGTCGATAAGTTGTTATTGTATTCCGGTTCTTGTTAAAAATATTATTTCCATTTTATTGTTGGACAATGAAATCTTTGGTATTATAATTAAGAACAATTGTTGTTCTATTTATAATAATAATGTTTTGTATAGAATGGAATATTACTTAATAAATTTTGTATACTTGACTTACATGAAAATAATTTTGCATATTGAACAAATTAGTATAAGAAAAGGAGATGATCATTCAAAGAGTTGAATGTATGTATTTGCTAAAATACTGAAGTGTGAATTATTTGAAAGGTTCAAAGAATTGAAGTGAAACAAATTGGCAATGTATTAAGATTCTTTGATTAGATCGAGGAATAAATACTTGTGCAATAAGTTTCTAGATCATCTCAAATGGTTTTCTCATAATGGAAACATCGATCTGTGATAATTGATTGATGTATTTGAATGGAAAATTCGTACCTTGTTGGACATAGTGCGGTCCATAATGATTTTCTGACATTCCGGTATCCTTACAGGATCATGTCCTAGAAAATGGTACTGCATATCTCTGAAAATGGTAACCTCAAAATCCATTGAAGACTCCATAAAAGTTATGGATAGGGAGGATTCCTAATCTTAAGTATGTTAAGATAAGGGGTTGTCGAACTTATGTGAAAAGGTTTCAAAAGATAAGCTTGGGACAAGATTTGACAAGTGTCGATTTGTGGGACATCCTAAAAGTAAGTTTAGGGTATATGTTCTATAATCCTACTTAGCAAAAGGTGTTTATTGTGAAACACGCTGCATTCTAAGATAAATGTGTTTATCATTGAAGGGGCTAGTGGGAGGATAATAGATCTTGAAGAGTTCAAGAACCACAAAATACTATAAGTCGAAATAAGAGGAACACATAGATAGACCTATTATACCATGTTGAATAAATAAATGCGGAATAATCTCAAGAAGATATACAGGAGGTATGGATTCATCATGGATGATGATGATGAGAGTGCGTATCATAGAAGATGATGATCCGAGTTACATACGATGAGGTAAGAGTTCTAGTGTGTACAAAAGGTCGATGGGAGCATCGTGAAATTTTTAGTATTATATGTTGATATACTACGGATGAGGAATTACATACCAATGCTACAATCGGTAAAGATAAAGTTGTCTAAACAATCCTCCATGAATGATTTGGGAAGAGTATCATTATTGGGGATGCAAATCTATATAGATAGATTTAAAGGATGCTCGACTTAACCCGAGGCGTATATTCATTTGATGCTAAAGTCGTTTAGCATGGCAAACTCAAGAGATGTCTCATGTACATGAGCTATGGAGTGTATCTCTCTTAATAGTCCCCACAGGACTCTGAAAAGAGAGGTCGCATGAGTGACAATCATGTATGCAATGAAATATCTGAGACACGATGTTGATCGATCATATTACGGAGAAGTTCACTATGAGTCGGTGAAAAACATCTTAAAGTTCTTAACAAAGCACTAAAGATGTGAGCATATTCATGGTGGATCTGAATTAAAACTAGAGGGCTTAACGAGACTCAAGTTTTTCGAGACGACAGACCAAGATGACGAAAAATCCACTTTAAGGTAAAAGCGTTATCTTGAATAGTGGTGCGATGAATTGAAAAGGTTCCAAAACAATGAAAAGAGTTCTTTGGTTTTGTGATAAAGACAAAGTATATAGCTATAAATGAAGGCTGCAAATTGATTGTTTGGATTAAAAGTTCATTCTGAGAACTAGGAATAGTTCTAAGTCTCATCTTGGATCTAAACATGTGTTGTGGCACTTTCATTTGATTATAAGAATCATTGAAAGATGGGAAATCACTATAGAGATAGTGGACTCTCATGAACAACATTACATATCCATTAACTAAAGCTTATCCAACAATGGGGATAATCGTCACTTAGAGAAGAAGAGTATGAGATACCATGGCGATTGGCTTTAGTGCAAGTGGGAGATTGAAAGTAGTATGCACACAAGCCAATCATGTTTGATGATAAAGCATATACTTTGTAACAATCTTATTCATTTATTAATAAAAAGTATTAATTTATTAAAGGCTTTTAATTATCTACATGATCTTTGTTTTATAATATGTGATAAACCCATAGTTTTAAGCAATGCTTTTAGAATAATGATGATGATCATTCTAATGAGATCTAAATTCTTAGAAAGCTTAAAACTAAAATAGTTCCCAATCGTTGGATTACTAAATTGGGGATTAGTGAATCCGGATAGATTAGGTACATCGTTAACTTGCTCATTGGATGAGGATGATTGATCTCGTGATCATTTGTGTGGAACACTAAAAGCAAGTATGTAAGTGCTTATTAGAGAATAAGTTCATTTTGAGCGTTGGCTCGCTAAGGAATACCTAATGGAGTTTTATTTGCTGTCGATAGGAATTCTGTAGTGATAGTAGTCTGAAGTAATCCTTGGACTTGAGATCATCATAGTATCTTATGTATGATGAGTTATACTTTGACTTATTCCTTAAGACCCTTAGGGTATATCAAAGGGTATGCTTGGGTATAATAAGTTATACGTGGAGATAATGTATGATCGATAAAGAATCTACCACTTCTAATAAAAGAAGAGAAATGTCTATGTGATTAGATAAATGACAACCCAATGAGTCCTTGTCCAAGAATGAATGAAATTAGAAAGGAGTTTCTAATTTGCATTATTTGAGTTGTGCATTTAAGGATCGAAATACATATAATTAAATAAAATAAGACTTGTGATGTAATTCCATGTCTTATATTTAATTGGGACATTGTATGGTGGAAAGGATTGAATTATATGCGGTAACTATTTACTCAAAGGTTCTTTAATGATTAATGTTGAAATCTATATTATCTGAAAAGTCGTTGATCATTGGGAGGCTTATCCTATTGTAGAATAAATATTATTTATTTAAATAAATTAATTGTTTAATTTATTTATTTAAATAAGATTAGAATTGTTCTAATTGATTTATTCACAATAGGTTTAATATGGAGAACCTAAAGGGTCACACCATAAAAGGAAGAATAATTATTTAAGAAGTTAATGGCATAATCGTAATAATATGTTAAGTATATTTAATTTAATCTATGGTGATAGAATAAATTAAATAGCTTAATATTATTATTTAATATTTTAGAAATATTAAATATAAATTAATAAGAGAGTCTTATTAATATTATTACAATTATTATTATTTTAATTTCTAAAAGAGTTTAGGAATTAATTTAATATAAGTACTCTCATTTATTCTAATTGGATTAGGAAGGAAAATTAATTAAAGGAGTTTAATTAATTATCCTAATAAGATTAGGGGAGCTTAATTAATTAAAAGAATTTAATTAATTAAATAAAACCCAATTCCTTAATTGTTAAGGTGGGTTGCCCACATCTATAAATAAGAGGAGTCTTATTATGGGTGAGGGGTTGTTGACTTTTTCAACATCGACATATTTCCAATAGTTGGGAGAGTACCCTTTTACATAGAGATAGAAAACTAGGGTTTGAGCCAAATACCCTTCTTCTTGAATTTTCTTCTTCCTTGGTGGATCACCTCTAGAGGCCAAACATTTGGGTGGCTAACGTTGATCGAAGGAAGGAACCAAACCCGGTGGATTCAAGATTGAGCGAAAAAGGATTTGGAGGTGAACTTGTACACGAGGAAGCTCGATCTTCAAGGGTATGATTTATTCTTTATCTTTTCGTTTAATTAATAATTGTGCATAAAGGGTGATCCGGGTATATGGTTTGTAAATTTTTTAAACTCGATTTTACCACGCGCTTAGCACTTTTTATGCAATTTGATTGCGTTATGAATATTACAAACCTAACAGAATAATAACGTTATGCATGCGATCTATCGCATGCACAATGCATTCTTTTTGTTATTTCATTCTTTATTATTACATTGGAATAACTTTGTTTGTCTTGGTCTATTGCATGCATGGCGAATTCTTCTGTTATTCCATTCTTTATTATTCTGTTGGAATAACCTCTCTATGTGGACTACCGCATGCATGGTGAATGCTCCTTCGTATTTATTCCTGATTAAATTATGGAAATGATCTTTCTACGTGGATTACCGAATGGCGGGCAAAAATCCATTTGCAGTTTCATATATTATATTATACTCAGTTGGTTAAAGTTTTGGCTTTTATACTCCATGAAATTAGTAGAATATCCTGGATACTTGTGCTTCATCCAATATCTTTTCATGGAAATATTATTCTGAGCATTCTTGAACTTTATTCCACAAAACAATATCATGTTGACAATTTGGATGTTATTGATTTCTGGATAAATTAAATTATAATTCTTTAAAAATTTATCCTTGAACTTGTTTTATTGAATTCTTATATCATTGTCATCATCCTCATGTTTATAATATGTTGAAAGTCATCTGTGGTCTGTAGTGCATAGATGGACTTGGTTTGATTATGACCAGGGATTATTCGGTATAATCATGACCGTAATGTTACAAATGATGTGGTAAAAGTCCTCATTGGCCGTAGTGCATTGATGGATAGTTGTTGGCATGATCATGACCATTGATGAATACACGAATATCATTGGTGTGACGCCCCCAAAATAGGTATACATCATCTATTCTGAGTTGTCAATACATGGTGCGAAACAACTACAACTTTATTATTACAACCGGTAAAAGCGTGAGTTTGAATACAAATATTATCTTCTGACAATATCTATACTCAAATAAATCCTCATCATATTTATTGATACATTATTTTACAAAAATGGTGAGGACTACTAAACAATTCTTTCTAAAACCTTCATTCCATACCCCAGGCTGCATTTCGCTATATTCTCGCCTCCACGGGAAGAAAAATGGAACAAAAAGGAAAAGGGTGAGCTCAACTAGCCCGATAAAAGAATATTATGACTAAGATAATATACAACAAATTATCGTTAGTCTTCAACAGGAAAAAATCTAATAGAATACAATAGACAACAAATTTTAAATCAATATTCATGCAATGAAAATAATAATTCATTAGAAGAGTTAAGTAGAGAATGCAAACTACTATCTTCTATATATGAATTTAAAAGTTCATCGTCTATCTTTTATCCCCAACAACATCAATCAATATACATCTGAATCAAATATTCATCTTTGCACTACGGGCCAAAGATATTCATCGATTAATCATGTTCATCTAAACACTGTTCATCTTTGCACTACTGACGAAAGATATTCTTCAAAATCATTCATCTTTGCACTACTGAGCCAAAGATTTTCAATAATATCATCATTTAAGACCGAGGATGATGAAAAATATTTTAAAAAAGCGAATCCAATTGAAACAAAATGACAAGGATTAAGGATTAAGGATTAGTACTTTTGTTTTATCCATGTTCAAAATACCTCAAAAATAATCATAGTGGTGTAAAATTCAAGAATGATCAAAACATGGATACAATCAAAGCTAGTATCCGAATAGATATTTTGGACAAAAAGAAGAAATTTTATTTTTAGGTGAATAGTGCAGTATAAGTGAATAGTCTTAGTATCACGTGAATAGTAACTCAGACACCAAAAGATAGAAATTTCCCAAAAAAAATCATCTTCACGCTTCGTGAATAGTACTCGTGAATAGTAACTTCGTGAATAGTAACTCATGAATAGTAACTCGTGAATAGTAACTCATGAATAGTAACCCCGACATGAAAAAGTTCCAAATTTGATAAAAGTTTCAACCAATATTTGAAAGATTGATATTGAAGAAATAATATCATTTGAGAAGAAAATAACATCCCTTACCTCGAAAGATTAGTACTTACAAATTTGGAATCTGGGATATAGTCTTTGAAGGAACTTGCACCGTCTAACAATACTCAAAGTATACTCAAAATACTCACAAGAATACGCTCGATAATATAGAGAGAAAACTTGATTTACGGTGTGATTTTTAATTCTAACCTAAGCACCTATTTATAGAAATTGCTTAGAACACCAAAAGAAAAAATTTAATAAATTAATAATATAATTATATAAATTTCTCTCGCATGCCTAGAATCTGATTTCACCATCAAACACATGCCACATTCTAGAAAAAGTAAGAAAAAACATTTTCCAATTTTAAATATTTTAAACTTCCAAAATCAATTATTTGAACTTGAACTTCAATAATTCATAATAAATAGCCCTTTCATCGGAAAAATTCAATCTCGCGAGTTTTTATAGGAAATTCAATTCTCTACAACTTTGCGGAAGAAAGTTTTTCCAAATTCCAAATAGAAATTGGCCAAAAATCCACAACGAAGGCGATTTTTACGGTATAATCAAATTTCAATCGATAAATGGGGTCCAATTTACATGTTTAACATGTTTTAAACATTTATTGCAACAAAAATACTCTTCCTCCTCGTATACTCATATATCCCACATTCGTTGTAAAAATATCACCATTATTATATTATTAAAATATAATAATATATTTAAATAATTATTTTATCGAGAAAAGATAAAATTTCAATTTTCAACAATTATCACATTAAAAATTTTCTCCATCTATATCCACATAAAATCAATATTTTCCTCATCATATGAATCAATAATTAATTATTCACAAATAATATTACTGAAATCACAATATTGTGACGAGGCGGTTCAGGGAAAGGGGGCTTTCGATAAGAATTTCTCCTTCTTGGCGCATGATTAGGTGACCAAACCTCTCCTTAGAGCAGAACTTTCTAGACATTTCCAATAATGTTATCTAATAATATTATTAGGATAATATGAATTATTGCTCGATAATGAAAAATCGTGTGTAATGACAATTATTGAAACAACAAAGAATATAAAATATCAACGCAACAATTATTAAATCAATAAAATCTTTGAATAATAATTATTTGTAACCATTATTGAGTAGTGCCTTCTTACGTAAGAATCAATAATTGGTGCAATACCGGTGTCTTCTTCTTGTTTTAACCACAAGAGTATTTTAACAATATTAATTGGTAACAACTACTGTTATTATTTTTAAACAACTTATATTTGTCGTTTTCTTCATCCAATCGCTTTCCAGTTATGGGGCCCACACATGGTCGCTACTTGTGGTCGATTTAAATATTCCCAAAGCGATCTGAATATTCCACGACCAAACGAATATTCCCAAAACAACAATGAATATTTTATAACCACTTTGCTTATTTTGAAGTATTTGCGTATTTTACCCTTAACTATCCACATTAATCAAATCAACCCTTACTATTTCAAAATAATAAATAGAGAAAATTAAATTTCATTAATAATAAGTTGGGGTCTTACAACTGGTCCGTAGTGCATGGATAATTTGTGGTCGTGATACTAATGAATATCTTTGGCCGTAGTGCAGGGATGATGTGGTTTATTTATTAAGCTGAGTCTCAGCGATAAAAGTGATGAAAAATCTTTTAAATCATAGATGATAGTAGATTTTATTCTTTACTTGACTCTTCTAATGGATTGCTTGTTCCGCTGCAGTTAAACTTGATGTTGGTTATATTTTATCAGTTTAACACTGTTTAAGGCTAAAGATAAATTATTTTGCAATATCTTAGTCAAAATATTTTTTACTGGGCTAGTTGAGCTCACCCTTTCTTTCACTATTCTCTTCAGGAAATGAGAATATAGCTGGGACAAGTCGGAGAACGGATTGACGGTCCAGATGGTTGTTTTAGTAGTCCTGACTATTCTATAAAATAGTGTGACAATAAATGTAATGAGGACTCCATTGAGTGTGGATATTTTCTAGATGACAATATTCTTTTTAAAACTCTTAGATTATGTTTTGTCGTATTTTACACGACTGTTGTATAATTAAGTTGTATTTGAATTTTGTACCATATATTTGGCGACTCAAGATGGGTGATGTATACCTATTTTGGGGGCGTCACAGTTATTATTATGTTACTGAAAAAAAGAATATGCTACTATCTTGTTAATATGATAGATAAACATTTTAATATACTTTAAAATGTTTAAATTTGATTAAGTGACTGGTGGATTGTTCCACAACAGCCGACAACATTATGTGGAGAAAATAAATATAATGATGTTGATCTTCAATTTTATACTACTACTACTAATGAAATGACAGCGCCCATATGAATAATATAGGAATATTTACTAGGCACTATTTTTTTTCTTGGAAAATTTGGGTAAATTATAGAAACTCTAACCAAAATATTTCACAATTTTTAATAACTGTAACCCCTCTATTTTTTACCTTCTTAGTATTTAAGAGAAGTAAATTGATCAAAATAATAAAATACTTAAGTTCTTATAATTGTATTTTATTTTAAGCCTTAAAATTTGTAAATATATTCACACACATATATATATATATATATATATATATATATATATATATATATATTACATGAAGATCTTTGAAAATCCGGTGGGGCGTGTGCCCCCCCCTTAACTTTAGGGTCCTACGATTTTGTGTGTGTGTGACAACTCGGTCATATCATATAAAGTAGATGTTCAATCTACAGACACCTTCAACTTCGATGTGACTTTGAGTTGTTTACACTAAGGCATGGTTCAATGTTCGTCACACCCTTTTTTATGCACATATGCCTTGGAGTTGTTTGATAAGAAGTTGTTTGGATGAAAAATAATTTTTTCAAATTAGTGGGGGATTGTTAGAAATTCCACCTTATTCTATATTTTGGAAACTTAATTATTGTCAAGTTTGGACTTGAATAAAACTCATTAGTGGACATATTTTATGTAAATATAAATGTGAGATCCCGAATTTTAAGAAATTAAAGTATTCAATTTTCCTATAATTATTATTCTATTTAGTAAATGGTTAAATTGATTAAAGGTTAAAGTTAAGGTTAATATGTGAAAATTTTTCCAAGTAAGCAAGTTGTCATAAAATAATTTATGATAAAAGTACAGTAATACGCTTGGTTGCATAGTAGCACACGGTATTGATTATTGATGCTTACGTGAGAAGTCACTCAGTTATACTCAATTATTGCTACAGTAATTGTTGCATCATATCTCTCATATTATTGATTCAATTATTGTCACAAGATCATCATCATATAATATGTTATATTATTAAATCAATAATTGAGACGACAAAGTTATTCATATTATTATTTACAATATTGACAATGTCTAGAAATTCTGTCAAGGAGAGGTTTGGTCACCTAATTGCGCACCAATAAGGAGAAATCCTTATCTAAAAGCCCACTCTTTCCTGGGAACGACCTGATTGTTAATATTGTGAGTTATAATATTAATGATGAATAAGTTCGTGTTGATTAAAGATAAAATTGATAGTTCCATTGTGTGAGAATTATTAGTGTAAGTGGAAATCGACATTTATTTCGATAATAATTGATGTTTAGAGGTTATATTGACCAATTGAGTAATTAACCAGATAAATGAGCAATTAATTGCTATTAATTCACATGCTTATAACTATGTGTTCACATGTCTTTACTATTGATTCACATGATTTACTATTAGGGGAGTTGGTGCAAGATTGATAATACTTGAATGACTAAATTAAAAATAGAGGTATAGATGAAGGTATTATACTATAATTAGTTTTTTCACATGATTATACTATTGAGTCACATGAATGAACTATTAATTCACATGATTTACTATTAGGGGAGGTGGTGCAAGTTTGATAATACTTGCAGGACTAAATTAAAAATGAAGGAAAAGATGAAGGTATTATACCATAATATTTCGAGCCCCAAAACATGCAATTATCGAAACTATATTTTCCTATAAATAGAAGCTCATTCTTCCTTGATTCTCACCAATTCACTAAGTCTCACAAGAGCAATTATAAGAGAAGCTATAGAGAGAGAAGCTATAGAGAAAAAGAAGAAGCGAAGTCTGCTACTTCACTATTCCAGTATCCAGTCTTCTTCTGAGGTAAGGCGTATTATTTATTTCATATTCTGAAGAGATATTATTTTTCGTATTCGTATGAGTATTATTTTCGTTCAATATTCATAAAGAATATTATTTTCGTTCAATATTCGTAAGGAATATTATCTTCGTTCAATATTCGTAGGAATATTATCTGCGTTAAATATTCGTTGGAATATTATTTTCGTTCAACAGTTGTAAGGGATGTTATTTATTTCTTATTCGTAAGGGTTATTATTTCTCACTGTTCAGTCGAATATTATTCACTCGGGTATTCGGGGCACTTTTCGCGTCGGACTACTATTCATGAGTTACTATTCATGGGTTACTATTCACTTGAATATTATTCACTCAGATATTCGAGACACTTTTTATGCCGGAGTACTATTCACGAGTTACTATTCATGGGTTACTATTCACCTAGTTACTATTCACTCTAGTATTATTCACTCGGGTATTTGAGACACTTTTCATACCGGGGTACTATTCACCCACAGTACTATTCATGACAAAAATTGATTTCTTTTCGGTCCAAATCATTTTTGATGAATATTATTCTTGAATTTTACTCCACAAAGCAGTATCATGTTGACAATTTGAACGTTATTGAATTTTGGATAAATTAAATTATAAATCTTTAAAATTTATCCTTGAACTTGTTTTATTGAATTATTATATCATGGTTAATATTCTCATGTCTATATTATGATGAAAGTCATTTTTGGCTTACGTGCATTGATGGACTTGGTATGATTATGACCAGGGATTATTCAGTATAACCATGACCGTAATGTAACAAATGATGTGGTAAAAGTCCTCATTGGCCCGTAGTGCATTGATGGACAATTGTTGGTATGATTATGACCAAGGATTATTCGATATAATCATGACCATTGATGATTACATGAACATCCTTGGCCCGTAGTGCATGGATGATTCAATGATGTGGTTTATTTATTAAGTTGAGTCTCAGCGATAAAATTGATGATAAACTTTTTAAATCATAGAAGATATTAGATTTTATGCTCTAATTGACTCTTCTAATGGATTGCTTATTTTGCTGCAGTTGTTGATCTAAAACTTGTTGTCTATTGAATTCTATCAATTGTTATACTGTTGAAGGCTAAGGATAATTTATTCTGCATTATCTTAGTCATAATATTTCTTACTGGACTAGTTGAGCTCGCCCTTTTCTTTCACTGTTCTCTTCAGGAAATGAAAATATAGCTAGGACTGGTCGGGAAACGGATTGATGGTCCGAGATGGTGGCTGTAGTAGTCCTCACTATTTAGTGTGATAATAAATGTAGTGAGGATTGAATTTGAGTTTGGATATTCTCAATGAGGCAATATTTGTGTAAAAACTCTCAGCTCATGTTGTATAATTAAGTTTGTATTTGTATTCAGTACCATGTATTTGGCGACCCAAGATGGGTGATGTATACCTGGTTTGGATACGGGTCACAGTTGGTATCAGAGCTTAGGGATATGGTCTCTAGTGGAGATTCGGGATTAGAACTAGGAGGGGAGAGACGAGTGATATCCTTCGCTAGTGTGTTTCCTACCTAAGCTTAATTTTTCTTACTTAAGTTGACAAATTGTGATATGTCAATTAAACTTTATTTTGAAGATGTATTCTTGAATGATATCTGAAATACAGGAGATGAGCAATGGGAAAATCATTATATAGAGGAAATAACCAGGTAGGTACAATCCAAAAAGAAAACAATGTATTCTCATCTCTTCGAATACCAGGTACGTACGTAAATTTCAAGGGAGAAATTTCATAAGGAGTGGAGATTGTGAGATCCCGAATTTTATGAAATGAAAGTATTCAATTTTCCTAAAATTATTATTCTATTTAGTAAATGGTTAAATTGATTAAAGGTTAAAGTTAAGGGCGATATGTGAAAATTTTTCCAAGTAAGCAAGTTATCATAAAATAATTGGTGATAAAAGAAATGCGATATCTGGCGTGGGTTGCATAAGAGCACACCTCGGTATTGATTATTAATGCTTACGTGAGAAGTCACTCGATTATACTCAATTATTGCTACATTAATTGCTGTATCATATCTCTCATATTATTGATTCAATTATTATCACAGTATCATCTGTATAATATGTTATATTATTAAATCAATAATTGAGATGACAAAGTTATTCATATTATTATTTACTATAAGACCCCAACTTTTATAAATAAAGATTAAATTTTCTCAAAATATATTTATGAATATTATGGTGTGGATATGATATAATGTTATAGTTGTAGGTATTATTTACAAGTTTTACAAAGTAAGCAAGTGGTTATATTATATTCGATTGGTGGGGGAATATTCGTTTTAACAGAAATATTAAATACGGCACACAATCATTAAGCGGACCCCATAGCGGAAGTATTGTTAAGTAGTAAGAAAGCGACAAAATTATCTTTTATAAAAATAACGGCGAAAGTGTTACACGTTAAAAGCGTTAAACTACCCGGTAGTAAAAAATGCGATGTCTGGCGTGGTTGCATAGTAGCACACGATATTGGTTATTGATGCTTAGGTGAGAAGTCACTCAATTATACTCAATTATTGCTACAGTAATTGATGCATCATATCTCTCATATTGTCGATTCAATTATTGTCGTAGTATCATCTGCATAATATTTTATATTATTAAATCAATAATTGAGACGACAAAGTTATTCATATTATTAATTGCAATATTGATAATGTCTAGAAAGTTCTGTCAAGGAGAGGTTTGGTCACCTAATTGCGCACCAATAAGAAAAAATTCTTATCGGAAAGCCCCTCTTTCCTGGGAATGATCTGGTTGTTAAATATTGTGAGTTATAATATTAATGATGAATAAGTTCGTGTGGATTAAAGATGAATTTGATATTTCCATTGTGTTGAGATTATTAGTGTTAATGGAAATCGACATCTATTTCGATAATAATGGATGTCTGGAGGTTATATTGACCAATCGAGTAATTAATCGGATAAATGAGCAATTAATTGCTATTATTTCACATGATTATAACTATTTGTTCAAATGTGTGTACTATTGATTCACATTCTTGTACTATTAGGGGTGGTGGTGCAAGATTGATAATACTTGCATGACTAAGTTAAAAATGGAGGTATAGATAGAGTCTTATCTTGTAATTACGTATTTTCACATGTCTGTAGAACTATTGATTCACATTATTTACTATTAGGGGAGGTGGTTCAAGTTTGATAATACTTGCGGACTAAATTAAAATGAAAAAAAGATGATGGTATTATACTGTAATATTTCGAGCCCCAAGCGTGTAATTATCGAAACTATATTTTCCTATAAATAGAAGTTCATTCTTCCTTCATTTCTCACCAATTCACTAAAGCTATAGAGCAATTATTATAGAGAGAAAAGAAGAAGAAATCTACTACCTCACCTTATTCCGATATCCGGTCTTCTTTTGAGGTAAGGGGTATTATTCCTTCGTATTCATGAAGAGAGTTATTTTCTTTTAATACTCGTGAGGGTTGTTATTCCATTCTTTATTATTATGTTGGAATAACATGTACATCTTAAATCACCGCATACATGGTGAAATTCTTCTGTTATTCCATTCTTTATTATTACATTGGAATAACTTTTCATGCATCTTGATTGATCGCGTGCGCCCGTGAATTTTGTTGTTATTCCATTCTTTATTATTACATTTGGAACATCACGCTTTTGTGCGTTTACGCATGACTGGTTCCGCTCTTTATTATTACATTGGAATATCACATGCATGCGGATTACGCATGACCTGGTTCCATTCTTTATTACTTGTGGAAATGATCTGTCTACATGGATTGTCGCATGGCGGGTGAAAATCCATTTGCAGTTTCATATATTCTATTATACTATGTTGGTTAAAGTTTTGGCTTCTATACTCTATGAAATTAGTGGAATATCCTTGATATTTGCGCTTCATCCAGTATCTTTTTATGGAAATATTCTTCTGAGCATTCTTGAACTTGTTTAATTGAATTCTTATATCATTATCATCATCCTCATGTTTATAATATGTTGAAAGTCATATGTGGCCTGTAGTGCATAGATGGACTTGGTATGATTATGACCAGGGATTATTCGGCATAATCATGACCGTAATGTTATAAATGATGTGGTAAAAGTTCTCATTAGTAGTAGTGCATTGATGGACAGTTGTTGGCATGATCATGACCATTGATGAATACACGAATATCTTTGGCCCGTAGTGCATGGATAATTTGTGGTCGTGATACTAATGAATATCCTTGGCCGTAGTGCAGGGATGATGCAGTTTATTTATTCAGCTGAGTCTCAGTGATAAAAGTGATGAAAAACCTTTTGAATCATAGAAGATAGTAGATTTTATTCTCTACTTGACTCTTCTAATGGATTGCTTGTTCCACTGCAGTTAAACTTGATGTTTGTTATATTTTATCAGTTTAACACTGTTGAAGGCTAACGATAAATTATTTTGTATTATCTTAGTCATAATATTTCTTACTGGGCTAGTTGAGCTCACCATTTCTTTCACTGTTCTCTTCAGGAAATGAGAATGTAGCCGGGACGAGTCGGGGAATAGAGTGATGGTCCGAGATGGTGTCATAGTAGTCCTCACTATTCGATAAAATAGTGTGATAATAAATGTAATGAGGACTCCATTGAGTGTGGATATTGTCTAGATGACAATATTTATATTAAACTCATATCATATGTTTTGTCGTATTTTACACGACAGTTGTATAATTAAGTTTTTATTTGTATTTTGTACCATGTATTTGGCGACTCAATATGGGTTATGTATTCCTGTTTTGGGGGCGTCACATTTACAATATTGACAATGTCTAGAAGTTCTGTCAAGGAGAGGTTTGGTCACTTAATTACGCGTCAATAAGAAGAAATCCTTATCGGAAAGCCCCCTCTTTCCTGTGAATGACCTGGTTGTTAAATATTGTGAATTATAATATTAATGATGAATAAGTTCGTGTTGATTAAAGATAAAATTGATAGTTCCATTGTGTGGGAATTATTAGTGTTAGTGGAAATTGACATTTATTTCGATAATAATTGATGTCTGGAGGTTATATTAACCAATCGAGTAATTAATCGGATAAATGAGCAATTAACTGCTATTAATTCATATGCTTATAACTATGTGTTCACATGTGTGTACTATTGATTCACATGATTTACTATTAGGGGAGTTAGTGCAAGATTGATAATACTTGCATGACTAAATTAAAAATGGAGGTATAGATGAAGGTACTATATATACTATAATTAGTTTTTTCACATGATTATACTATTGAGTCATATGAATGAACTATTAATTCACATGATTTACTATAAGGGGAGGTGGTGCAAGTTTGATAATACTTGCATGACTAAATTAAAAATGAAGGAAAAGATGAAGGTATTATACCGTAATATTTTGAGTTAGCTCCAAAACATGCAATTATCGAAACTATATTTTCCTATAAATAGCAACTCATTCTTCATTCATTCTCACCAATTCACTAAGTCTCACAAGAGCAATTATAAGAGAAGTTATAGAGAGAGAAGCTATAGAGAAAAAGAAGAAGCAAATTCTGCTACTTCATTATTTCAGTATTCAGTCTTCTTCTGAGGTAAGGGGTATTATTTATTTCATATTCTGAAGAGATATTATTTTTCGTATTCATATGAATATTATTTTCGTTCAATATTCATAAAGAATATTATTTTCGTTTAATATTCGTAATGAATATTATCTTCGTTCAATATTCGTAGGAATATTATCTTTATTAAATATTCGTTGGAATATTATTTTCGTTCAACAATTGTAAGGGATGTTATTTATTTCTTATTCGTAAGGGTTATTATTTCTTACTATTCAGTCGAATATTATTCACTCGGGTATTCGGGACACTTTTTGTGTCGGAGTACTATTTATGAGTTACTATTCACGGGTTACTATTCGCCCGGTTACTATTCACTTGAATATTATTCACTCAGGTATTCGGGGCACCTTTTGTGCCGGAGTACTGTTCACGGGATACTATTCACCCGGTTACTATTCACTTTAGTATTATTCACTCGGGTATTTGGGACACTTTTCATGCCGAGGTACTATTCACGGGGTACTATTCCTGAAGTACTATTCATGGGGTACTATTCACCCGAGTACTATTCACCCACATTACTATTCATGACAAAAATTGATTTCTTTTCGGTCCAAATCATTTTTGATGAATATTATTCTTAAATTTTACTCCACAAAGCAGTATCATGTTGACAATTTGAACGTTATTGAATTCTGGATAAATTAAATTATAAATCTTTAAAAGTTATCCTTGAACTTGTTTTATTGAATTATTATGTCATGGTCAACATCATCATGCTTATATTGTGATGAAAGTCATTTTTGGCTTACGTGCATAGATGGACTTGGTATGATTATGAACAGGAATTATTCGGTATAATCATGACCGTAATGTAACGAATGCTGTGGTAAAAGTCCTCATTGGCTCATAGTGCATTGATGGATAATTGTTGGTATGATTATGACCAGGGATTATTCGGTATAATCATGACCATTGATGATTACATGAATATCCTTGGCCCGTAGTGCAGGGATGATTCAATGATGTGGTTTATTTATTAAGCTGAGTCTCAGCGATAAAATTAATGATAAACTTTTTAAATCATAGAAGATAGTAGATTTTATGCTCTACTTGATTTTTCTAATGGATTGCTTATTCCGCTGTAGTTGTTGATCTAAAACTTGTTGTCTATTGTATTCTATCAGTTGTTATACTGTTGAAGGCTAAGGATAATTTATTCTGCATTATCTTAGTTATAATATTTCTTACTGGGCTAGTTGAGCTCACCCTTTTCTTTCACCGTTCTCTTCAGGAAATGAGAATATAGTTGGGGCGGTCGAGGAACCATCGATGGTCCGATGGTGGTATTGTAGTAGTCCTCACTATTTAGTGTGATAATAAATGTAGTGAGAATTGAATTTGAGTTTGGATATTGTCTATGAGGCAATATTCGTGTAAAAACTCTCAGCTCATGTTGTATAATTAAGTTTGTATTTATATTCAGTACCATGTATTTGGCGACTCAAGATGGATGATGTATACCTGTTTTGGGGGCGTCACAATAAAGGTGTAATTCGTTTACCTAATTGTGGAGAATAAAAGAGAACTTTATTTAATTTGTTCAAAATTCATTTGATTTGTGCCTATAGTGAGTCATTTAATAAGGTACAAAATTGTTTGATAAAAATTATTTTTCCTTAGTTCCATTTAATAGAAGTCTATTTTATTTTGGAATAAAAAGAAAAATATTGAGTGCTATTTAAATTCTAATTAACCATTATATTAATACTAGCTAGTATGTAACTTACATATTTAGTATTAATAAGTATGGTTAAATATAGAATTAAATAGTATATATATTATGTAGCCTCACCAGCAACGGTTTTTTCCGTCGCTATATATAACATAGAAAATCGGCTTTCTATACTATAGCGACGAAAAAAACCGTCACTATAATCGGTTCGTTTTTTGTTCGCTCTCTATGGTTCGCAAGAGAGACGGACCGATATTATCTAACTTACATCTATGTATATATATGTGTGTATATATATATATGTTGATATATACGTACATAAGATTAGATACATGCATATGTAAAATATAAGTTTACATATAAGATTTTGCATATGAATTTTCTCTTTTTTCTAACTTCTCCTTTTCTTCTTACAAACAAATAACTACTATAATTATTGAAATTTTCTGTGAATTGCTATCACGGATAATTCACCAAATGCTTGACATATATCCTAAAGGTATATGGTCTGAAACCCTTAGCAAACCAGTGGGGATAAAAACTTTAAGTACAAGAATCATCCGCATATTGTCTTCTAGTACAATTTTAACTACGAAACTACGATTCTATCATAATTTAACTCGTGCAAATCAATTCTAACAATCATGTGGGCCAATGGCAATGGATTTTTATCAATTTAGAAATTAAATAGCATCAAAGTGGACAGCATGCTAAAACATAATCAATTACACGTGGGCCTAATATTCTGAACCATGCAAATCATGCTAACCAATTCACATCTTGCTAATATTCAGATGCTAGCCAACGGATTTTATATGCAAGGGAATAAGCCTTCTAGCATTATATATATATATATATATATATATATATATATATATATATATATATATACTGATCCCAATCTTAAATTACCACTTATCCTACCACCTTGCTTCACCTTCCTTTAACGATGAATCGAATGACGATTTATTCGGTCATTCACTATATATAGAACCAAAATGCCTTAGCTTTTAAAACAGACAACATATAGCGACGGACAACACTTAGCGACGGACCGGACATATAGCTACGGACAGAATCTTCGCTCGATCTCTCGCTAAAAGGGGTGAGCAAGATGAGTTAGATAAAGATAAGGTTAAGCAATATCTGCATCAGATATATATATATATATATATATATATATATATATATATATATATATATATATATATATATATAAAAAATGTATGTACAAATGTGTATTATTACATATGAGGCTATTATGACGACAATTTTTGGGCTATATATGACAGTTTCACCCATCGTCATAGCTATTACAGGGGTATCTGTCATATAGCCCAAAAAATCCGTCATATAGCCTATATCATTGTATATACATGATTGTGTATATATATATATTATATATATATATATATATATATATATATATATATATATATATATATCCGCTTCTCCAAATAACCTGGAAAGAGCGAACTAAGAGCGAACCGACTATAACGACTTTCTTTTCCGTCGCTCCCTCCAGTTCGCTGGAGAAGCGGACTATATATATAGTCACCCCTATCTTCTCTTATTGTCCCAAGAAATTCTCTTATTTGTATTAATATTTTTTAACTTAAAAGGACGGTGATAAAATTTCAAATAAATTTTAATAACTTTCTTAATTTATGTGCAAAAATCTTAAATGACTATCTTTTAAAAACATATGTAGTATTATCCATCCAACTTGTAATGGAATGTTACTTCATGTCATGTGGCCTACATCAACTAATTTTAATTACACAACCATGTATTTCATATGGGCAACACAGATATGCTACTTATATATCATGGGTAGGGGTGTTCATCGATAAAAAACCGCACCTGATGACCTACCGAATCGAACTAAAACCGAACCGAACAATCCGAAAAGTAGTCAATTTCATGTATGCGAATCTTGCATGTCTGTAATAATAAGCCATTATCTGAAGCAGGTTACAGGTTGATGCAGGTTTATACATGGTTTGTACCAATTTTATGTAAGAAAAAAAATAACACATTCATGTATAAACACCCTCAAACTCAATTGACCCATTCATGATTCATGTACCTGTTATGTTCATGTATAAAACAACCTTACTTCCTGTTCATGTACCTGGGCAGTGAATAATGGACCCATGCATTCATGACACCATAGTGATTAAACATAAAGTGATCATGTTGTAACTTACATTTTTGCAACAATATAATAGGACATAACAGGACATAACATCAATACAACTAGACTTCTTCAAAATAAGACATAACATCAATATTATACAATATAATACTTCTCCAAGTTGGCTTTTAAAACTTGACCACAATACTTGCACTTTGCCTTTATTTCATCATCTTGCTTAAATCTTATATAATGTTCCCATATAATAGCACGAGTCTTACCGATTATTTGCTCGATCTCTTCAACTTCCTTTGAATTTTGCGTCTCGCATCTCTCGCCTCCTCCATTGTCTCCTCCATCATTTGGGACTTGGCTTGTATTGGATGATATTGGTCCATC
Source organism: Panax quinquefolius (assembly GCA_020205615.1). Classification (NCBI taxonomy): domain Eukaryota; kingdom Viridiplantae; phylum Streptophyta; class Magnoliopsida; order Apiales; family Araliaceae; genus Panax; species Panax quinquefolius. Next base: position 108,207,926 of record CM035171.1, on the reverse strand, counting down.
ATTATCCATATTTTCCATCAAACTGTTAAAAACACAAACAAATTATTTTAGGCAGTGTAAGTGTGTATAGTGTAGGCAAAGGTCACGATCATTAACAATAAGCGGTTAATAAGCGTAGTAGCGGTCTGATCATTAACAATAAAACAAAACAGACATACCCAAGCTACAACTGAATTTTGTTGTACTATTTAGCTACCAGGGACATCAACTTTAAAGCATTACCCAAAGAACCAAAATAAAACAGACATACTTTCTGCAAATTGCAATCACTATTATTTAAAAAAAATCAGTGAAGACATGCATGAACAAGGCTAGAAAATCCATATGCCATATATAGAGTATAGACCACCAAAATAAACAAACCACCGGCAAAAAAAAAAGCCCTAACAATAACAAGAAACAGTGTAACACCCATATGCCATATATAGACAAATCGACATAAATAGAGAGAAATCAATTAACTAAATCTCAAAATTACCTAAGAAAATTTTGATTCTGGAATCTAGAGTTGGAGTCTTGGAGACTGGAGAGGCGACTGCGAATCTGTGATGCGGCGACTGACGAATGGATGGATCATCGAGGTGATTCGAGACTTCGAAATGGATGGATGGGTTCATTGTTGAGATCGAGACTTCGAGATGGAGAGGGTCAACGTCTGTTCGAGACTTGAGATGGAGAGGAGAGCCAGAAGAGGTTGGCCATTGGGTTCGAGACTTCGAGTGTTCGACTGTTAGTCTTAGAGATGGGAGAGAAAGGTTTGGCGTATTTGGGAATAAAGTAAGAAGACTAAGATATACTGAAGAGTGAAGTCTGAACTGAAGTATTAATTTATTATACAATATACACTGAGATATTTTTATTTTTTTAATATTATTTAATAAACCGGTACACCTTCGGTTCGGTATATACCGACCAAACTAAACCCCCTACCGAAGCCGGTACCGAAAATCCGGTATGTACCGGTTCCGTGTACCGAAACCGAACCGCTTCCTCTTTGTACTGAATCGACCGGTTCGAACCGGTTCGATTTCCTTAAAAACCGAAAATACCGTTTTTTTTTAACGCCCCTAATCATGGGGCCACACGGAATTCTACTTTACTTATTAACATGATATTAACGGATCCTCTAATTCCGAATGGAGGGTGATGATAAAAGCGTGGAGGGATACTTAATTAGGTCCTCATATATATTATGTCGGTGCGGTAACATGCATGCTGTACTATCTTCAATACCATCGAATGATACCAGGAATTAATTAGTGGGTTTGTAAATATATGCCATCTACTCATTCGGATTGCACATGCTTATTTTTTATGGGTAATGATATATGTATATTTATATTTGCACATGTATATACATTATTTTACGAAGTTATATATATATATATGTACATATATATGAATCTCTATATACCATATATAATAGTTATATATCTCATCCATTTTGTCCACCTCTAACTCATATATGGCCGGAGAGGGAAATAAGCTACACATTGTTATATATGTTCCCTTGGGTGGCCTTTGGTCATATGATATATGATCATAAGGGTCACAAAATTTCCTTCATCCCCACCCCAAAAAACATCGTCCGCGCGCCTCCCAAAACAGCTCCCTCCAAACTTATCATCCCTGATAACTTTCGTCAAGCTTCCTTTGCCCCACGTCCAAAATCTCCCCGAAAACGTCGAGGCAACAAGGGATGTACCTTGTGACAAAGTCAAGTACCTTAAAATTGCCTATGGTGGCCTCCAACAATCCATAACCGAATTTTTACAAAATTCGGACACCAATTTGATCCTTTTTGATTTTGTGGCTTATTGGTTAGGCCCTATAGCGTCAAAACTAAAACTTTCTAGTGCCTATTTTAGTATTTTTACAGCACCCTTCTTAGCCTTGCCGGCTCAGCAGAATCTATGACGGGCGGAGATTACCGGAAGAAACCGGAGGATTTTACAGTTTTGCCAAAGTGGGTAACTTTTGAGTCCACGGTTAGGTTTAAGCTTTTTGAGATATTACGCATATTTGGTGATAGCCTAGAAGGGGATGATGAAAATATTTTGGATATTTATCAGATGAGAGCTACCATTGAAGGCTCTAATTTCGTGGCGATACGGAGCTGTTATGAGCTTGAACCAGAGTGGCTTCGACTTCTAGAAGAGCTTAACGAGAAACGGTTTATACCGGTTGGCCAGCTGCCAACGGCATCGTTGGTCGATGTTTTTTGGGGTGGAGATGAAGGAAAGCCACTCCGGTTCAAGCTCATAACAGCTCCGTATCGCCGAAATTGCAGCCTTCCATGGTAGCTCCCATCCGATAAATATCCGAAATATTTTCATCATCCCCTTCAACGCTATCGCCAAATATGCGTAATATCTCAAAAAGCTTAAATCTAACCGTGTACTCAAAAGTTACCCACTTTGGCAAAACTGTAAAATCCTCAGGTTTCGTCAAGTTTCCTTTGCCCCGCGTCCGAAACCTCCCCGAAAATGCCGAGGCAACAAGCGATTTACCTTATGACAAAATCAGGTACCTTAAAATTGCCTATGATGGCCTCCAACAATCCATAACCGAATTTTTACAAAATTCGGACACCGATTTGATCCTTTTTTATTTTGTGGCTTAGCGGTTTGGCCCTATAGCGTCAAAACTAAATATTTCCAGTGCCTATTTTAGTATTTTAACTGCAGCCTTCTTAGGCTTTGCTGGCTCAGTAGAATCTATGATGGGCGGAGATTACCTGAAGAAACCGGAGGATTTTACAGTTTTGCCAAAGTGGGTCTTTTGAGTCCACGGTTAGGTTTAAGCTTTTTGAGATATTACGCATATTTGGTGATAGCCTGGAAGGGGATGATGAAAATATTTGGGATATTTATCGGATGGGAGCTACCATTGAAGGCTGCAATTTCGTGGCGATATGCAATTTCGTGGCGATACGGAGTTTGTTATGAGCTTGAACCGGTGTGGCTTCCGGTGGGGGAACTACAATATTTTTAGAGAGGTGTCAAAATATATCAGTAAAAAAATTATTTATTAATGTTCTGAGTGTTTTTTTCAAATTCATTTTGCTCAATTATAGTATTTCACATCTTATTCTAATCCTTGTCGACATTTGATTTGTGAGTCTAATGACTTTAAATACATACATATATATATATATATAGAGAGAGAGCAATGATCCATAACATTTATTTGTTATGAATTAAAATATGGCATATAACATCTATACTGTCTATTACAAAAATAAAGGGCTGAGATTTAAAGTCTCTTCACCATCCCCTACTGATTCTAGCGGATTGCTTTAAAATTAATTTCAGTCGCTTATGCTCCCACTCAAAGCCTGCAAAGGCATTGGAAAAAAATTTACAATCCGCTAGTATAACCAGCGGATGACAGAAACTGCACTTTCCAAGCATAAAAATGATATCATCCCATGTCCAAGCAAGCTTCCAACCTTGTAAATAAAAACATTTCCTAGACTCGTGCAATGTTAGGCAATTTCATATAATTTAAATCGGCTGAAAAGTAAATTCTTAATACAACATATGTTATCTATGAAATCCTACATGAATGAATTATTTGTCGCAAATTTCTTATACAACAACTAACAGATATTAGTAATACTGTTTCGGCTAACAAAATGCGTCTTGGAAAAAATAGAAAATAATTTCTTTTCTTTATCAAGGCCAGAAGCAGGACGTTGCGGACGTAAATTAGAGGGTAGTGGAAAGTTGAGGGTGTTTGCTATTGCAAATCCCATCTTCCAAACTCTTTTGAGGCCATTGCACGATTGGGTAATGAAGGTTCTTCGTTCCATCTGGATGGATGACACGTTTGATCAACCGAAACCACTGCTGCGACTTATTGGAAAAAGGGAACTATTTTCCTTCGGCCTTAAGTCCGCTACTGATCTATTACTGGCCGACCTATCATCGGCAGTTTTACAGTCTCTGATAGGTGGGGATTTCTCTCGTACTTGGTAATTTCTAATGCAACAAGTCGTGAGTTTATATATAATTAGTAAATTTGTTTTGATGGGTTTGTGAGTTCTAAAGAAAAAATAATTGAAAAAAGTGTATTTTACCACATTATCATTTATTAGTTATGGACATGACTGCAAGTTAAAATTTTATGTTGTAATTTGAGGTAACACAGAGATTATAGCATATTTACATATCACATATGGTTTTTTCATTCTGTTCAATTTTGAAATAGTAAAATAGTCAAGTAATCTATCGTCATCCTTTGCTCAAGTCTCATTCTTAAAACTCAAACAATAATATTGGACAAGAAAAAAAAACTGACCAGAAAATAATTCAAGTTTTCTATAGTATTTCTTTTCCTCATCCTATTTTTTTTTGACTCTAGAATATTATAATTCAATTGTAGAAATATGAGTCTAGGGGGTCTAGGAAATGTTTTTATTTACAAGGTTGGAAACCTGCTTGGACATGGGAGGACATGGGATGATATCATTTAGTTTCTGCCATCCGCTAATTATACTAGCGGATTGTAATTTTTTTTTCCAATTTAGTGAGTGGGGGCATAATCGGCCAAAATTAATTTTAAAGCATCAGTAGCGGATGGTGAGGAGACTTTTTAAATCACAGTCCTTTATTTTTGTAATGGACGGTATTGATGTTATATGCTATATTTTAATTCATAGTATATAAATGTTATGGATCATTGCCCATATATATATATATATATATGAGACTTGTAAGACCCTAACTTTTTAATGAATAAAATCAAATTTCCTCTATTTATTATTGTGAATAATAAGGTATTAATTTGATATAATACTTTGGTTATGGGTGAAATGTGAAAATTTTCAAAATATGCAAGTGGTTATAAAATATTCATTTGTCGGAGAATATTCGTTTGGTCGTAGAATATTCTTTCTGTATGAGAATATTAAGTCTTACTGGTAGCAGACCATTTGTGGGCCCCATAACGGATAACGATGGGATGAAGAAAACTACAAATTTGAATTTTTACAAATAATCTACGTAGTTATTCACGAATTAACATTTGTTGGAATACCCCGGGTTGGTTAAAATACGATAATATCGTGGTTGCATGATGGCATTACGGTATTACCTGATATTGTTGAATTATTGATTCTTACGTAAGAAGGCACTTTACTTTCGATAATTGTTACGATAATTCTTTATTCAATATTTTATTTTATTGATTCAATAATTCTTTGCGTTGATATTTTATATTATTGTTGCTCGATAATTGTCAACGCACATCATCTCCATTATCGGATCAATAATTCATATTATTTGGAATAATATTATTAGATAGCATTATTGGCAATGTCTAAAAAGTTACAACGATGAGAGGTTTGATTACCTAATTCATGGCTACCAAGAAAGAGAAATCCTTATCTAAAACTCCTTCTTTTTCACGAGGAGCTACGGTTGTCATAATTGTGATTACGTAATATTATTTATGAATAATTAATTATTGATTTATATGATAAGGAAATATTTATTTTATGTGGATATAAATGATGGATATATTTATTTCATGTGGATAAAAATGAAGGAATTAATGCTGAAGTGTTTTATCAGTATTTTGTCGGATTGAAAGTATTTAAAAATCATCCATTTGTGGGATTCGGATATTTTCTGATTGAAATTTGGAAAAACTTTCTTCTACAAAGTTGTAGAGAATTAAATTTCCTATGAAAAGCACATGAGATTTGAATTTTTCCGATAAAGGGCTATTTATTATGAATTGTTGAAATTTCAGAAAATAAAATAATTTTTATTAAAACATGGGTGGGCCCCACTTTTGGTTGGTGAAAATGTGCTGAGATTTTTATTCAAATGTGGTAGGCTTGAATAGTAACAGGTAAAGCCATCAGGTAGCAGGTTAGTCTGTTATGGCGTTCTAAGCATTTTTCTATAAATAGGGTGCTTAGTTAGAATTAAAAATCACACCAGAATTCATAAGTTTTCTCTCTTTCTCTCTCTATAATATTGAGCGTATTTTGTGAGTATTTTAGTACTTTGAGTGTTGCTATATCTGGTCTGCAAGTTCCTTGAAAGACTATATTCGATTATTCCAATCGTAATCGCTTGTCTTTGCAAGGTAAGGGATGTTATTTTCTTCGTAAATGATATTATTTCTTTTGATATCATTATGCCGAAATATTGGTCTAAACTTTTTATCAAATTTGAAACTTTTGGTGTCGGTGTTACTATTAACGTATACGACACTATTCACGAATACGACACTATTCACGAATACGACACTATTCACCGAAAAATAAAATTTTCTTCTTTTTGTCCAAGATGTCTATTATGGTACTATCTTTGATTGTATCCATGTTTTGATCTTTATTTTTGAATTCTGCTTCAAAATTGGTTAATATGGAATATTATTGATCTTGGATAAACTGTGATACGAATCCCTAATATTTGTCCTTCTGTCTCACTGGATTCGTTTTTCTTTAAAATATTTTCATCATCCTCACCCTAAATGATAATATTCTTGAATATCTTTGGCACAGTAGTGCGAAGATGAATGAATACCTAATGAATATCTTTGGCCCGTGAGCAAAGATGAGCAGTGTTGAGATGAATATGACCCACCTGGTGATCTGAATGAATATCTTTGGCTCAGTAGTGCAAGATGAATATTTGATTAAAGATGTATATTGATTGTTGATCTGAGGATAAAATATTGATGATGGACTTTTAAATCTTAGAAGATAGTAGAATTCTTTCTCTACTTGACTCTTCTAATGGATTCTTTGCTTCACTGCGATTGTTGATCTAAAACTTGTTGTCATTATATTTTATCGATTTTTCCCTATTGAAGACTAATGATAATTTGTTGTATATTATCTTAGTCATAATATTCTTCTGAGGGCTAGTTGAGCTCACCCTTTTCTTTTGTTCCATTTTTTCTTCTCGGGAGGTGAACACATACTTGACTTACTTAGTGGGGTATGAAGTGATGGTTCTAGAAAGATGTTTTAGCGATCCTCACTATTTACGTAAAATAGTGTTTGAATAATTGTAATGAGGACTCCTTTTCGGTTTGTATACTCTATTAGACAAGATTTGTATTCAAACTCACAGTATATGTGTTGTCGTATTTTGCACGACAATTATATTACTGAGGTTGTATTTATTTCTGTACCATGTATTTGGCGACTCAGAATGGGTGATGTATACCTATTTTGGGGGCGTCACAGTTGGTATCAAAGCTTAGGGATATGATCCCTGGCTGAGATGTGAGACAAGAACTAGGAGGGGAGAGTCGAGGTATTCCTTTGCTAGTATGACCTGACTAAGTTTATTTGATATTTATTTGGTATGTCAGAGTATAGGAATAATATATGATATGTTAATTTGTTTAATTAATGTAAGACCCCAACTTATTATTAATGAAATTTAATTTTCTCTATTTATTATTTTGAAATAGTAAGGGTTGATTTGATTAATGTGGATAGTTAAGGGTAAAATACGCAAATACTTCAAAATAAGCAAGTGGTTATTGTTGTCGGGGAATATTCGTTTGGTCGTGGAATATTAAATGACTGTCGGAGAATATTCGCACGAGTAGCGACCGTATGTGTGGGCCCCATAACGAAAAGCGATTGGATGAAGAAAATGATGAATATAAGTTGTTTAAAAAACTAACAGAAGTAGTTATTCACAGTATTATCTTGTTAAAATACTCGGTGGTTAAAACAAACACGATACCAGCATCGTACCAATTATTATTGATTCTTACGTGAAGAAGGCACTACTCAATAATGGTTACGATAATTCTCATTAGATTTTTTATTGATTTAATAATTCTTTGCGTTGATATTTTATATTCTTTGTTGTTTCAATAATTGTCATTACACAAGATTTTTCATTATCGAAGCAATAATTCATATTATCTGAATAATATTATTAGATAACATTATTGGCGATGTCTAGAAAGTTACATCTAAGGAGAGGTTTGGTCACCTAATTGCGGCGCAATGAAGGAAAAATTCTTATTGGAAAGCCCCTCTTTCCGGAACCGCTGGTTTGTCGATATTGTGATTACGTAATATTATTTGTGAATAATTAATTATTGATTCATATGATGAGGAAAATATTGATTTTATGTTGTGGGTTACTATTCATGAGTTACTATTCATGAGTTACTATTCACGAGTTACTATTCATGAGTTACTATTCACGAGTACTATTAAGCTTATGGCGTGAAGATGTTTTTTTTCGGGAAATTTCTATCTTTTGGTGTCGAATTTCTATTCACGTATACTGACCTTTATTCACGTATCGACACTATTATTCAACGAAAAATAAAATTTCTTCTTTTTGTCCAAAATATCTATTACGGATACTAGCTTTGATTGTATCCATGTTTTGATAATTCTTGAATTTTACACCACTATGATTATTTTTGAGGTATTTTTGAACATGGATAAAACAAAGTACTGAATCCTTAATCCTTAATCCTTAATCCTTGTCATTTTGTTTCAATTTGGATTCGTTTCTTTAAAAATATTTTCATCATCCTCGGTCTTAAATGATGATATTATTGAATATCTTTGGCACGTAGTGCAAAAGATGAATGATTTATGAAGAATATCTTTGGTAGTAGTGCAAAGATGAACAAGTGTTTAGATGAACATGACCAACCGATGAATATTTTTGGCTCAGAGTGCAAAGATGAATATTTGATTCCGGATGTATATTGATTGATGTTACTGGTGAATAAAAGATAGAGCGATGAACTTTTAAATTCATATATAGAAGATAGTAGTTTGCATTCTCTACTTAACTCTTCTAATGAATTATTATTTCACTGCGAATATTGATTTAAAATTTGTTGTCTATTGTATTCTATTAGATTTTTCCTGTTGAAGACTAACGGTAATTTGTTGTATATTATCTTAGTCATAATATTCTTTCTTGGGCTAGTTGAGCTCACCTTTTCCTTTTTGTTCCATTTTTCTTCTCGTGGAGGCGAGAATATAGCGAGTGCAGTCGGGGTATGGAATGAAGGTTTTAGAAAAGAATTGTTTAGTAGTCCTCACCATTTTTATAAAATAATGTATCAATAAATGTGATAAGAATTTATTTGAGTATAGATATTGTCTAGAAGATAATATTTGTATTCAAACTCACGCGATTTCTGGTTGTAATAATAAAGTTGTAGTTGTTTTTGTACCATGTATTGACAACTTCGGAATAGGTGATGTATACCTATTTTGGGGGCGTCCATAGTTGGTATATCGAGCTTAGGATTTGATCTCCTGGCGGAGATCGGGGAATAGAACTAGGAGGGAGAGACGAGTAAATCCTTCGCTAGTGTGTCCTACCTAAGCTTATTTTTTTTAGTTGATCGAGATATAAGGATATTATGTGATATATTGATTTCCTTAATTAACCCTTGTTTTATGGCGATGATTTGAGAATGTCGATGAGAATATTAACAATGGAAATGAGGCCGTGGAGACGCTTGTACTCACCAACGAGGAGAACGTACATGGTTGGCAATGTTCCTCCCGTGAACAACACCACCGAGCAAATGATGAACGAGGGATGTTTAGAAGCTTTTTGCGATTCATGCAAAATCGACGAGGAGACTCGTGTTCAAAATCTGAGGAGAAATGATAGCAATTCACGGGTTGTCACGTGAAGCGATTCAAAGAGTTGGGACCACGAAATATAAGGAAGCCGGATCCGATCATGGCGGAAACATGGGTCAAACAAATTACCAAGATATTCGATATCTTGGGATGCACGCGAAGAACGAAGGTTCCATTCGCCACCTTTATGTTCCGTGGCGAAGTACATCTCTTGGTGGGAGTCTGCATTAAGCGTACCATCCCGGTACTCAAAGATGCCTTGGGAGACATTTGAGAATTATTTAATGACAAATACTTTCACGAAAGTGTTAAATCATATGAAGGAAGTGGAGTTCATCGATTAGAACAAAACAACATGGCGGTGTCTCGATGCGAGGCAAAGTTTGCGAGTTATCCAAGTTTGCACCTCATTTGGTGGAGAATGAGGAACGTATGACGCGGATGTTTTTGAGAGGTTTGAAACCCGACATACGACAATATCTCATTTCTCATAAATTTTCTCTCTATTCAGATGTTGTAAACAGGGCTCAATTATTAGAGCGAGATAACGAGTACTGGTCGGTGAGGACCATAACCGAGGATTGTACCGAGATAGCGATCAGCGTAATAATGATAACCAAATGAGAAAGAAAGACGGACAAAAATGGTAACCACTCTGAGTGGTAATCATGGCCATGAAAATAGAAGAAGTGAGTCGGGAGGAGATTTTAAAAGAGGAGATTTAACAACGACCATGTGAAGGCAGCGATCTTGGTGAAGAATCGGTTCTAAGGGAGGAGAACGACCACCCATCATATATCTACAAATGCGGAAAAGAGGGACATATCGATCCAAACCGCCCACAACAGTTCAAGGTATGCTATAATTGTTGAAAGGAAGGACATATCGCTCGAGATTATGCGATGTGAAACCTAGTTCAATGGGGGACGGTGACTCAAAAGATCATCCCGAAAAAGTCAAAGTCAACGATTCCGGGAAGAGCGTTTGTTGTATTTGGTCATAATGCGAGGAACCCAAACGAGGTGATCACGGGTAAGCTATTTATAAATTCTTGCGAAGTTTATACCTTACTTGATCTCTGGTGCTACCCATTCATTTATCCCTCTGCATGTGCTCAACGTTTAAACTTGACTCGGAGAAATTAGACTTTGACCTATCTGTGGAAACTCCGTTAGGAGAAACTTTCATCACATCCATTGCTTATAAATCTTGTTTGATTCAAGTTGGCACCATCACCTTACCTGTGACCTTATCTCTTTAAAGATACTTGTTTTTGATGTGATTTTAGGGATTGATTGGTTAACTACTCATCATGCCAAAATTGATTGTTTTCGTAAGGTTGTTAGTTTTCATATTCCTAACCAACCCGTCTGTTATGCAATTCAAGCAACTAAACCATTAAAATCAATCAACGCTCATATCTAATCATAAAGTTATTCGTTTATTGAAAAAAGCGGATGTCAAGCTTTCTTAGCCCATGTTATGGATTTGAATAAAGACACGTCAAATTTGAATAATATTCCTGTTGTTATTGACTTTCTGGACGTATTTCAAAGAACTTCCGGCCTACCCCGAGCGTGAAGTTGAATTCTTTATTGATCTTGAACTGAGTACAAAGCCCATTTCTAAAACCCATATCGAATGGCTCTATTGAACTTGAGGAGTTAAAGGTCCAACTACTGAAATTGTTGGACATCGGTTTCATTCGTCCTAGTACATCTCCTTGGGGTGCTCTGCTTTTTATTTGTAAAGAAGAAAGACGGAGTATCGACTTTCTATTGACTATCGGAATTGAACCATGTCACCATCAAGAATAGGTATCCTCTACCTCGTATTGATGACTTGTTTGACCAATTTAAGAGGGCACAATTCTTTTCAAAAATCGATCTTAGCTTACGGATATCATCATTTGAAGATTAGGCGAGGATATTCCAAAGACGCGCTTTAGAACTTCGATGCGGGCATTATGAATTCTTAGTCATGTCTTTCGGATGACTAATGCTCTCTATGACTTTCATGGATATGATGAACCAGTATTCAAGGAATATTTGGATCGGTTTGTTGTTGTCTTTATTGATGACATCCTTATATATTCCAAAAGTCGTGAAGATCATGAGCATCATTTGAAGTTGGTACTCCAAAGGCTTCGTGAAAACAAACTATATGCCAAATTAAAGAAATGCGAGTTACGGCTTGAGGAAGTAGCATTCCTTGGGCGATAATGGTGTCGAAACATGGAGTATCTGTTGATCCGCGAAGATTGATGCAATACAAAGTTGGGAACAACCGAAAGTCGGTGTTGATCAAGTCGTAGCTTTTGGGCTTAAATTGGTTATTATCGGAGATTAGTGGAAGGGTTTTCTCGAATCGCTACTCCATTAACTCGACTTACTCGGAAGGATACAAAATTCGTTTGGAGCGAAGAATGCGAGAAAAGTTTCCAAGAGCTTAAGAGGAGACTTATTTCTATTTTGTTACTAACAATACCATCCGGTTCGGATGGATTTGTTATCTACAATGATGCTTGAGCAAAGGGTTAGGATGTGTTCTCATGCAACGTGAGAAAGTCATAGCCTATGCCTGAGCGATAACTTAAAGAGTATGAGAGGAATTATCCTACTCATGATCTAGAGTTAGCGTGATCGTTTTAGCTTAAAGATATGGAGGCACTATCTATATATGGGAGAAAGTGGAGATATATTCGGACCATAAAAGCCTTAAATATTTCTTCACTCAAAAAGAACTCAACATGCGGCAATGACGTTGGCTCGAGCTATTGAAAGACTACGACCACACTATTCAATACCATCCCGAAAAGCGAACGTGGTAGGCGGCGCGTTAAGTAGAAGATCATATGCGAGGACGCAGGTGCAATGATGTCAAGTATACGCGTAGAGCCAACTTTAATAGAAAAGTTAAGGTTGCTCAAGCCCGAGGCCAGAAATGATCGTATGAAGAAGAAAGTACAAGAAGGAGCTATTAGGGCGAGAATTGATGAAGAAGGAATACTTGAGTCAACTCAAGACTTTGTGTTCCTAACGACTCGATTTGAAGTACAAGATTATGATGGAGGCACATAATACACCATTTGCAATCCATCACGGAAGTACTAAAATGTATCGTGATCTTCGACATACATTTTGGTGGAACAATATGAAGAGAGAGAGATTGCAAAGTTTATCTCAATGTGTTTAACTTGTCAACGTGTAAAGGCGAGCATCTAGTACCTAAGGGTCCGTTGCAACCACTTGAGATTCCAAAATGGAAGTGGGAACACATTACCATGGATTTAAGTTACGGTCTTCCTACGGTTTCTCGGGCATCAATGCTATTTGGGTTATTGTTGATTGATTAACCAAGTCTGCTCATTTCTTGCCGACACGGAGACTTATTCACTTGAGCGTCTTCTTAGTATATGCGTGAATGAGATTGTGAGGTTGCATGGCATGCTGTATCCATAGTTTGGATCGTGACCCAAGATTCACTTCAAGATTTTGGGTTAGCTTGCAAAAAGCTATGGGCACGCAGTTACGATTGATTCGGCATACCATCCTCAAAGCAGACGGACAATCGAAAAGGACTATTCAAACTCTTGAAGATTTATTAAGACTCATGTCCTAGACTTCAAGGCGGTTGGGATAAGTATTTACCATTGGTAGAATTCTCCTACAACAATGAGTTATCGAGCAAGTATAGGTGTGGCTCCATTTGAAGCATTATATGGACGAAAGTGTCGCTCTCCAAAGATGTTGGGGACGAGGTGGGTGAAGCAACATTGTTAGGACCCGAGTTAAATGCGTATGACTACGGAAAAGATCCAAATGATTCGACAACGTATACAAAAGCGGCACAAGATCGACAAAAAGAGTTATGCGGATCTTCATCGAAAGGACGTGGAATTTAGTGTAGGGGATCATGTATTGTTGCGAAGTTGCTCCATGGAAGGGAGTTACAAGATTTGGGAAGAGAGAAAAGCTCAATCCACGATTTATTGGCCCATTTCAAATTCTTGACCGAGTAGGAAATGTAGCTTATAGACTCGCGTTACCTCCGAGTATGTCTCGTGTTCATAATGTGTTTCACATATCTCGTACTTCAGAAATATGTGAAAGACCCAAACCACGTTATTGAGTTAGAACCGGACGAGATAATAGAAGACTTAACGTATGAGGAGGTACACATCAAGATTTTAGATAGGAAGGAGCATGTCCTACTACGCAAGAAAGGTCATACCACAAGTTAAAGTTTTGTGGAGGAATAATGCTATAGAAAATGACACGGAATTGAAAATGGAAATGAAAGCGAGGTATCCTCACCTTTTCAAAACACCAATACGTCGTCAATTTCGAGGACGAAATTTCATAAGGAGGGAGGTTGTAAGACCCCAACTTATTATTAATGAAATTTAATTTTCTATTTATTATTTCTAAATAGTAAGGGTTGATTTGATTAATGTGGATAGTTAAGGGTAAAATACATAAATACTTCAAAATAAGCAAGTGGTTATTGTTGTTTAGGAATATTAGTTTGGTCGTGGAATATTAAATGCTTTGTCGGGAATATTAAATGCGGCCAGCAGCGACCATGTGTGGGCCCCATAACTGAAAGCGATTGGATGAAGAAAGCACAAATATAAGTTGTTTAAAAATAACGGTAGTAGTTATTCACAGATTAATCTTTGTTAAAATACTCGGTTAAAACACAAAACACGATAGCACCTGGTATTGCACCAATTATTGATTCTTACGTAAAGAAGGCACTACTCAATAATGGTTACGATAATTCTTGTTCGATATTTTATTGATTTAATAATTCTTTGCGTTGATATTTTATATTCTTTGTTGTTTTAATAATTGTCATTACGTATTTTTCATTATCGAAGCAATAATTCATATTATCCGAATAATATTATTAGATAACATTATTGGCAATGTCTAGAAAGTTACATCTAAGGAGAGGTTTGGTCACCTAATTGCGCGCCAAGATGAGAGAAATTCTTATTGGAAAGCCCCTCTTTCCTGAACCGCACGGTTGTCAATATTGTGATTCTATAATATTATTTGTGAATAATTAATTATTGATTCATGTGATGAGGAAAATATTGATTTTATGTGGATATAGATGGAGAAAATTTTTAATGTGACAATTGTTGAAAATTGAAATTTTATCTTTTCTAATAAAATAATTCATTTAAATATATTATTATATTTTAATAATATAATAATGGTGATATTTTTTACAACGAATGTGGGATATATGAGTATCTGAGGAGGAAGAGTATTTTTATTGCAATAAATATTTAAAACATGTTAAACATGTCTCATGGACCCATTTATTGATTTGAAATTTGATTATAGCACGTAAATCGCCTGGTTTGTGAATTTCGGTCAATTTCTATTTGGAATTTGGAAAAACTTTCTTACTGAAAAGTTATAGAGAATTGAATTTCCTATAAAAACTCATGAGATTCGAATTTTCTGATGAAAGGGCTATTTATTATGAATTATTGAAGTTCAAGCTCAAGAAGCTCAAAATAATTGATTTTTGGAAGTTTAAAATATTTAAAATTAGAAAAACATTTTTCTTAATTTTTCTAGAATGTGGCATGTGTTTGATGGCTGAAATCAGATTCGAGCATGCGTAGGAAATTTATATAATTATATTATTAATTTATTAAATTTTCGCTTTGGTGTTCTAAGCAATTTCCTATAAATAGGTGCTTAGGTTAGAATTGAAAATCACACGGCTCAAGTTTTCTCTCTATATTATCGAAGCGTTATTCTTGTGAGTATTTTGAGTATACTTTGAGTATTGTTAGACGGTGCAAGTTCCTTTCAAAGACTATATCCCAGATTCCAACTAAAGTACTTAATCTTTCGAGGTAAGGGATGTTATTTTCTTCTCAAATGATATTATTTCTTCAATATCATTATCTTTGAAATATTGGTTGAAACTTTTTATCAAATTTGGAACTTTTTCATGTATGGGGTTACTATTCATGAGTTACTATTCACGAAGTTACTATTCACGAGTTACTATTCACGAAGTACTATTCATGAAGCGTGAAGATATTTTTTGGGGAAATTTCTATCTTTTGGTGTCGGAGTTTCTATTCACGTATACGACACTATTCACGTATACGGCACTATTCACAGAAAAATAAAATTTCTTCTTTTTGTCCAAAATATCTATTCGGATACTAGCTTTGATTGTATCCATGTTTTGATCATTCTTGAATTTTACACCACTATGATTATTTTTGAGGTATTTTTGAACATGGATAAAACAAAAGTACTGAATCCTTAATCCTTAATCCTTAATCCTTGTCATTTTGTTTCACTTTGGATTCGCTTTCTTTAAAAATATTTTCATCATCCTCGGTCTTAAATGATGATATTATTGAATATCTTTGGCCGTAGTGCAAAGATGAATGATTCTCAAGAATATCTTTGGTAGTAGTGCAAAGATGAGCAGTGTTTAGATGAACATGACCAATCGATGAATATCTTTGGCACAGTAGTGCAAAGATGAATATTTGATTCCGGATGTATATTGATTGATGTTACTGGGGATAAAAGATGAGCGATGAACTTTTAAATTCATACATAGAAGATAGTAGTTTGCATTCTCTACTTAACTCTTCTAATGAATTATTATTTCATTGCGAATATTGATTTAAAATTTGTTGTCTATTGTATTCTATTAGATTTTTCCTGTTGAAGACTAACGATAATTTGTTGTATATTATCTTAGTCATAATATTCTTTACTGGGCTAGTTGAGCTCACCCTTTTCTTTTTTGTTCCATTTTTCTTCTCAGGAGGCGAGAATATAGCGAGTACGAGTCGGGGTATGGAATGAAGGTTTTAGAAAGAATTGTTTAGTAGTCCTCACCATTTTTTGTAAAATAATGTATCAATAAATGTGATGAGGATTTATTTGAGTATAGATATTGTCTAGAAGATAATATTTGTATTCAAACTCACAGTTTTACGGTTGTAATAATAAAGTTGTAGTTGTTTTTGTACCATGTATTGACAACTCAGAATAGGTGATGTATACCTATTTTGGGGGCGTCACAATTAACATTTGTTTTATGGCAGTTTTTAAGAATGGCAGCAGAGAACGTTAACAATGGAGTGTATGAGACTGTGGAAGCACCTATAGTCACTAATCAGGAGAATGTGCAATAGGCTGGCAATATTCTTCCTGTAAACAACACCACTGATCAGATGATGAACGATGGAATGTTTAGGAGCTTTTTGCAGTTCATGCAAAATCAGACAAGGGAGACTCGTGCACAAAACACGGGTGGAAATGATAGCAATGCGCGGCTTGTCACAACCAAGCAGTTCAAGGAGTTAGGACCACTAGAATTTATTAGAAAGCCGGATCCGATCAAGGCGAAAACGTGGGTCAAGCAAATTACCAAGATATTCGATGTCTTGGGATGCACGGAGGAACAGAAGGTTCCATTTGCCACCTTTATGTTCCACGGTGAGGCGGACTCTTTGGTGGGAGTGCAGGAAGCGTACCAACTTCTTTGCACTCGATGTCTTGGGAAGCGTTTAAAAACTATTTAATGACAAGTACTTTCACGAAAGTATTAAATCATATGAAGGAGGTAGAGTTTATTAGATCGAACAAAACAACATGGCGATGTCCCCAAAGACGAGGCAAAGTTTGCGAGTTATCCAGTTTGCACCTCATTTGGTCGAAAATGAGGAACGAATGACGAGGATGTTTCTGAGAGGTCTAAAGCCCGAGATTCGGTAATATCTTATATCTCATAAATTTTCTTTATATTCAGATGTTGTAAACAAGGCTCAATTATTAGAGCGAGATAATGACTATGTGCAACCGAGGGACCACAACCAGGGTCATACCAGTGGCGGCAGCCATCGGAGCAATGAAAACCAGCAGGGAGGAAAGCATTCAGACAAAAGCGGTAACCACTCTGGTGGTAATCGCGGCCGTGATAATAGAAGGAGCGAGTCGGGAGGAGATTTTAAGAAAAGAAGGTACAACAATGATAACGTGAAGACGTCATCACAAACATCAACTGTTTCTAGGGGAGGAGAACGAGCACCGGTCGTTTGTTACAAATGCGAGAAAGAGGGACATACTAGTCCAAACTGCCCACAACAATCCAAGGTATGTTATAACTGTGGAAAAAAGGGCCATAAAGCTCGAGGCTGTTCTGTAGCAAAACCAAGTTCAGCAGGGATGGTAACTCCAAAGGCTGTCCCGGATAAGTCGAAATCAGCGGTTCCTGGAAGAGCATTTGTCGTGACTGGCCAAAACGCGAAAAACCTGATCGAGGTGATCACGGGTAAGCTAATCATAAACTCTTGCGAAGTTTATACCTTATTAGATACCGGTTCTACCCATTCTTTTATCTCTCCTGCTTGTGCTCAATGTTTAAACTTAACTTCGGAGAAATTAGACCTTGACTTATCTGTTGAGACCCCGTTAGGAGAAACATTCATTGCATCTACTATCTATAAATCTTGCTTAATTCAAGTTGGAACCATAATATTACCTGTCGATCTTATTTCATTGAAAATTCTTGCATTTGATGTGATTTTAGGGATTGATTGGTTAACCACGCATCATGCTAAAATTGATTGTTTTCGTAAGGTTGTTAGTTTTCATATTCCTAACCAACCTATTATACGAATTCAAACAACCAAACCATTAAAGTCAATCAGTGGCATATCAAGCCATGAAGCTATTCGTTTATTGAAAAACGGATGTCAAGCTTTCTTAGCCCATGTCACGGACTTGAATAAAAACACGTCAGATTTGAATAATATTTCTATTGTTAGTAAATTTCCTGACGTATTTCCTGAAGAACTTCCCGGTCTACCCCCAAAACGTGAAGTTGAATTCTTTATTGACCTTGAACCTGGTACAAAGCCCATTTCTAAAATCCCATATCGAATGGCTCCTATTGAACTTCAGAAGTTAAAGGTTCAACTACAGGAGTTGTTGGACATCAGTTTCATTCGTCCTAGTACATCTCCTTGGGGTGCTCCTGTGTTATTCGTAAAAAAGAAAGATGGGAGTATGCGACTTTGTATTGACTACCGAGAATTGAACCATGTCACCATCAAGAATAGGTATCCGCTACCTCGCATTGATGACCTGTTTGACCAGTTGCAAGGAGCACAATTCTTTTCAAAGATCAATCTTAGCTTACGGATATCATCAATTGAAGATTAAAACTGAGGATATTCCAAAGACTGCCTTTAGAACTCGGTACGGGCATTATGAATTCTTAGTCATGTCTTTTGGAT
This sequence comes from Panax quinquefolius, assembly GCA_020205615.1. NCBI lineage: Eukaryota > Viridiplantae > Streptophyta > Magnoliopsida > Apiales > Araliaceae > Panax > Panax quinquefolius. Next base: position 108,189,018 of record CM035171.1, on the reverse strand, counting down.
TGACTAATGCTCCTGCCGCTTTCATGGATATGATGAACCGTGTATTCAAAGAATATTTGGATCAGTTCGTTGTTGTCTTTATTGATGACATCCTCATCTATTCCAAAAGCCGTGAAAATCATGAGCGCCATTTGAAGCTGGTACTGCAAAGGCTTCGTGATAACAAACTATATGCCAAGCTGAAGAAATGCGAGTTCTGGCTTGAGGAAGTAGCATTCCTTGGGCACGTGGTGTCAAAACATGGAGTATCTGTCGACTCGGCGAAGATTGAAGCCATACAAAGTTGGGAGCAACCGAAGTCGGTGACCGAAGTATGTAGCTTTCTGAGCTTAGCTAGTTATTATCGGAGATTCGTGGAAGGATTTTCTCGAATCGCTACTCCGTTAACTCAGCTGACTTGTAAAGATATAAAATTCGGTTGGAGCGAGGATTGTGAGAAGAGTTTTCAAGAACTCAAGAGGAGACTCATTTCGGCACCTGCTCTGACAATACCATCTGGTTCGGATGGATTTGTTATCTACAGTGATGCTTCCGGCAAAGGGTTAGGATGTGTTCTCATGCAACATGGGAAAGTCATAGCCTATGCCTCGCGATAACTCAAAGAATATGAGAGGAATTATCCTACTCATGATTTGGAGTTGGCAGCAGTCGTTTTCGCGTTGAAGATCTGGAGGCACTACCTGTATGGGGAGAAAGTGGAGATCTATAGATATCATAAAAGCCTCAAATACTTTTTCACCCAAAAGGAACTCAACATGCGGCAACGACGTTGGCTTGAGCTGTTGAAAGATTACGATCATACCATCCAATATCATCCTGGAAAAGGAAACGTGGTAGCTGACGCATTGAGTAGAAGATCATACGCGGGTACGAGTGCAATATTGTTAACGCAAAGGCCAATTTTGTATGACTTGCAAAAGATGGAGATAGAGGTAAGGGCTCCAAATACTCACGTGATGATATCAAACATACGAGTAGAACCGACTTTAATTGATAAAGTTAAAGCTGCTCAAGCTACGGACATGGAGCTGATGCGTATGAAGAAGAAAGTGCAAAAAGGTGCTATTCCAGAAGCAAGAATTGATGAAGAAGGAATACTTCGAGTCAACTCCAGACTTTGTGTTCCTAACGATTCTGACTTGAAACATAGAATCATAATGGAGGCACACAACACACCGTTTGTAATCCATCTTGGGAGTACCAAAATGTATCATGATCTTCGACATACATTTTGGTGGAGCAATATGAAAAGGGAGATCGCGGAGTTTATCTTGAGGTGTTTAACTTGTCAACATGTAAAGGCGGAGCATCAAGTACCAAAGGGTCCATTGCAACCACTTGATATTTCGACATGGAAGTGGGAACACATTACTATGGATTTTGTTACGGGTCTTCCCAAGGTTTCTCAAGGCATAGATGCAATTTGGGTTATTGTTGATAGATTAACCAAGTCTGCCCATTTCTTGCCTATACGGGAGACTTATTCCCTTAAACGTCTTGCTAGTATGTACGTGAATGAGATTGTGAGATTGCATGGCATGCCAGTATCCATAGTTTCGGATCGTGACCCAAGATTCACTTCACGATTTTGGGTTAGCTTGCAGAAAGCTATGGGCATGGATTTACGATTCAGTTCGGCATACCATCCTCAAATGGATGGACAATCAGAGAGAACTATTCAAACTCTTGAAGATCTATTAAGACTCTGTGTCCTAGATTTCAAAAGGAGTTGGGATAAGTACCTACCATTGGTGGAATTCTCCTACAACAACAGTTATCAGACAAGTATAGGTGTGGCTCCATTCGAAGCGTTGTATGGAAGAAAATGTCATTCTCCAGTATGTTGGGACGAGGTGGGTGAAGCAATATTGTTGGGACCAAAGTTGGTACGAATGACTACAGAGAAGATCCAAACGATTCGACAATGTATACAAACGGCATAGAATCGACAAAAGAGTTATGCGGATCTTCATCGAAAGGACGTGGAATTTAATATTGCGGATCATGTATTGTTACGTGTTGCACCATGGAATGGAGTTACAAGATTTGGGAAGAGAGGAAAGCTAAATCCACGATTTATTGGTCCATTTGAGATTCTTGACCAAATAGGAAATGTGGCATGTAGACTCGCATTACCTCCAAGTATGTCTCGTGTTCATAATATTTTTTATTATTGAGTTAGAACTAGATGAGATAGCCGAAGATTTAACGTATGAGGAGGTACCTGTTAAGATCTTGGATAGAAAAGAGCATGTCCTACGCACGAAGGTTATACCACAAGTTAAGGTTTTGTGGAGAAACCATGCTATTGAAGAGATGACCTGGGAATTGAAATCAGAAATGAAAGCGAGGTATCCTCTCTTTTTCGAAACACCAGGTATGTACGTCAATTTCGAGGAAGAAATTTCATAAGGATGGGAATTTGTACGACCCCAACTTTTTAATGAATAAAATCAAATTTCCTCTATTTATTATTGTGAATAATAAGGTATTAATTTGATATAATACTTTGGTTATGGGTGAAATGTGAAAATTTTCAAAATAAGCAAGTGGTTATAAAATATTCATTTGTCGGGGAATATTCGCTTGGTCGTGGAATATTCTTTCTCGTAAGGGGAATATTAAATGCAGCCAGTAGCCCATTTGTGGGCCCCATAACGGATAACGATTGGATAAAGAAAACGATAAATTTGAGTTTTTACAAATAATCGGCGTAGTTATTACTGAGTTAACACTTTGTTGGAATACCCTATGGTTAAAATACGATGTCTGGCGTGGTTGCAGTAGTAGCACGGTATTACGCAGTGATTGTTGAATTATTGATTCTTATGTAAGAAGGCACTACTCAATAATTGTTTGATAATTCTTGCTTCAATATTTTATTTTATTGATTCAATAATTGCTGCGTTGATATTTTATATTATTGTTGCTCAATAATTGTCACTGCACATCATCTCCATTATCAGATCAATAATTCATATTATTTGGAATAATATTATTATATAGCATTATTGGCAATGTCAAGAAAGTTTTGTCAAGGAGAGGTTTGGTCACCTAATTGCGCGCCAGTAAGGAGAAATCCTTATCGGAAAGCCCCCTCTTTCCTGGGAACTGCCTGGTTGTCATAATTGTGATTCTGTAATATTATTTATGAATAATTAATTATTTATTTATATGATAAGAAAATATTTATTTTATGCGGATATAAATGATGGATATATTTATTTTATGTGGATAAAAATGAAGAAATTAATGCTGAGGTGTTTTATCAGTATTTTGTAGGATTAAAAGTATTTAAAAATCATCCGTTTGTGGGTTTCGGATATTTTCTTATTGGAATTTGGAAAAAAAAATTCTACAGAGTTGTAGAGAATTAAATTTCTTATGGAAAGCACATGAGATTTGAATTTTTCTGATAAAGGGCTATTTATTATAAATTATTGAAGTTTCGGAAAATAAAATTATTTTTATTAAAACATGGGTGGGCCCCACTTTTGGTTGGTGAAAATGTGCTGAGATTTTTATTCAAATGTGGTAGGCTCGAATAGTAACAGGTAAAGCCATCAGGTAGCAGGTTAGTCTGTTATGGTGTTCTAAGAATTTTCTTCGTAAATGATATTATTTATTTTGATATCATTATGCCGAAATACTGGTCTGAACTTTTTATCAAATTTAAAACTTTTGGTGTCGGGGTTACTATTCATGTTCACGTATACGGCACTATTCACGAATACGGCACTATTCACCGAAAAATGAAATTTTCTTCTTTTTGTCCAAGATGTCTATTATGGTTACTATTTTTGATTGTATCCATGTTTTGATCTTTATTTTTGAATTCTGCTTCAAAATTGGTTAATATGGAATATTATTGATCTTGGATAAACTGTGATACGAATCCATAATATTTGTCCTTCTGTCTCACTGGATTCGTTTTCTTTAAAATATTTTTCATCATCCTCAGTCCTAAATGATAATATTACTGAATATCTTTGGCACATGTAATGCAAAGATGAATGATTACTAATGAATATCTTTGGCCGTAGTGCAAAGATGAGCAGTGTTGAGATGAACATGACCAACCGGTGATACAAATGAATTTCTTTGGCACATGGTGCAAATATGAATATTTTATTAAATATGTATACTTGATTGTTGATCTGAGGATAAAATATTGATGATGGACTTTTAAATCTTAGAAGATAGTAGAATTCTTTCTCTACTGACTCTTCTAATGGATTCTTTATTTCCATTATAGCTTGTTGATCTAAAACTTGTTGTCAATTATATTTTATCAGATATTTCCCTGTTGAAGACTAATGATAATTTGTTATATATTATCTTAGTCATAATATTCTTTACTGGGCTAGTTGAGCTCACCCTTTTCCTTTTGTTCCATTTTTCTTCTCAGGAGGTGAGAACATAACAGGATCTAGTCGGGGTATGGAGTGATGGTTCTAGAAAGATGTTTTAGCAGTCCTCACTATTTCTGTAAAATAGTGTTTGAATAATTGTAATGAGGACTCCTTTTGAGTTTGTATACTCTCTATTAGACAGTATTTGTATTCAAACTCACAGTATATGTGTTGTCGTATTTTGCTCGATAATTATATTACTGAGGTTGTATTTGTTTCTATACCATGTATTTGGCAACTCAGAATGGGTGATGTATACCTATTTTGGGGGCGTCACAAGTCTATTAATCAGACTTTGAAGTTTTTAGTCAACTGATCATTAGTAGACTTGGCAAAATTGGCCCAGGCCCGCGGGCCAGGCTGGCCCGTAAAAATTGGGCTTTGGACTCAACCTTTTTAGCCCATGAAAATTTTGGTCATTTTGGCCCGGCCCGTTGTGGACCGCCCGCGGGTGGCCTTGCCTGTGGGCTTTTTAAAATAAAATAGAGTAAAGTTCAGATTACCACCTGTGGTTTTGGCTCTTTCCCACTTAATCACCTGTAGTCAGTAAAGCTACCTTTAAACTCTCGACTTTTTGAGTTGAAGTGAATAAATGATTTCCGTCTTAACTCTGTTACTTTATTTGGCTAAAGACTTAATTACTCTTCATATATATATATTTGAAAACGACATATGCGATAAGGGTTTCCTTTCATTTCATTTCAGTTTGATATCTAGGGCTAGAGAATGAGCGATCGTGGTGATATCTAGGGCTAGAGAGGCGAGAGAAATAGGGTGAGGGTTTAGTGTGTTCGTGGTGGATCTTCGTGATTTACTGGGTTTCCACCTTTGCTTGGTCTGTGATACTTAATTTGGTGCCGATTTAGGTAATTTTCTCCTTGTCTGATAGATATGATATGTACTTTATTTTTAATTTTGAGTTGTTTATTGTATATGCATGCATGTTTTTTGGATGAATTAGTTAGTATATTTGGTCCTGAATAAATTATGCTCACTACTATGGTCCCCCTTTCTTTATTACTATTATTGTCCCCACTGTGTCTGCCATTGACATTGGTCCCCTTTTTGTGATACTTGTTATAAAGTTTTGTATATTATTCAAACATTTCTCCTTCATTTCTTTAATGCAGAATGTCTGTCAGAATTGTTTTTCATTATGGTGGGAAGTTTGTTCAAGATCCAGTACATAAATATGTTGGGGGTAGTGAAGAAATAGTAGAGAATGTTGGGTTGGATTACCTTTCTTTGCTTAGTATACATGAATACTACACTACTTTATGTCCAGTTTCAAATTTGAATATTTATTATCTTGTACCGGGAAATGAAATTTGGGAGGGTGGGGCATTATTGATGCAAAATGACAAAGATTTCATTGACATGATTGATTTCTTAGTTAATACAGAGAATGAGGAGGTGCATATATATGGACAAGAAATGGGGGGTCCCATACAAGTTGTTAGGCCAGACATAGGTGAAAATGATAACATTAACCAAACTGTTAAGCAAATTTGTGGTTTGACAACTGATAACATGAACCAAAGTGAAAATAAAAAAGACTTTGGACTTCAAAGTGAAACAACTGATAACATTAACCAAAGTGGCACTACTGATAAAGGGAAGCAAAAAGAAATAGATAAAGGGCAGTAGAAAGAAACAGACAAGGAAAAAGGGAAACAAACTGGAAAGCCTAAAAAGAATACAAAACATACAAAGGAAAAAAGTAAAAAACAAGCTGATAATGATAATGGGGAAGCAAAAGAGCATCCACCATGGATGGATGAGGATCTAGAGGGGTCTGGGGATGATGATATATTCGAAGAAGACACAAAAAAAATAGATGAACCAAATGTGAACATGAATGATGTATTTGTAGAGGATTGGTGGAGTGATGATGATGATGGAGAAGGGAAAGATGCATTAAGGAGGAAGTTTGTTCTGTCATATGATGAGGACAATTTAGAAGGGGGTGGATGTATGGAGTTTAATGAGGCAACTGATATGGGTAAGATAGAATTTGAGATTGGAATGGAATTTGCAAATCATGAAATTTTTAGACAAGCATTAGTTGAATTTTCTGTTAAAGGGGGGTTTGACATAAAGTATATTCAAAACGATAGAAAAAGAATAACTACTAAGTGTAAAGCTGAAAACTATAAATGGGGGATTAATGCATCAGTCAAACAGGGTGAACAAACTTTTAAGATAAAATCTTTGGGGGGGACCATACATGTCTTTGGACGGATATAAGAATCATCTTGTTGATAGTAGATACTTGGCCAAAAAATATATGCATGACTTGAGAGATAATCCTAAGTGGGATTTGCAAGCATGGAAGAAGAAGGCACAAAAAGAATGTAACTCTAGTTTAAGTAAATCATCCCTATATAGAGCTAAAAGAAAGGCTTTAAAACATATGCAAGGTGATGTAGGAGAGCAGTATAACAGGCTGATGGATTATGTGGAGATAGTCAAACAGTTTAACCCTGGAATAGTCTTCAAATTTTATAGTGAGGGTCTAGATGAAAGGTGTAAGACCCCAACTTTTATAAATAAAGATTAAATTTTCTCGAAATATATTTTTGAATATTATGATGTGGATATGATATAATGTTATAGTTGTGGGTATTATTTACAAATTTTGCAAAGTAAGCAAGTGGTTATATAATATTCGATTGGTCGGGAAATATTCATTTTAACAGGGAATATTAAATACTATTTGCGCACAATCATTGGTGGACCCCTACAACGGAAGTATTGTCGTAGTAAGAAAATGACGAATTATCTTTTATAAAAATAACTACGAAAGTGTTACAATTAAAAGCTGTTGAACTACCCAAAGAGTAAAAGTACAATGTACACGTGGTTAGTTGCGTAGTAAGACGCGGTATTGGTTATTGATGCTTACGTGAGAAGTCACTCAGTTATACTCAATTATTGCTACAGTAATTGATACATCATATCTATCATATTATTGATTTAATTATTGTCACAGTATCATCTGCATAATATTTTATATTATTAAATCAATAATTGAGACGACAAAGTTATTCATATTATTATTTACAATATTGACAATGTCTAGAAGTTCTATCAAGGAGAGGTTTGGTCACCTAATTGCGCGCAAATAAGGAGAAATCCTTATCGAAAAGCCCCCTCTTTCCTAGGAACGACCTGGTTTTTAAATATTGTGAGTTATAATATTAATGATGAATAAGTTCGGGTTGATTAAAGATGAATTTGATAGTTCCATTATGTTGGGATTATTAGTGTTAGTGGAAATCGACATCTATTCCGATGATAATTGATGTCTAGGGGTTATATTGATAAATCGGGTAATTTATTGGATAAATGAGCAATTAATTACTACTAATTCACATGCTTATATAACTATTTGTTCACATGTGTGTACTATTGAATCACATTCATGTACTATTAGGGGAGTTGGTGCAAGATTGATAATACTTGCATGACTAAGTTAAAAATGGAGGTATAGATGGAGGTACTATACTGTAATTCGTATTTTTCACATGATTATACTATTGATTCACATGATTGAACTATTGATTCACATTATTTACTATTAGGGGAGTTGGTGCAAGTTTGATAATACTTGCAGGACTAAATTAAAAATGAAGAAAAAGAGGAAGGTATTATACTGTAATATTCTGAGCCCCAAAATGTGCAATTATCGAAATTATATTTTCCTATAAATAGAAGCTCATTTCTTCATTATTCTTCACCAATTCACTCAAGCTATAGAGCATTTATTATAGAGAGAAATTATAGAGAGAAAGAAGAAGAGAAGTCTGCTACCTCACTACTCCAATATCCAGTTTCTTTCTAAGGTAAGGGATATTATTCTTATAGTAAGGGGTATTATTTCTTTCTTTTGTCTTCATGAAGAGAACTTCTGTTATTCCATTCTTTATTATTATATTAGAATAACTTATCTATGCGAAGTACCGCATACATGGTGAAATTCTTCTATTATTCCAGTCTTTATTATTCTATTGGAATATCCTGTCTGTGCGTTTTACGCCGGACCTGATTCCGTCTTTATTATTCTATTGGAATATCCTGTCTGTGTATTTTACGTCATACCTGGTTCCATTATTTATTATTCTGTTGGAATAACCTGCCTGTGCGGTCTATTGCATGCCTGGTGATTTCTTTTGTTATTTCATTCCTTGTTATACTCAGTTGGTTAAAGTTTTGACTTCTATACTCCATGAAATTAGTGTAATATCCTTGATATTTGCGCTTCATCTAGTATCTTTTCATGGAAATATTCTTCTGAGCATTCTTGAATTTTACTCTACAAAGAAGTATCATGTTGAGAATTTGGATGTTGTTAGTTCCTGGATAAATTAATTCTTGAACTTGTTTTATTGAATTATTATATCATTGTCATCATCCTCATGTTTATATTTTGTTGAAAGTCATCTGTGGCCTGTAGTGCATAGATGGACTTGGTATAATTATGACCCGGGATTATTCGGTATAATCATGACCGTAATGTTACAAATGATGTGGTAAAAGTCCTCATTGGCCCGTAGTACATTGATGGACAGTTGTTGGCATGATCATGACCATTGATGAATACATAAATATCCTTGGCCCGTAGTGCATGGATAATTTGTGGTCGTGATACTAAAGAATACCCTTGGCCGTAGAGCAGGGATGATGTGGTTTATTTATTAAGCTGAGTCTCAGCGATAAAAGTGATGAAAACCTTTTAAATCATAGAAGATGGTAGATTTTATTCTCTACTTGACTCTTTTAATGGATTGCTTGTTTCGCTGCAGTTAAACTTGATGTTTGTTATATTTTTATCAATTTAACACTGTTGAAGACTAACGATAAATTATTCTGAATTATCTTAGTCATAATATCTCTTACTGGGCTAGTTGAGCTCACCCTTTCTTTCACTGTTCTCTTCAGGAAATGAGAACGTAGCAGGGACGAGTCGGGAAACGGAGTGATGGTCTAGATAGATGGCTATAGTAGTCCTCACTATTATGTAAAATAGTGTGATAATAAATGTAATGAGGACTCCATTGAGTGTGGATATTGTTTAGATGACAATATTTGTATTAAAACTCATAGTATATGTTTTGTCGTATTTTACACGACAGCTGTTTAATTAAGTTTTTATTTGTATTTTGTACCATGTATTTGGCGACTCAAGATGGGTGATGTATACCTGTTTTGGGGGCGTCACAAAAGGCGTGGTTCACTACCTATTTTTCAGAGGCTTTATATGAGGCTTGCTGCTTCCAAACATAGTTTTCTAATTGGGTGTAGACCTATTATAGGATTAGATGGGTTTTTTTTTTAAGGGGGTTTTTTGGCGGGCATTTCATCGAAGTTGTGGCGCCCCAAAATAGGTATACATCACCTATTCTGAGTTGTCAATACATGGTACAGAAACAACTACAACTTTATTATTACAACAGTAAAATTGTGAGTTTGAATACAAATATTATCTTCTAGAGACAATATCTATACTCAAATAAATCCTCATCACATTTATTGATACATTATTTTACAAAAATAGTGAGGACTACTAAATAACTCTCTCTATAACCTTCATTCCAAACCCCGACTCGTACTCGCTATATTCTCGCCTCCTGAGAAGAAAAAATGGAACAAAAGGAAAAGGGTGAGCTCAACTAGCTCAAGAAAGAATATTATGACTAAGATAATATACAACAAATTATCGTTAGTCTTCAACAGGAAAAAATCTAATAGAATACAATAGACAACAAATTTTAAATCAATATTCGCAGCCGAAATAATAATTCATTAGAAGAGTTAAGTAGAGAATGCAAACTACTATCTTCTATGTATGAATTTAAAAGTTCATCGCTCATCTTTTATCCCCTAACATCAATCAATATACATCTGAATCAAATATTCATCTTTTGCACTACAGGCCAAAGATATTCATCATTAGTCATGTTCATTTAAACACTGTTCATCTTTGCACTACTGGGCCAAAGATATTCTTCAAAATCATTCATCTTTGCACTACTGGGCCAAAGATATTCTTAAGAAATCATTCATCTTTTTCACTGAAGCCAAAGATATTCCATAATATCATCATTTAAGATCCAGGATGATGAAAATATTTTTTTTAAAGAAACGAATCCAAAGAAACAAAATGACAAGGATTAAGGATTAAGGATTCGTACTTTGTTTTATCCATGTTCAAAAAATACTTCAAAATAATCATAGTGGTGTAAAATTCAAGAATGATCAAAACATGGATACAATCAAAGCTAGTATCCGAAATAGATATTTTGGACAAAAAGAAGAAATTTTATTTTTCTTGAATAATAGTAAGATATCGTGAATAGTCTTGGATATCGTGAATAATAGTAACTCCAACACCAAAAGATAGAAATTCCACAAAAAAACATCTTCACGCTTCATTAAATAGTACTCGTGAATAAGAACTCGTGAATAAGTAACTCATGAATAGTAACTCGTGAATAATAACTCATGAATAGTAACCCCAACATGAAAAAGTTCCAAATTTGATAAAAAGTTCCAACCAATATTTCAAAGATAATGATATTGAAGAAATAATATCATTTGAGAAGAAAATAACATCCCTTACCTCGAAAGATCGGTCTTTTAGCTAGAATCTAAGGGTATAGTCTTTGAAGGAACTTGCACCGTCTAGCAATACTCAAAGTATACTCAAAATACTCACAAGAATACGCTCGATAATATAGAGAGAGAAAACTTCAGTTTTTTGGTGTGATTTTCAATTCTAACCTAAGCACCCTATTTATAGGAAAATGCTTAGAACACCAAAGCAGAAAATTTAATAAAATATATTATTATTAATAAATTTCCTACGCCTCTTTGGAAATCAGATCCCAACATTTCCCACATGCCAACCTTCTAGAAAGAAATGATAAAAAACGTTTATCATAAAATAAATAATTAAAACTTACAAAAATCAATTATTTTGGAGCTTCAGAACTTCAATAATTCATAATAAATAGCCCTTTCATCAGAAAATTCGAATCTTGCGAGTTTTTATAGGAAATTCAATTCTCTACAACTTTGCAGAAGAAAGTTTTTCCAAATTCCAAACAGAAATTGACCGAAATCCACAAACCAAGCGATTTTACAAATTTTATAATCAAATTTCAATCGATAAATGGGGTCCACCGAGCATGTTTAACATGTTTTAAACATTTATTGCAACAAAAATACTCTTCCTCCTCGTATACTCATATATCCCACATTCGTTGTAAAATATCACCGTTAATATATTATTAAAATAATATATTTAAATGAATTATTTTATCGTAAAAGATAAAATATTAATTTTCAACAATTGTCATTTTAAAATTTTCTCCATCTATATCCACATAAAATCAATATTTTCCTCATCATATAAATTAATAATTAATTATTCACAAATAATATTACGAATCACAATATTGACAACCGTGCGCTTCCTGGAAAGAGGGCTTTCCAATAAGAATTTCTTCTTCTTGGCGCAATTAGGTGACCAAACCTCTCCTTAGATGTAACTTTCTAGACATTGCCAATAATGTTATCTAATAATATTATTCAGATAATATGAATTATTGCTTCGATAATAAAAAATACTTGTGTAATGACAATTATTGAAACAACAAAAGATATAAAATATCAACGCAAAAATTATTAACTCAATAAAATATTGAATCAGTAATTATCAGTAACCATTATTGAGTAGTGCCTTCTTACGTAAGAATCAATAATTGGTGCAATACCGCAAAGTATTCTCTTTGCTCAACAACGGCGTATTAGTGTGTTTTAACCACCGGGTATTCCAACAAGATTAATCTGTAATAACTACTACCGTTATTTAAAAACAACTTATATTTGTCGTTTTCTTCATCCAATCGCTTTCACATGGGGCCCACACATGGTTGCTACTGTCAGTATTTAAATATTCTCACAAAGCATTTAATATTCCACGACCAAAAACGAATATTCCCCGACAATAATGAATATTTTATAACCACTGCTTATTTTGAAATATTTATATTTAACCCTTAACTATCCACATTAATCAAATCAACCCTTACTATTTCAAAATAATAAATAAAGGAAATTCCTTTTATTTAAAAATTTGGGTCTTACAACCTCCCTCCTTATGAAATTTCGTCCTCGAAATTGACGACGATACTGGTGTTTGAAAAGGTGAGGATACCTCGCTTTCATTTCCGTTTCCAATTCCCGTCATTTCCTCTATAGCATGATTCCTCCACAAAACTTTAACTTGTGGTATGACCTTTCTTGCGCGTAGGACATGCTCCTTCCTATCCAAGATCTTGACAGTACCTCCTCATACGTTAAGTCTTCACTATCTCGTCCTGGTTCTAACTCAATAACGTGGTTCGGTCTTTCACATATTTACGAAGTACGCAGATATGTGAAACACATTATGAACACGAGACATACTTTCGAGGTAACGCAAGTCTATAGGCTACATTTCCTACTCGGTCAAGAATTTGAAATGGACCAATAAATCGTGGATTGAGCTTTCCTCTCTTCCCAAATCTTGTAACTCCCTTCCATGGAGCAACTCATGACAATACATGATCCCCACATTAAATTCCACGTCCTTTCGATAAAGATCCGCATAACTCTTTTGTCGATCTTGTGCCATTTGTATACGTTGTCGAATCATTTGGATCTTTTCGGTGAGTCATACGTCTTAACTTCTCGGGTCCCAACAATGTTGCTTCACCCACCTCATCCCAACATATTGGAGAACGACATTTTCGTCCATATAATGCTTCAAATGGAGCCACACCTATACTTGCACGATAACTTGTTGTTGTAGGAGAATTCCACCAATGGTAAATACTTATCCCAACTACCCTTGAAGTCTAGGACACGTAGTCTTAATAGATCTTCAAGAGTTTGAATTGTCCTCTCTCGATTGTCCGTCCGTTTGGGGATGGTATGTTAAACTAAATCGCAAATCCGCGCCCATAGCTTTTTGTAAGCTAACCCAAAATCTTGAAGTGAATCTTGGGTCACGATCCGAAACTATGGATACGAGGCATGCCATGCAACCTCACAATCTCATTCACGCATACTAGCAGAAGACGTTCAAGGAATAAGTCTCCGTGTCAGGCAAGAAATGAGCGGAACTTGGTTAATCTATCAACAATAACCCAAATAGCATTGATGCCTTGAGAAACCGTAGGAAGACCCGTGAATCGAAATCCATGGTAATGTGTTCCCACTTCCATTCTGGAATCTCAAGTGGTTGCAACGGACCCTTAGGTACAAGATGCTCCGCCTTTACACGTTGGCAAGTTAAACACATCGAGATAAACTTTGCAATCTCTCTCTTCATATTGTTCCACCAAAATGTATGTCAAGATCACGATACATTTTAGTACTTCCGGGATGGATTGCAAATGGCGTATTGTGTGTCTCCATCATAATCTTGTACTTCAAATCGAGTCGTTAGGAACACAAAGTCTAGAGTGGACTCAAGTATTCCTTCTTCATCAATTCTCGCTTCGAAATAGCTCCTTCTTGTACTTTCTTCTTCATACGCATCATCATTCAAGCCTGGGTGGCTTGAGCAACCTTAACTTTTTCTATTAAAGTTGGTTCTATCGTATACTTGACATCATCGCACTTCGTTCCGCATATGATCTTCTACTCAATGCGTCCGCCACCACGCTTGCTTTACCGGGATGGTATTGAATAGTGTGGTCGTAGTCTTTCAATAGCTCGAGCCAACGTCATTGCCGCGTGTTGAGTTCTTTTTTGAAAAAAAATATTTAAGGCTTTTATGGTCCGAATATATCTCCACTTTCTCCCCATATAGATAGTGCCTCCATATCTTTAAGCAGCTGAAACGATCACCGCTAACTCTAGATCATGAGTAGGATAATTCCTCTCATACTCTTTAAGTTGTCGCGAGGCATAGGCTATGACTTTCCCACGTTGCATGAGAACACATCCTAACCCTTTGCACAAGCATCATTGTGAGATAACAAATCCATCCGAACCGGATGGTATTGTTAGAACAGTCAAATAAGTCTCCTCTTAAGCTCTTGGAAACTTTTCTCGCATTCTTCGCTCCAAACGAATTTTGTATCCTTCCGAGTTAGCCGAAGATGGAGTAGCGATTCGAGAAAACCCTTCCACGAATCTCCGATAATAACCAAATAAGCCCAAAAAGCTACGTACTTGAGCTTCCGACTTCCGGTTGCTCTCAACTTTGTATTGCTTCAATCTTCGCTGGATCAACAGATACTCCATGTTTTGACACCACGTGCCCAAGGAATGCTACTTCCTCAAGCCAGAACTCGCATTTCTTCAATTTGGCATATAGTTGGTTTTCACGAAGCCTTTGGAGTACCAGCTTCAAATGGTGCTCATGATCTTCACGGCTTTTGGAATATATGAGGATGTCATCAATAAAGACAACAACGAATTGATCCAAATATTCCTTGAATACTCGGTTCATCATATCCATGAAAGCCATAGAGCATTAGTTAGTCCGAAAGACATGACTAAGAATTCATAATGCCCATACCGAGTTACGAAGGCGCCTTTGGAATATCCTCGCTCTAATCTTCACCGATGATATCCGAATCGAAGATCGATTTTGAAAAGAATTGTGCCTTGCAAATCGGTCAAACAAGTCATCAATACGAGGTGAGAGGATACCTATTCTTGATGGTGACATGGTTCAATTCCCGATAGTCAATACAAAGTCGCATACTCCCGCTTTCTTCTTTACAAATAAAACAGAGCACCCCAAGGAGACGTACTAGGACGAATGAAACCGATGTCCAACAATTCCTCAGTAGTTGGACCTTTAACTCCGTGATCACCTCGTTTGGGTTCCTCGCATTATGACCAAATACAACAAACGCTCTTCCGGAATCGCTTGACTTTGACTTTTACGGGACGATCTTTTGAGTCACCGTCCCCCATGAACTAGGTTTCGCTTCTTGTACAATCTCGAGCGATATGTCCTTCCTTTCCACAATTATAGCATACCTTGAATGTTGTGGGCGCTTTGACCGATATGTCCTCTTTTCCGCATTTATAGCATATGACCAAAGGGTCGTTCTCCTCCCTTAGAACCAGATTCTTTTCAAGACTGCTCATCTTCACATGGTCGTTGTTAAATCTCCTCTTTTAAAATCTCCTCCTCGACTCGCTTCTTCTATTTTCATGGCCATGATTACCACCAGAGTGGTAACCATTTTTGTCCGTCTGCTTTTCTCCTCCGTGGTTATCATTATTACATTGATCGCTATCTCTCGGTACGATCCTCGGTTGTGGTCCTCAATTGACCGTAGTACTCGTTATCTCGCCTAATAATTGAGCCCATGCTTAAACATCCTAATAAAGAGAAAATTTATGAGAAATGAGATATCGACGTATCTGGGTTTCAAACCTCTAAGAAACATCCGCGCGTCATCGTTCCTCATTCTCCACCAAATGAGGTGCAAACCGGATAACTCTATGAAACTTTGCCTTGTCTTGAGACACCGCCATGTTGTTTTGTTCCAATCGATGAACTCCGCTTCCTTCATATGACGAACACTTTCGTGAAAGTATTTGTCATTAAATAGCTTCTCAAACGTCTCCCAAGACATGCTGAAAGTACGTTGCCGGATGGGTACGCTTCACGCATTCCCACCAAGAGTCTGCCTTCGCCACGGAACATAAAGGTGGCGAATGGAACCTTCTCGTTCTCCGTGCATCCCAAGACATCGAATATCTTGGTAATTTGTTTAACCCATGTTTCCGCCATGATCGGATCTGGCTTTCCTTAAATTCGTGTGGTCCCAACTCTTTGAATCGCTTGGGCGTGACAACCCGTGAATTGCTATCATTTCCTCCTATTTTTGAACACGAGTCTCCTCGTCGATTTTGCATGAATCGCAAAAACTTCTAAACCTCCCTCGTTCATCATCTCGCTTTCAATGGTGTTGTTCACAGAGGAACATTGCCACTGTTGCGTTCTCTCCTCGTTGGTGAGTACAGAGGCATCTCCACGGTCTCATTTCCATTGTTAATATTCTCGGTTGACATTCTCAAATCGCGTCATAAAACAAGGGTTAATTAAGGAAATCAATATATCACATAATATCCCTATATATTGACTTCAACTAACAAATAAGCTTAGGTAGGACACACTAGCGAAGGATTTACTCGCCTCTCCCTCCTAGTTCTATTCCCCGATCTCCGCCAGAGATCATATCCTAAGCTCGATACCAATAACCGCGACGCCCCCAAAATAGGTATACATCACCTATTCCGAGTTGTCAATACATGGTATGTGCAAACAACTACAACTTTATTATTACAACAAGAAAAAGCGTGAGTTTGAATACAAATATTATCTTCTAGACAATATCTATACTCAAATAAATCCTCATCACATTTATTGATACATTATTTTACAAAAATAGTGAGGACTACTAAACAACTCTCTCTATAACCTTCATTCCAAACCCCACTGCATTTTCTTATATTCTCGCCTCCGAGAAGAAAAATGGAACAAAAGGAAAAGGGTGAGCTCAACTAGCTCAAGAAAGAATATTATGACTAAGATAATATACAACAAATTATCGTTAGTCTTCAACAGGAAAAATCTAATAGAATACAATAGACAACAAATTTTAAATCAATATTTGCAGCTGAAATAATAATTCATTAGAAGAGTTAAGTAGAGAATGCAAACTACTATCTTCTATGTATGAATTTAAAAGTTCATCGCTCATCTTTTATCCCTAACAACATCAATCAATATACATCTAGAATCAAATATTCATCTTTGCACTTCTGAGCCAAAGATATTCATCATTAATTCATGTTCATTTAAACACTGCTCATCTTTGCACTACGGGCCAAAGATATTCTTCAAAATCATTCATCTTTTACTACACTGGGCAAAGATATTCTTAAGAAATCATTCATCTTTGCACTACAGTGCCAAAGATATTCCATAATATCATCATTTAAGACTGAGGATGATGAAAAATATTTTTTTTAAAGAAACGAATCCAGTGAAACAAAATGACAAGGATTAAGGATTAAGGATTCGTACTTTGTTTTATCCATGTTCAAAAAAATACCTCAAAAATAATCATAGTAGTGTAAAATTCAAGAATGATCAAAACATGGATACAATCAAAGCTAGTATCCAGAATAGATATTTTGGACAAAAAGAAGAAATTTTATTTTTCTATGAATATAGTCAGATATCGTGAATAGTCCAGAGTATCGTGAATAAGTAACTCAGACACCAAAGATAGAAATTCCACAAAAAAACATCTTCACGCTTCATGAATAGTACTGTGAATAAGAACTTTCGTGAATAAGAACTCATGAATAGTAACTCGTGAATAAGTAACTCATGAATAAGTAACCCCATACATGAAAAAGTTCCAAATTTGATAAAAAGTTCCAACCAATATTTCAAAGATAATGATATTGAAGAAATAATATCATTTGAGAAGAAAATAACATCCCTTACCTCGAAAATCGAAAGATCAAGATTAGCTAGCTCATCTAATAAATATAGTCTTTGAAGGAACTTGCACCGCCTAGCAATACTCAAAGTATACTCAAAATACTCACAAGAATACGCTCGATAATATAGAGAGAGAAAACTTCAGTTTTTGGTGTGATTTTCAATTCTAACCTAAGCACCCTATTTATAGGAAAATGCTTAGAACACCAAAGCAGAAAATTTAATAAAATATATTATTATTAATAAATTTCCAATGCCTCTTTGGAAATCAGATCCCAACATTTCCCACATGCCAACCTTCTAGAAAGAAATGATAAAAAACGTTTTTCATAAAATAAATAATTAAAACTTACAAAAATCAATTATTTCGGAGCTTCAGAACTTCAATAATTCATAATAAATAGCACTTTCATCAGAAAATTCGAATCTCGCGAGTTTTTATAGGAAATTCAATTCTATACAACTTTGCAGAAGAAAGTTTTTCCAAATTCCAAACAAAAATTGACCGAAATCCACAAACGGGCGATTTTACGGTTATAATCAAATTTCAAATAATAAATGGGGTCCACCGCATGTTTAACATGTTTTAAACATTTATTGCAACAAAAATACTCTTCCTCCTCGTATACTCATATATCCCACATTCGTTGTAAAAATATCACCGTTAATATATTATTAAAATAATATATTTAAATGAATTATTTTATCGTAAAAGATAAAATATTAATTTTCAACAATTGTCATTTTAAAAATTTCTCCATCTATATCCACATAAAATCAATATTTTCCTCATCATATAAATCAATAATTAATTATTCACAAATAATATTACGTAATCACAATATTGACAACTGCACGGTTCCTGAGAAAGAGGGCTTTCAATAAGAATTTCTTCTTTCTTTGGCGCCGCAATTAGGTGACCAAACCTCTCCTTAGATGTAACTTTCTAGACATTTCCAATAATGTTATCTAATAATATTATTCGGATAATATGAATTATTGCTTCGATAATGAAAAATAATCGTAAATGACAATTATCAAAACAACAAAGAATATAAAATATCAACGCAAAGAATTATTAACTCAATAAAATATTTGAATCAGAATTACATAACCATTATTGAGTAGTGCCTTCTTACGTAAGAATCAATAATTGGTGCAATACTGTGTCTTCTCGTTCAACAACGCCGTATTAGTGTTTTTAACCAATTTGGGGTATTCCAACAAGATAATTAATGTAACAACTACTGCTGCTATTTAAAAACAACTTATATTTGTCATTTTCTTCATCCAATCGCTTTCAAGTTATGGGGCCCACATGGTTGCTTGCAATCGCATTTAATATTCCTCACAAGCATTTAATATTCCACGACCAAACGAATATTCCCCAACAATAATGAATATTTTATAACCACTTGCTTATTTGAAATATTTGCGTATTTAACCCTTAACTATCCACATTAATCAAATCAACCCTTACTATTTCAAAATAATAAATAAAGGAAATTCCTTTTTATTTAAAAATTTCGGGGTCTTACATGAGTGCTATATGAAGAGATGCTAATGACAATATATTTCCCATTACAGTTGATGTTGTTAAAATTGAATGTAAAGATAGTTGGCAGTGGTTTCTTACTCAGCTTCTAGATGACATAGGTGAAAATGAAACAAGAAGTTATGTTTTCATTTCGATAAAGTAAGGGCTAGTAGAGGTGTTCAATACAATGTTACCCAACAATGAACATAGAATTTGTTTAAAGCATTTGTACAACAATTTTAAAATTAAGTTTAGGGGGAAGCTGCTTAGGGATTTGTTCTGGAATGCAGCTAGTTGTGGTGACATGTTCTCATTTGAAGCAGCAATGAAGGAGGTGCACAAAGCTGATGCAGAAGCAGCTAAGTGGTTAATGGCTGTTGGGCCAAAATTTTGGGCCAGGTCTCATTTTTCCACCCATTGTAAGTGTGATATAGTAGTGAACAACTTGAATGAGTCATGGAACAATTACATCTTGGAGGCAAGGGATAAAGGTATAATAAACATGCTAGAGTGGATAAGAAAGAAATTAATGGTTAGGTTTCAAGTAAAAAGGGAAGGTATGGACAAGTATGTAGGGTCACTTGGGCCCAGGATTCAGAAAAAATTAGAGATGATTAAGAAAGCTTGTAGGGGATGCACTGCTTTGAAGTCTGGGTGTGGAGAATTTGAAGTAGAAGTTGATGACAGAACATGGGTTGTGAATTTGAATGATTGGACTTGTGGTTGTAAAATGTGGCAGCTTAGTGGGATTCTATACAGACATACTGTGTCTGCAATATGGGCAAATAGGGAGCAGCCAGAGGCTTATTGCCATCAGTTCTATAACAAGGATGTATACTTGAACACATATAACTTTATCATAAAGCCTGTGCCAAGTCACCATGAATGGGTTCATTCCAATTTTGCCCAGATTCAACCTCCAATCTATCATAGGCCCACTGGCAGACCAAGGAAACTCAGAAGAAAGGCTGCAGATGAACCAAAAAACTAACAAAAAACAACAAGAAAAAATGGCACTATCAAATGTGCAAGGTGTTTAACACTCGGGCATAATAGCAGGGCATGTACATTGCCATTTCATCCTAAATCAAGAATGAACAAGGTATGTACTTTAAGTTTATCATACCCATTTCTGTGTATTTTTAACTCTTATTTATAACAGTTTAACATGTTTTGATTTTCAGCTAAATAACAAACAACATTAGTCAACTGCACAGTCAGACATTCTTATTCAGGTACATTTTCAGTGTTCATATTCAGTCCAATGATATATTGATTTCTATAAAGTTGTGCATTACCTTTGTTTGAAATTCTTGTTAGTTCCTAGTAGGCACAAGTTATCTAGAAGGGGGGGTTGAATAGATATTTGAAAATCTTTTCTCTTTTAAACTTGTTCTTAGATAATGATTAAAACTTAGCGGAATTAGTATTTGTTTTAATCTTCTTTACCAAGCAATAGAGTTATGAGCGAGTAAGGCAGTTATAGCAGATATAGCAATTATAGCAGATATAGCATGAATGTAAACGACACAGTTATTTTTAAGTGGTTCAGAGCACTCAAAGCTCCTAGTCCACTCTTCTACTCAACGAGTAGGATATCCACTAAGAATGTTTTTTACAATCTTACGAATCACACAGATTCCTTCTGACCGGCCAGCCAGGAACTTCTCTAGTTCACTCTTGAACTCTTCAAGTCCAAAGCAGACTTGGCTTTCTTACGATTCACTCATTTAACTCTTCAAGTCCAGCAGACTTGGTACACTTCTTCAGTTGATTGGTCGTTGTTGAGTTCTTGATGGTTGCTACTCAGTTGCTGTGTAAGCACTGGTTCGTTAAGGACTGAGTAGTTGAGCAAGCTTTGCAATATCTCAGATCGTAGAGTTGAGCTTGATAGAGATGTTCACGTTATTTGATTAATGCTTCCTTAAAATCTCTCTCATCTGTCTGATCTGTACATATGTGATGTTGAAAACTATCCGTTGGATCCATCCGTTGTGGCATTAATGCATCTGAACTTTCTGTACTGTGATGGAGACATTTTTGCACATCTTCTGAATTCTGCATTCTGGCCCACTGACACTGCAGGTTGTTTTCTCACCTACCACCTGAAAAGGTGTTTTGTCCCTCCTACCCATGGTACTATCCTTAGCTTCTTCACTACGCTTCTTTATTGCATACTAAGGATATTTCATATATTCTGGGACTGATGAGTAATGCAGCATCTGGGATCCATTCCTTACTTGTTGAAAACACAGATCATGAGGCTGATGTTTTCTGACATGAGACAGATGATGCTCTACGATTTGGATCGTGATGTTCTACGATTTAGATCGTAGTGTCTTTAACATCTTTGTATACTACGAAGCTATTAGTTCGAGAGCACTACGATTTCCCTTAATCCTTCGCACAATACGATCTTTTATTGCTCGTGTTGTTGACTTTACATTCCCGAGAGCACACTACGATCATTGACTTGTAAAACTTCATGTTTCCTTCAGCATACTGTGATCGTAGAGTTGGCTCGTCAAACGTTGGGACCACTCTACGATTTCCGAAGAGTCCCCTTCAAGGCAGGCACACTACGATCTTCAGGCTCTATGTTTTTCGCCTTGACTTCTGTAATGTTGATCAGATTGATGCACTACGATTTCTTCAAGACTAATCTATTACATCTTAAGATCAACCTAACAGTTTTGATCTTTCTATCTATACATTCTTTATCAGAATGGTACACGTTGAAAGCTTGGATCAACCTAACAACTTTGATCTATCACTAAGTCCTTGTACATATATTTATTTAAGGACCTTACAAATAATCATGAACATATACATTAAAATATCAAATCATAATATGCATTCTCCCAACAATCTCCCCTTATTTGATGTTGACATAACCAAGGAGATTTGTTGTCATGATTATTAGTGACTAGATGCATTTGCAGGAAATTTAAACATGACTTAGTATTTCAGTGAGCAGCTGAAATTTCTAGAGAATAAGTATGAATTTATTGATGATCAGAAGATATTACAATTCAGAATTACATCAATAGGTAGTTTAAGTTTTAACTTATCTCTGTTTCCTTGACCTCTTATGTGGAGGTGGGTTGGCATAGTCCTCAGCCCTTCTTTTCCTTTGAGCTTACTCATTTCTTGCTAACTCTTCCAGCTCGCATAAACTTAGAGCTGGATTCTCCTCATGTCTACGCATGAATGCAGGATCTCTAGTTGGCATTCTTATGCATACAGTAGTCACATCTTGTGAGCTGGGAGTTGGCTCTTGACGACTCAGAGGAATAGCTGTCACAATTGCCTGCTGACCAGATCGTTGAGTCTGATGATGTCTTGCAGGAGGGCTTCGTGATGTTTGAGCATGAAATTGACTTCTCCCCCTTTCTTGAGTTCTATGGCCTCCTCTGCCTCTGCCTTGGCTTCCCTGACCTCCTTGATCTCCTTTCCCTTTATTATTCTCCCCCTTTATGTCAGCATCAAGGGTTCGAATATCTGCTGACAGCCGATTAACTCCTTGAACAAGCTCATTCAGTTGGCATTGGGTTTGAGCAATGTCCTCTCTATTTTCCTTGATCTGTTTTTCAGCTCTAGCTTCTTTATTTTGGAGGACTGTCAGAATCATATCATTATGCTTCTCCTGATTGGCATAAGATTTCTGGAAGTCATAGACAAAAGCTTTCAAGTTGAGAATATTGTCCAGGATAATTTGATGTTGACGATCTTGGTGTTTCTGCATTTCAAGTACAGCCTCTCTTTGCTTGGCAGCAACCTCGAAGTGGATCTCATCTCTGTCTGACATACTCTTCAGAATCTCTTTGATAATTTCCCTTAGCCTCTTTGTAAGTTTAGTGTTCATAGTGCCAGGGAAATTATTTGCAGCTGTTAACATTTGATTCAGCCGGATGTTAAGGAGAACAGAGTGAGATTCCAAACTTGCTTCAGTAGACTTGATCATCTGCTCAGAAGTTTCTTTCAAGTCATCCTTGGTGGACAGGCTTGGTAAGGTATCATTTGCTTGAGGATTGTCCATTGGAGGGGTTCTTGGTTGGGATTGATCTTGCAAATTGTACAGAGCAAGATCAAGACTGAAGTAGTCATGTGATGAGGAGGATGGTATATTAGCTGGAGGGGCTTGGGTTTGGATGTCTGGGATAGGTGACTCTACGATTTTAATGTTGGACTCTACGATGTGGCTTGAGTCTGGAGTCGTAGAGTTAGTGATTTGAGGGAGCAGGGTAAGGTTGATTTCTTCTAGTTCTTTAGTTATAGAATTTTGGGATTCTGCAACTGGAAACTGATTTACTGGATTGAGAATCACTTCCAGCCATTTAGGAAATTCATAGAAATAGCTAAATGAAGATAATGGTAAGTGATTAGCTCTGAATTTGATAGGAATAGACAATACCTCATAGTTGTCTTTTGATGAAGAATGGTTGGTTAACAGCTTCTTGGCAAAGATGACTTTCCCTTGAAATCCATTAGCCAGAACTGAGATTGCTGGATATTCCTTGAAGCTCCATAACATATGATCCCATGAATTCAGGATTTGAGCTTGATGATATGCCATCATGGGTAGGTAGGAAAACAGTTGAGTGTACAGATAGCTCCTATATCCATCTTTCCCTACTCCAGTGATTTCAAGCTCATTATCATCATCATCATCCTCTTCCTCTTCGTTGTTTTCTTCTGAAGATTCCATTATCTCAATGGTCTCTGGAAGGTTTGGCATTGGTTCCACTTTATCTTGGGCAGGGACCTCTTCTTCAGCCATTGGGATATCATGAGGCTCCCCCTCAACATGAACATCTTTTTGGAGGTTTAGAAACTCCCCCTCAGCTGGTACAACTTCTTCTTGAGCTGTAGACTTTTCCGCCTCAGCTGGTATATACTCAATCATGGGAATTTCAGGGATCTCCCCCTCAGCTGGAGCACTGTCCTCTTCATTTGTTTGGGGTAGTTCTACTTTTGCAGCCATACTCTTGGCTTCCTTCTTCAGCACTTTTTCATTTTCAAGAATATACTTCTTGACCAGCTTCCTCTTTGATTTACTGGGTTTAGCTACCATTTCTGGATTCTCTTAAGTCTTTGCTTTGCCATGTTGAATGTACCACTCTTCTTGAGGCGGCTTCTTCCATTTCGCCACACTTGGCTTTGGTCTCGGAGAATAAATAGAGACTCTATGATCGAAGAAACTGTTGGTCTTTTGGACTTATGACCAGTTTTGTTCTTCTTTAGGATCTGTGATATGGTGGCTTGATCCTCTTCAGCTTCTTCTTGCTGTTGCATCTTCCTTAGCCTCCTTAGAGTCTCTATGTCAGAGGACTCTACAGGAATGTCAGTTGTAGATCCTTGAGGCTCTTCAATTTGTCTTGCCCTTAGCTTTTTCTTGCCCTTGCTTTTTCTGGCAAGAGTAGAGGGTTCTCCCTTATCTGCTTCTCCTTCTTCAACTTCTCTGACAACAGACATGCCTCCTGGAAAACCTGCCTCCTTTAGTTCTCCAGTTCTCTCACTGGACTCTGTCATCATTCGAACATACTCAGTAGGGTTTCTTTCCCAGTTCTTAAACAGCTGTTGGGTCATTCTTCGATTAGGGTTGATGGCTTCTCCTTTATCATCCCCAATTTTGTCACCCAGTGTAGATTACAGAATGATGCTTATGAATCTCCCATACAGCATCTTCGGGGTGTTCTTTGATTTCTTCGAGTTGACTATCCACTTGCCGATCCACTCCAGCAACACAGCCCCATAGTTGAGTTGTGTACCATGAACCATGGCCGTCATGAGCTTAAAATTTGAGTCTCATTTCTTGAGTCATGACTGAGCTTTTCTGACAAACAGATGCATTTCCCAATAATGTCAGCCAAAAATTTGTACCTCTGAGGGAACTCCTTCTTTTTGTAGCCTTTCACAGAGGGGTTCTTTTTGTGATGCATTTTCTTCAGTCCCTCTTGGAAGCCTATGTTGTCTAGAAATGGGTGCCCCACATTCTTGAAACCTAGGGCCAGGTTGAAGTCTTCTTCCCTGAGTCTCATTTCTACTCCCTTTACTCGAGTAGTGATGGTGTTGTGTTCGTACACTCCATTCTTGTAGAACTCATTCACTAACTTTGGATAGATGAGTGTATCGGTGCTCAACGCCTCTTCAAGACCCGCCTTCTTCAGTAAGGCCAACGTCTTGTGAAATTTTGGTGGAGCATCCTTGAACTCGTCGAAACAGAGTCTGTAGCCTGAAATTACATTTGAAGCAGCCATTGATTCTGTAGTTGAGAAGTGAGATACGACTGTGCTTTCTTTTGATTTAGGGTTTTGCTTTGAGAGAGAGAGAGATAATCTTTTGAACTTCAGATTTCAAAAACACGGTTTCAATTTGTACTTGTAACTTCCCTCTCTCTTTTTGACTTAGTGGGACAGGTGTTGCCTTTTGCTTGGCTCTACGATTTTGACTGTGCAGGAATGTACTGATTTGCCCTTTGAGTCTTCAGAGGTCCTTAGGATGACTATGATCATAGAGGTAGTCTTTTGTTCGTTGAGTCTGTCCTGCGATCGTCGAGTCTGTCCAGCAGTCGTTGAGTCTGTCTTGCGATCGTCGAGTCTGTCTGGCAGTTGTTGAGTCTGATCAGCATTCGTAGAGTCTGTCCTACGATCGTCGAGTCTATCTGGATCCTTATGAAGAGTTTTTGACTAAGCATTCTTTTTAAGGTAACTCAGGAAGGGCCAACCTCTTGGTGTGATTCAAGGGTTAGGTTTTTGACTACGATCGTGAACTTTCCTTGATCATGTCTACGATTTTGAGTATAGCCTTTATATTTGTCATGGTTAGCACAATCTAGAGCATACATTTCATGGTTGAAGATTTAACATGCCTAGTTCACTAATTAACTTGTTAAATCTGGATTCATCTAGTGGTTTTGTAAAAACATCAGCAAGTTGATTTTCAGTAGGGATATATTGTAAAGATATAGTTCCATTTTGCACATGATCCCTAATGAAGTGATACCTTATTTCTATATGCTTGGTCCTAGAATGCATGACAGGATTATGAGTTATTGTTATGGCACTTGTGTTATCAGAGTGTATGGGAATAGATTTGAAATCGAACCCATAGTCAGCTAGCTGATTTCTCATCCATAGGATCTCGAAAGCACGACTACCAAAGAATAATATATTCAAATTTCTGCGGTTGAAGTAGACATCGAGTTTTGCTTTTTGCTAAACCAGACACAAAATCTGTTCCCAAGAAGTTGTGAGCACGCCACTTTGGTACTTTTTCTATCTATTTTGTATCTTGCAAAATCAGCATCTGTGTATCCTATTAGTTCAAATGAGGATTCCTTGGGATACCACAGCCCCAAGTAGGGTATACCCTCGAGATACCTGAAGATCCTCTTTACAGCAGACAAATGTGACTCTTTAGGGTTAGCCTGAAATCTAGCACATATGCATGTTGTAAACATTATATCTGGTCTACTGGCAGTTGGGTATAAAAGAGACCCTATCTGTAAGACCCCAACTTTTTGAATAAAGATTAAATTTTCTCGAAATATATTTTTGAATATTATGGTGTGGATTTGATATAATGTTATAGTTGTGGGTAATATTTACAAATTTTGCAAAGTACGCAAGTTGTTATATAATATTCGATTGCTCGGGGAATATTCGTTTTAACAGGGAATATTCGATAACGGCAGACAATCATTGGTGGACCCCCCACAACGAAATTATTGTCGGATTGAGAAAATGACAAAAATACTTTATGAAAATAATGGCGGAAGTTTTACCGTTAACTGTTGAACTACCCATTAATAAAGTAATCTGATGTCTGGCGTGGTTGCATAGTAGCACACGGTATTGATTATTGATGCTTACGTGAGAAGTCACTCAATTATACTCAATTATTGCTACAGTAATTGTTGCATCATATCTCTCATATTATTGATTCGATTATTGTCGTAGTATCATCTGCATAATATTTTATATTATTAAATCAATAATTGAGACGACAAAGTTATTCATATTATTATTTATAATATTTGCAATGTCTAGAAGTTACATCGAGAGGTTTGGTCACCTAATTGCGCGATAATAGGAGAAATCCTTATTGAAAGCCCCTCTTTCACGGGAGCGACTGGTTGATAAATATTGTGAGTTATAATATTAATGATGAATGTTATTAAAATTGAAGTTGTGTTCGGAGTTGAATTTGGAGACGCGACGTGATATTTGAGTCCGGAACGATGAAATTAGTAAAATAGTCTATACACAAAAAAATTTTCGAAATTCACTATTTGGTCAAAAGTCAATGATTAACTTTTTCGAAAAAGTCAAACTTCGAAATTTCAAAATTTATATTTTGATAAAAATGGTTTCATTGTTATTGGAATTATTTGTGTTAGTGAAAAATCGAAAATTATTTCGATAATAATTATTATCTGGAGGTTATATTGACCAATCGAATATTTAACCGTATAAATGAGCAATTGATTGCTATTATTTCACATTATTATAACTATTTGTTCACATGTGTATACTATTGTTTCACATTCTTGTTACTATTAGGGGAGTTGGTGCAAGATTGATAATACTTGCATACTAAGTTAAAAATAGAGGTATAGATGGAGGTACTATATCGTAATTCGTATTTTCACATGTCTAGAACTATTGATTCACATAATTTACTATTGAATCACATTATTTACTATTAGGGAGGTAGAAGCAAGTTTGATAATACTTCCATGACTAAATTAAAAATAAAGGAAAAGTTGGAGGTATTGTCTTTGAAATTTTTCGAGCCCCAAAACGAGCAATTATCGAAACTATATTTTTCTATAAATAAAGCTCATTCTTCCTTCATTTCTCACTAATTCACAAAAGCTTTAGAAGCGATTATTATAGAGAGAAATTATAGAAAGAAGAAGAAAGTCTCATATTCCTCACTATTCCAAAGATCCAGTTTTTTCTAAAGGTAGGAGTATTATTTCTTTCTTATCAATAAAGAGAACTTCATTATTCCATTCTTTATTATTACATTGAATAACTCAGTATACGAAAGTACCCTATACTTGGTGAAATTCTTACATTTGTTCCATTCTTTATCATTCTCGTTAGAACATCCTCATACATGCGTTCTCACGGGACTGGTTCCGCTTTATTATTACTGTTGGAATATCCTCATGCATGCGTTTCTGGCGGACTCGGTTCTGTCTTTATTATTACATTGGAATATCACATGCATGCATTTTACGCCGGACTGATTCCGCTTTTTATTATTCATTTGGAATATCACATGCATGCGTTCTACGTCCAGGCACGATTCCGCTCTTTATTATTCTTTGGAATATCACATGCATGCGTTTTCTGTGGGACTGATTCCGCTTTATTATTCTCATTGGAATCATCATCATGCGTGCTTTTTACGCCGGGGACCGATTTTGTTATTTATTATTTTATTGGAATAACTCGCTGTGCGATTCTATCGCGTGCCTCGGTGATTTCTTTTGTTATTCCATTCCTTATTATACTCAGTTGGTTAAAGTTTTGACTTCTATACTCCATTAAATTAGTGGAATATCCTTGATATTTGCGCTTCATCCAGTATCTTTTCATGGAAATATTCTTCTGAGCATTCTTGAATTTTACTCTACAAAGAAGTATCTCTACTTGACTCTTTTAATGGATTGCTTGTTCCGCTGCAGTTAAACTTGATGGTTGTTATATTGTATCAGTTTAACACTGTTGAAGGCTAACGATAATATATTCTGCATTATCTTAGTCATAATATTTCCTACTGGGTTAGTTGAGCTCACCCTTTTACTTTCATTATTCTCTTCAGGAAATGAGAACGTAGCAGGGACTAGTCGGAGAACGGAGTGACGGGCCAGATGATAGCATTAGTAGTCCTCACTATTCTGTGAAATAGTGTGATAATAATTGTAATGAAGACTCATTTTGAGTTTGTATAATCTCTAGTAGACAATATTTGTATTCAAACTCACAGCTTATGTTTTGTCGTATTGTACACGACAGTTGTATTATTAAGTTGTATTTGAATTCTGTACCATGTATCTAGCGACTCAAAATGGGTGATGTATACCTATTTTGGGGGCGTCACAGTTGGTATCAAAGCTTAGGGATATGATCCATGGCTAAGATGTGAGACTAGAACTAGGAGGGGAGAGACGGGGAATTCCTTCGCTACTATGACCTACCTAAGTTTATTTGGTATTTAATTGGTCAGTCAGAGTATAGGGATAATATGTTTCATGTCAATTAACCCTTGTTTTGTGGCAGTATTTGAAAATGGCATCCGAGAATGTTGAGAACATCAATGGAGCACAGGAGACCGTTGAGTCTCCACAGATCAATAACCAGGACAATGTGCATCAGGAAGGCGACAATCCTCATGCAAACAACAACACTGACCAAATGATGAACGAAGGAATGTTCCGAGGCTTCATGCAATTCATGCAACATCAGGCGAGAGCGGCTCCTGTCCAAAATGCAGGTGGAAACACTGGCAACTCTTGGACGGTCACCGCCAAATAGTTCAAGGAGCTGGGACCACCAGAGTTTATTGGAGAGCCAAAACCACTTAAGGCAGAAGCATGGATAAAGCAGATAACCAAGATATTTGATATCTTGGGATGCTCCGAGGAACAATAGGTTCCCTTCGCCACCTTTATGTTGCGTGAAGAGGCAGATTACTGGTGGGAATCTATAAAACGTACCCAGCCTGACGCACTCAAGATGTCTTGGGAGAAGTTCCAAGAGCTATTCAATGACAAGTACTTTCCCGAAAGTATTCGTCACATGAAGGAGTTGGAGTTTATCAAGTTGGAACAAAACAATATGACCGTGTCGCAATACGAGGCTAAATTTGCGGAGTTATCCCGGTTTGTATCCCATTTGGTTGATAATGAGGAGCGAATGACCCGAATGTTTTTAAGAGGTTTGAAATCGGAGATACGAAAATATCTTATTTCTCATAAACTGAGTTTGTATTCAGATGTTGTAAATAGGGCTCAGTTGTTGGAGCGCGATAACGAGTCAACGCAACCAAGAGAAAGCGGTACGCGAGAATGAAAATACCGATTAGTATATCATCGAAGGTGACAACAAACGTGGAGGAATCAACATGCGAAAATGGTAACCACTTATGGTGGTAATCATAGCTAAGACAATAAAATGGACATTTCAAGAAAAGGAGATTCAACAATGATGGAAAGACGTCAGCACCAGGACCCGTTGTTAAGGAAGGAGAACGACCACCTATCATATGCTTCAAATGGAGGGGAGGGACACATCAGTCCAAACTGCGCGATGCCATCCAAAATATGTTATAATTGTGGAAGAGAAGGTCACTTAGCTCAATTTTGTCGTTCACCAAGACAAATTCAACTAGGATGGAGGTACCAAAGGTCAGTCCCGAAAAGTCAAAGCCGTGTAGTCTGCAAGGAGAAGCGTTTGTTGTGACCTCCCGAGAAAGCAAGAAACCCGAACGAGGATATCACGGGTATGCTAATCATAAACTCTAGTGAAGTCTATACCTTATTTGATACCGGTTCTACCCATTCTTTTATTTCTCCTACTTGCGCTCAACGTTTAAATTTGACTCCGGAGAAATTAGACTTTGACTTATCTGTTGAAACTCCATTAGGAGAAACCTTTATTACATCCACTGTTTATAAGTCTTGTTTGATTCAAATCGGTAACCGCACGTTACCTATCGATCTTATCTCCTTAAAAATACTTGCATTTGACTAGGGATTGATTGGTTAACTACTCATCATGCTAAAATTGATTATTTTCGTAAGGTTGTTAGCTTTCATATTCCTAATAAACCTATTATGTGAATTCAAGCGACCAAACCATTAAAATCAATCATGGTCATCTCAAGCCATAAAGCTATTCGATTATTGAAAAACGGATGTCAAGCTTTCTTAGCTCATGTCACGGATTTAAACAAAAATACGTCCGATTTGAAGGATATTTCTATTGTTAATAAATTTCCGACGATTCCTCAAGAACTTCCTACGCCTACCCCCCAGCGTGAAGTTGAATTTTGTATCGATCTTGAACTCCAGACAAAACCCATTTCCAAAGCCCCATATCGAATGGCTCTATTGAACTTCGGGAGTTAAAGACCCAATTGCGAGAATTGTTAGACATTGGTTTCATTCGTCCTAGTACATCTCCTTGGGGTGCTCCTCATTCTATTCGTGAAGAAGAAAGATGGGAGTATTCGACTTTGTATTGATTATCGGGAGTTGAATCATGTCACCATCAAAATATATGTACCCATTGACACGTATTGATGACTGTTTGATCGGTTATAAGGAGCCAAATTTTTTTTCAAAGATCGATCTTCGCTTACGGATATCATCAATTGAAGGATAAAATCGAGGATATTCCAAAGATCGCCTTTCGAACTCCCGATGCGGGCATTATGAATTCTTAGTCATGTCTTTTGGATTGACTAATGCTCCTCGCCTTCATGGATATGATGAACCGAGTATTCAAGGAATATTTGGATCACTTTGTGGTCGTCTTTATTGATGACATCCTTATTTATTCCAAAAACCGTGAAGATCATGAAAGCAACACTTGAGGTTTGATACTCCAAAAGCTTCGTGAATATAAGCTTTATGCCAAGTTAAAGAAATGCGAGTTCGGCTTGAGAAGTAGCATTCCTTGGGCACGTAGTATCAAGTCATGGAATATCCGCTTGACCCGGCAAAGATTGAAGCTATTCAAAGTCGAGCAACCCAAATCGATGATCAAAATCGTAGCTTTCTCGGTTTAAATTGGGTTATTATCTGAGATTCGTGGAAGGATTTTCTCGAATCGCTACTCCATTAACTCACCGACTTGGAAAGATACAAAGCTCGGTTGGAGCGAGGAATGTGAGAGAGAGTTTTCAAGAACTCAAAAGGAGACTCATTTCAAAGACTTGTTACGACAATACCATCTGCTCGTAGGGATTTGTCATCTACAGTGATGCTTCGGGCAAAGGGATAGGATGTGTTCTCATGTAACATGGGAAAGTCATAGCCTATGCCTCACGACAACTCAAAGAATATGAGAGGAATTACCCTACTTATGATCTAGAGTTGGCAGCTGTCGTTTTTGCGCTTAAGATTTGGAGGCATTACATGTATGGAGAGAAGGTGGAGATCTACACGGATCATAAAAGCCTCAAATATTTCTTCACCCAAAAGGAACTCAACATGCGACAACGACGTTGGCTTGAACTATTGAAAGATTATGATCATACCATCCAATACCATCCTGGAAAAAAAAGTAAACGTGGTAGGCCGCCGACCGAGTAGAAGATCATATCACGGCACGAAGTGTAATATTGTCAACGATGAGGCCAATTTTGTATGACTTGCAAAGGATGGAGTTAGAGATAAAGACTCCAGGGACCCACATGATGATGGAAAACATACGAATAGAACCGACTTTAATCGATAAAGTTAAAGCTGCTCAAGCTACAGACCTGGAGCTAATGCGTATGAAGAAGAAAGTGCAAGAAGGTGCTATGCCGGAAGCAAGAATCGATGAGGAAGGAATACTTCGAGTCAACTCCAAACTTTGTATTCCTAACAACCCTGATTTAAAGTATAAAATCATGATGGAGGCGCACAACACACCATTTGCAATCCATCCTGGGAGTACCAAAATGTATCGTGATCTTCGACATACATTTTGGTGGAGCAATATGAAGAGAGAGATAGCAGAGTTTATCTCAAGGTGTTTAATTTGTCAACGAGTCAAGGTGGAGCATCAAGTACCAAAAGGTCCATTGCAACCACTTGAAATTCCAAAATGGAAGTGGGAACACATTACTATGGATTTCATTACTGGTCTTCCCAAGGTTTCTCAAGGCATAGATGCAATTTGGGTCATTGTTGATAGATTGACCAAGTCTGCTCATTTCCTACCTATACGAGAAACTTATACACTTGAACGTCTTGCTCGTATGTATATAAACGAGATTGTAAGACTTCATGGTATGCCAGTATCCATAGTTTCTGATCGAGACCCAAGATTCACTTCAAGATTTTGGGTTAGTTTGCAAAAAGCTATGGGCACGAATTTACGATTTAGCTCGGCATATCATCCTCGAACCCAGACGAACGAAATGGAGAGGACCATTCAAACTCTTGAAGATCTATTAAGACTCTGTGTCCTTGACTTCAAGGGAAGTTGGGATAAGTTCCTAACATTGGTGGAGTTTTCCTACAATAACAGTTATCAAACAAGTATTGGCATGGCTCCATTTGAGGCGTTATATGAAAGAAAGTGTCGTTCTCCAGTATGCTGGGATGAGGTGGGTGAAGCAACGTTGTTGGGACCGGAGTTGGTACGTATGACTATGGAAAAGATTCAAACGATCCGACAACGTATAAAAACCTCACAAGATCGACAAAAGAGTTATGCTGATCTTCATCGAAAGGACGTGGAATTCGATATAGGAGATCATGTGTTATTACGTGTTGCTCCATGGAAAGGAGTTACAAGATTTGGAAAGAGAGGAAAGCTTAACCCTTGATTCATTGGCCCATTTTTAATCCTCGATCGAGTAGGAACTGTGGCGTATAGACTCGCTTTACCGCCAAGTATGTCTCGTGTTCATAACGTTTTTCACATATCTATGTTACGTATATGTGAAAGACCCGAACCACATTATTGAATTAGAACTAGAAGAGATAGAGGAAGATTTAACGTATGAAGAGTTACCTGTTAAAATCTTGGATAAAAAGGATCATATTCTACGCTCCAAGGTTATACCTCAAGTCAAAGTTTTGTGGAGAAACCACGATGTGGAAGAAATGACCTGGGAGTTAGAATCTGAGATGAAATCAAGATATCCTTACCTCTTCGACATACCAGGAACGCACCCTAATTTCGAGGACGAAATTTCATAAGAAGGGGAGGTTGTAAGACCTCAACTTTTTGAATAAAGATTAAATTTTCTCGAAATATATTTTTGAATATTATGGTGTGGATTTGATATAATGTTATAGTTGTGGGTAATATTTACAAATTTTGCAAAGTACACAAGTTGTTATATAATATTCGATTGGTCGGGGAATATTCGTTTTAACAGGAATATTCGTACAACCAAGAAAACCATTCTTTGGACCCCCCACAACGAAATTATTGTTTGATTGAGAAAATGGATGAAAATACTTTATGAAAATAACTACGGAAGTTTTACCGTTAACTGTTGAACTACCCGATAGAAAGAAAAAGTACAAGAATATCTGGCGTGGTTGTATAGTAGCACACGGTATTAATTATTGATGCTTACGTGAGAAGTCACTCGCTTATACTCAATTATTGCTCATAATTCTTTGCATCATATCTCTCATATTATTGATTCGATTATTGTCGTAGTATCATCTGCATAATATGTTATTTTATTAAATCAATAATTAAGACGACAAAGTTATTCATATTATTAAATTGCAATATTTACAATGTCTAGAAGTTCTGTCAAGGAGAGGTTTGGTCACCTAATTGCGCGCCAATAGGGAGAAATCCTTATTGGAAAGCCCCCTCTTTCCTGGGAACGACCTGGTTGATAAATATTGTGAGTTATAATATTAATGATGAATGTTATTAAAATTAAAGTTGTGTTCGGAGTTGAATTTGGAGACGCGGACGTGATATTTGAGTCCGGAACGATGAAATTAGTAAAAATAGTCTATAAACACAAAATTTTCCGGAATTCACTATTAAGTCGAAAAATTCAACATTGACTTTTTTCTAGAAAAGTCAAACTTTGAAATTTCAAAATTTATATTTTTGATAAAAATGGTTTCATTGTGTTGGAATTATTTGTGTTAGTGAAAATCGAAAATTATTTCGATAATAATTAATGTCTGGAGGTTATATTGACCAACCGGATATTTGTTAGGTTTGTAATATTCATGTGCGCAATCAAATTGCATAAAAGTGCGGAAGTGTGTAAAAATCAGAGTTTAAAAATTTACAAACCATATACCCGGATCACCCTTTATGCACAATTATTAATTAAACGAAAAGATAAAGAATAAAATCATACCCTTAAAGATCGAGCTTCCTCAGGTACAAGTTCACCTCCAAATCCTTTCGCGTTCAACTTGAATCCACCGGGGTTTTGTTCCTTCCTTTGATCAACGTTAGCCACCCAAATGTTTGGCCTCTAGAGGTGATCCACCAAGGAAGAAGAAAATTCAAGAAGAATGGTGTTTTGGCTAACCCTAGTTTTCTATCTCTATAGAAAGGGCATACTCCCAACAACTTGGAATTATTACGTAGTTGTTAAAGTCAACAACCCATACCACCCATAATAAGACTCCTCTTATTTATAGATGTGGGCAACCCATTTTAACAATTAAGGAATTGGGTTTTAATTAATTAATTAAATTCTTTTAATTAATTAGGCTCCCTAATCTTATTAGGGATAATTAATTAAACTCTTTTAATTAATTTAACCTCCTAATCTTATTAGGATTAAATGAGAGTACTTATATTAAATTAATTCCTAAACTCTTTTAGAAATTAAAATAATAATAATTGTAATAATATTAATAAGACTCCTCTTATTAATTTATATTTAATATTTCTAAAATATTAAATAATAAATATTAAGCTATTTAATTTATTCTATCACCATAGATTAAATTAAATATACTTAACATATTATTACGATTATGCCATTAACTTCTTAAATAATTATTCTTCCTTTTATGGTGTGACCCTTTAGGTTCTCCATATTAAACCTGGTTGTGAATAAATCAATTAGAACAATTCTAATCTTATTTAAATAAATAAATTAAACAATTAATTTATTTAAATAATATTTATTCTACAATAGGATAAGCCTCCCCAACGATCAACGACTTTCCGGATAATATAGATTTCAACATTAATCATTAAAGAACCTTTGAGTAAATAGTTACTGCATAACAATTCAATCCTTCCACCATACAATGTCCCAATTAAATATAAGACATGGAATTACCGTCAAGTCTTATTTTATTTAATTATATGTATTTCGATCCTTAAATGCACAACTCCATATAATGCAAATTAAAAACTCCTTTCTAATTTCATTCTCGCTTTGCTAAGGACTCTTTTGGGTTGTCATTTATCGAATCACATAGACATTTCTCTTCTTTTATTAAGTGGTAGATTCTTTATTGATCATACATTATCTCCATGTACAACTTATTATACCCAAGCATACCCTTTGATATACCCTAAGGGTCTTAAGGAATAAGTCAAAGTATAACTCATCATACACAAGATACTATGATGATCTCAAGTCCAAGGATCACTTGACTACTATCACTACAGAATTCCTATTGACAGCAAATAAAACTCCATTAGGTATTCCTTAGCGAGCCAATGCTCAAAGTGAACTTATTCTCTAATAAGCACCTACATACTTGCTTTTAGTGTCTCCACACAAATGATCATGAGATCAATCATCCTCATCCAATGAGCAAGAAACGATGTACCAATCTATCCGGATTCACTAATCCCCAATTTAGTAATCCAACGATTGGGAACTATTTTAGTTTTAAGCTTTCTAGAATTTAGATCTCATTAGAATGATCATCATCATTATTCTAAAAGCATTGCTTAAAACTATGGGTTTATCACATATTTTATAACAGCATCATGTAGATAATTAAAAGCCTTTAATAAATTAATACTTTTTATTAATAAATGAATAAGATTGTTACAAAGTATATGCTTTATCATCAAACATGATTGGCTTGTGTGCATACTACTTTCAATCTCCCACTTGCACTAAAGTCAATCATCATTGTATCTTATACTCTTCTTCTCTAAGTGACGATTATCCTGCTGTTGGATAAGCTTTAGTTAATGGATATGTAATGTTGTTCTTGAGAGTCCACTATCTCTATAGTGATTTTCCATCTTTCAATGATTCTAATAATCAAATGAAAGTGCCACAACACATGTTTAGATCCAAGATGAGACTTAGGAACTATTCCTAGTTCTGTAATGAACTTTTAATCCAAACAATCAACTTGCAGCTTCATTTATAGCTATATACTTTGTCTTTATCACTAAACCAGCAACTCTTTGCTGTTTGGAACCTTTCTAATTCACTACACCACTGTTCAAGATAACGCTTTACCTTAAAGTGGATTTTCTGTCATCTTGGTCTGTCTGAAAAACTTGAGTCTGTTAAGCCCTCTAGTTTTAATTTAGACCCACCATGAATATGCTCACATCCTTAGTGCCGGTCAAGCACTTTAAGATGTTGTTCACAGACTCATAGTGATCTTCTCCAGAATATGACTGATCAACATCAGGTCTCGTACATTTCATTGCATACATGATTGTCACTCATGCAATCTCTCTTCTTTGGAGTCTATGGGGACTATTAAGAGAGATACACTCCATAGCTCATCAACATGAGACATCTCTTGGAGTTTGCCATGCTAAACGACTTTAGCATCAAATGAATATACGTTCCTTGGGTTAAGTCGAGCATCCTCTTAAATCTATCTATATAGATTTATATCCCCAATTAAGATACTCTTCCAAATCATTCATGGAGGAATGTTTAGACAACTTTATCTTTACTGATTGTAGCATTGGTATGTAATTTCTCATCCGTAGTATATCAACATATAATACTAGAAATTTCATGATGCTCCCACTGACCCTTTTGTACACACTAGAAGTCTTACCTCATCGAATGTAACTTTGATCATCATCTTCTATGATCGTACCTCATCATCATCATCATCATGATGAATCCATACCTCCTAGGTATCTTCTTGCTACTATTCCGTTTTACGATTCGGTTGTGGTACAATAGGTCTATCTACGTGTTCCTCTTATTTGACTTATAGTGTTTTGTGGTTCTTGAACTTTTCAAGATCTATTATCCTCCCACTAGCCCTTTAATGATAAACACCTTTATCTTAGAAGGCGCGTGTTTCGTAACAAACACCTTTTGCTAAGTAGAATTATAGAACATATACCCTAAACTTACTTTAGGATGTCCCACAAATCAGACATGTCAAATCTTGTCCCAAGCTTATCCTTTGAAACCTTTTCACATAAGTTGGACAACCCCCTTATCTTAACATACTTAAGATTAGGAATCCTCCCCATCCATAACTTTTATGGAGTCTTGGGGCGGATTTTGAGGTTACCATTTTGTAGATATGCACGACCATTTCTAGGACATGATCCTGAAGGATACCGGAATGTCGGTAAAATCATTATGGACCGCATCATGTCCAACAAGGTATGATTTTCCTTTCGGATACATCAATCAATTATTGCGTGTCGATGATGTGTCCATTATGAGAAAACCATTTGAGATGATCTAGAAACTTATTGCACAAGTATTTATTCCTTGATCTAATCAAAGAATCTTAATACTTTGTCAATTTGTTTCATTTCTGAATTCTTTGAACCTTTCAAATAATTCACACTTGTATTTCAGCAAATACTCACATTCAACTCTTTGAATGATCATCTCCTTTTTCTTATACTAATTTGTTCAATATGCAAAATTATTTTCATGTAAGTCAAGTATACTAAATCTATTAAGTAATCTTTCAGTTCTATACGAAACGTTATTATTATAAATAGAACAACAATTGTTCTTAATTATAATACCAAAAATTTTATTGTCCAACAATAAAATGGAAATAATGTTTCTAACAAGAATTGAAATACAATAACAACTTATTGACTTAATAGATTTTTCCATAGGCATTGCTAAACTATAAGTTTCTATGGCTAATGTAGCAACCTTTGCTTCATTTCCCACACATAGGATTACTTCTCTTTGTTTAACTTTCTACTTCTGCTTGGTCCCTTCATAAATCTATATTTATGATAACCAAAGTCGGTATCCAATACCCAAGTAGAACCTTGACTTAAAGAAAAATTTATTTAAATCATGAACAAAATTGTATTATAACCTAAACTTCACTAAGCTTCTTTGGTTAACCTCTGCAAGATCCTTCTCGCAGTTTCTTTCCAAAGTGTCCGTGCTTATTACAAAGGAAGCAAACTCCTTTGCTATCCATATCGCTTTTGTTCTTATTATCCTTTGTTTATGCCTTTCTACTTACCTTCTTTGAATCGTTCTTCTTTTCAGAAGATCCTTTGGCCCCTACCAGTAAGACTTGGTCTTTCTTGGTTGAAAAGTGACTCTCAACATTTTTCAACATGTTAAGCAAATCAGCAAAGCTGATATCTAGCTTGTTCATATGAAAAATTCACAACAATTGTGAAAGGAGTCCGGGAGTGAGTGCAAGATCAAATCTTGGCTCAACTCTCCATCCATGACAAAACCAGTTGTCCTAATTGATCAATCAATTAGAACTTTTTGTCTGTAGTATAGTGCCATTGGCCATTCTAGATCGGAAGAGCTCCTTAGATATCTGATATCTATCAGTCCTACTTTCCTCACCATCAACTACTTGACGTGCAGGAGTATAGTAGAAGTATCCATAGTTTCAGGCTGACGCTGAAGCTTGTTAATCATGGATACGAGCATGATGCATTGAGCCAACTATGCATCATCTTGCCACTTTCTAAAAGTAGCAATCTCTTCCTCAGAGGCATTGTCTGCAACCATTGCAGAGATAGGCGTATTAAGGACATAAGATAGCTTTTCAGCCATGAGAACTATTCTCAAATTCCTTAACCAATCCGTTTAATTCGGTTTGGTTAATTTAGCATCTAATATGCTTCGCAGTGATAGTAATTTTAGACATTGTAAAATTCTGTAAATGAATTTATAATTAACAACATTTTAACATACATTCTTTTATTAATTACCAAAATAATTTAGGTCTTGTTTTAAATTGGTATCTCCCACTATTTTCTTCAAAC
Source organism: Panax quinquefolius (assembly GCA_020205615.1). Taxonomy (NCBI): domain Eukaryota; kingdom Viridiplantae; phylum Streptophyta; class Magnoliopsida; order Apiales; family Araliaceae; genus Panax; species Panax quinquefolius. The sequence goes on along the minus strand of CM035171.1, from coordinate 108,148,638 downwards.
TATATTACCCTCACTTATATAGTTCGGCAAAATCTAATTAAAGATTTGCTAGTGAGAATAAGGATCCCATTTCAAATGTATATAGCCTTGTGGTGACACAACAAACTATATATAAATAAATAGGTAGACAACTTTTGTCAATTACATCAACTATGCAACTCCTTTTCTTTTGCCTCTTAGATTATTTTGATCAGTGGCGGCACATCCGAATCAAAATTATCCAAGTTAAGTCCGACCTAGCACTCCATATATTCAAAAAGAAAAATATCATCCTTGTGGTGACACAACAAAACAATATTGTTTAATTTTCTTTATAAGCATCAAATGTGATAAATTAACATCTTAAATACTTAATACTTGCCTTGTGGTGACACAACAAACTCATATTAAATATTTAATACTCTATTAATTTTATCATGTTAGAAAGCTGACGTTCGATATTCCAAATATCTTTGAACGCTTAGGACTTAATATAAAAATTGAGGGGTTTGTTATTAATTTGTCTCATCTTGTTTAAGCGCATGCATTTATATATATATAAAATACGCATCATATTAATTAACATGCGAAGCATGTTTGCATAATATATAATATATATATATAGTATAAGCATGCACATATAGAATACTATATTCTACCCGGATTGATTATTGACTTTTATTCTAGTTTGGTTCACTAGAGCCACCAAGTGAACCAAAAGGTCAAACCCTAGGGGTGCAGAAATAATATTTAAATATAACTATTACATTTAAACCCTGGGCTCCATTACAAACGGGTCTTCAAGCGCTCCTTGCTTCCTTGATCTCCAATTTTCAAAATTAATTCTAACTATTCCTATTACAAAACTATTTAAAATAAATAGAAACCTTGATCGTGAATCGAGGGGAAGTACATAGGAGGAGATAGAATTTACATTCGTAAAATTAGAGAAGACGAGGTCTGCAGAATTCCCCATTTAATAAAACCCATACATTCATGCATCCAACTAAAATAAAATCCAATCACATTGGTCAATAGTCCATAATCAATCCCATTTATTATCATACACATCACCATATGCATCAATAAAAATAACATTCATCTCATGAATAATAAACATTTAATATATATATTGATATCATTTAATGGGCAAATTTAGTTAGTATAAAATCTAATTTTTGAATCAAAATAAACTCCTTTATTTTAATCCAAATTTAAATCAAAATAAAACTATTTTATTTTAATTTATCCAATTTTGAATAAAATAAACTATTTTATTTTAATCAAAATTTTAATCAAAATAAACTCCTTTATTTTAATTAATTATGGAATCCAATTCCATGTAATAAAAAAAATCTTTAATTAAAATAAACTCTTTTATTTTAATTAATTATGGAATCCAATTCCATGTAAAAAAAAAATCTATTATTAAAGGAAACACGAATATTCTTTCCTATTCACAAATAAACTCTTTTATTTTGAATAATATGAAATCTTATTTCATATCTAAATAAACTCCTTTATTTAAGGAAATATGGATTTTCTTTCCTATTCACAAATAAACTCTTTTATTTTGAATAATATGAAATCTTATTTCATATCTAAACAAACTCCTTTATTTAAGGAAAGATGGATTTACTTCCCTATTCACAAATAAACTCCTTTATTTTAGCAAAAATAAAATCCAATTTCAACTCCAATTAGTTATTATGAAATCCAATTCCAACTCTAATTAGTTAGCATGAAATTCTAATTTTAAAATTAAAATAAATCCTTTTATTTTAATATTAAAATAAACCTTTTATTTTAAAATTAAAATAAATATTTTATTTTAATTATAAAATTATTATGTATATATAAATATATATTACGTTAATATATATTATATATATAATAACCATATGCATCCGTGGCTTTAAAAATGTTCACGTCTTATGCAATCCCAAAATCAATGATTAACGGTAATAAAAAAAAAAGTTGCTATGTAATCCATTACATTAACCCACGATCAGCAAAAAAAAAATTTGCTTACACGGATTACATATATATATATATATATAATATAATAATTAACGGTAATTATCATAAGTATATATATATATATGTTATACTGACTTAAGCCTCTCATGGATTTGCAGACCCGCGAAATAAATAAATAATTCGAAAAAAACGTCGTGCCCCCAAATTTTAACATATGAATCGGCTATATATTAAAAAAATTGCTTTCGTCATTTTTATTTTTTTTTTTATTATTAAATTTTATACAATAAAATTATGCCCAATTAAATTGTTCTAAACACATATCAATATATAAATTAAAATAATTAATAATTTGCATAAAGGTTTGGCTCGATACCACCGTTAGGTTTGTAATATTCATGTATGCAATCAAATTGCATAAAAGTGCTTGAGCGTGTAAAAATCGAGTTTAAAATTTACAAACCATATACCCGATCACCCTTTATGCACAATTATTAATTAAACGAAAAGATAAAGAATAAAATCATACCCTTGAAGATCGAGCTTCCTCGTACAAGTTCACCTCCAAATCCTTTCGCGTTCAACTTGAATCCACCGGTTTTGTTCCTTCCTTTGATCAACGTTAGCCACCCAAATGTTTGGCCTCTCTAGAGGTGATCCACCAGGAAGAAGAAAATTCAAGAAGAAGGGTGTTTTAGCTAACCCTAGTTTTCTATCTCTATGTAAAGGGCATACTCCCAACAACTTAGAATTATTACGTAGTTGTTAAAAAAGTCAACAACTCATACCACCCATAATAAGACTCTCTTATTTATAGATGTGGGCAACCCATCTTAACAATTAAGAAATTGGGTTTTAATTAATTAATTAAATTCTTTTAATTAATTAGGCTCCCTAATCTTATTAGGGATAATTAATTAAACTCTTTTAATTAATTTAACCTCCTAATCTTATTAGGATTAAATGAGAGTACTTATATTAAATTAATTCCTAAACTCTTTTAGAAATTAAAATAATAATAATTGTAATAATATTAATAAGACTCCTCTTATTAATTTATATTTAATATTTCTAAAATATTAAATAATAAATATTAAGCTATTTAATTTATTCTATCACCATAGATTAAATTAAATATACTTAACATATTATTACGATTATGCCATTAACTTCTTAAATAATTATTCTTCCTTTTATGGTGTGACCCTTTAGGTTCTCCATATTAAACCTGGTTGTGAATAAATCAATTAGAACAATTCTAATCTTATTTAAATAAATAAATTAAACAATTAATTTATTTAAATAATATTTATTCTACAATAGGGATAAGCCTCCCCTAGCGATCAACGACTTTCCGGATAATATAGATTTCAACATTAATCATTAAAGAACCTTTGAGTAAATAGTTACTGATAATTCAATCCTTCCACCATACAATGTCCCAATTAAATATAAGACATGGAATTACCACAAGTCTTATTTTATTTAATTATATGTATTTCGATCCTTAAATGCACAACTCCATATAATGCAAATTAAAAACTCCTTTCTAATTTCATTACGCGCTTGCCAAGGACTACTGGGTTGTCATTTATCGAATCACATAGACATTTCTCTTCTTTTATTAGAAGTGGTAGATTCTTTATTGATCATACATTATCTCCACGTATAACTTATTATACCCAAGCATACCCTTTGATATACCCTAAGGGTCTTAAGGAATAAGTCAAAGTATAACTCATCATACACAAGATACTATGATGATCTCAAGTCCAAGGATCACTTGTCTTACTATCACTACTGAAATTCCTATCGACAGCAAATAAAACTCCATTAGGTATTCCTTCCTTAGCGAGCCACGTTCAAAGTGAACTTATTCTCTAATAAGCACCTACATACTTGCTTTAGTGTCTCCACACAAAATGATCATGAGATCAATCATCCTCATCCAATGAGCAAGCAACGTATGTACCAATCTATCCGGATTCACTAATCCCCAATTTAGTAATCCAACGATTGGGAACTATTTTAGTTTTAAGCTTTCTAAGAATTTAGATCTCATTAGAATGATCATCATCATTATTCTAAAAGCATTGCTTAAAACTATGGGTTTATCACATATTTTATAACAGCATCATGTAGATAATTAAAAGCCTTTAATAAATTAATACTTTTTATTAATAAATGAATAAGATTGTTACAAAGTATATGCTTTATCATCAAACATGATTGGCTTGTGTGCATACTACTTTCAGTATTAACCGGATAAATGAGCAATTGATTGCTATTATTTCACATGATTATAACTATTTGTTCACATGTGTATACTATTGTTTCACATTCTTGTTACTATTAGGGGAGTTGGTGCAAGATTGATAATACTTGCATGACTAAGTTAAAAATAGAGGTATAGATGGAGGTACTATACTGTAATTTGTATTTTCACATGTCTAGAACTATTGATTCACATAATTTACTATTTAATCACATTATTTACTATTAGGGGAGGTGGTGCAAGTTTGATTATACTTGCATGACTAAATTAAAAATAAAGGAAAAGTTGGAGGTATTGTACTGAAATTTTTCGAGCCCCAAAACGTGCAATTATCGAAACTATATTTTTCTATAAATAGAAGCTCATTCTTCCTTCATTTCTCACCAATTCACAAAAAGCTTTAGAGCGATTATTATAGAAAAAAAGAAGAGAAGTCTCACTACCTCACAATTCCAAAGATCCGCTTTTTTCTAAAGGTAGGGAGTATTATTTCTTTCTTATCCATAAGAGAACTTCGTTATTCCATTCTTTATTATTCATTGGAATAACTCAGATCTGCTAAGCTACCCTATACTTGGTGAAATTCTTCCATTGTTCCATTCTTTATCATTACATTGGAACATCCTGTCACATGCGTTATGTCTGGACACGGTTCCGTATTTATTATTATTTTGGAATATCCTGTGCATGCATTTCTGCCGGACTGGTTCATCTTTATTATTCATTGGAATATCCCATGCATGCATTTCTGTGGGACTGATTCCATCTTTATTATTACATTGAATATCCTGTTTGTGCGTTCTACACGGGACTGATTCATCTTTATTATTACTCGTTAGAATATCCCGTGCTGCGTTTTCTGTTGGACCTAATTCCGTTATTTATTATTCTATTGAATAACTGCATATGCGGCCTATCGCATGCTGGTGATTTCTTTTGTTATTCCATTCCTTATTATACTCGAATTGGTTAAAGTTTTGGCTTCTATACTCCATGAAATTAGTGGAATATCCTTGATATTACAAGCTTCATCCAATATCTTTTCATGGAAATATTCTTCTAAGCATTCTTGAATTTTACTCTCTGACGTAACGAAAGATCATGTTGACAATTTGGACGTTATTAGTTCTGGATAAAATAATTCTTGAACTTGTTTTATTGAATTCTTATATCATTGTCATCATCCTCATGTTTATATTTTGTTGAAAGCCATATGTGGCCTATAGTGTATAGATGAACTTGGTATGATTATGACCGTGGATTATTGATTGTAATCATGGCCCGTAATGTTACAAATGATGTGGTAAAAGTCCTCATTGGCTGTAGTGCATTGATGGGACAGTTGTTGGCATGATCATGACCATTATTGAATACACAAATATTCTTGGCCCATAAATGCATGGATAATTGTGGTCGTGATACTAAAGAATATCCTCGTAGTAGTGCGGGGGTGATTCGATGATGTGGATTATTTATTAAAATTTGAGTCCCGTGATAAAAGTGATGAAAACCTTCTAAATCATAAAAGATAGTAGATTTTATTCTCTACTTGACTCTTTTAATGGATTGCTTATTCCGTTGCGCAGTTAAACTTGATGGTTGTTATATTGTATCGGTTTAACATCTTGTTGAAGGCTAACGATAATATATTCTCGCATTATCTTAGTCATAATATTTTCTCTTTGGGCTAGTTGAGCTCACCCTTTTACTTTCATTGTTCTCTTGAGAAATCGAACGTAGCGAGGGACTAGTCGGGGAACGGAGTGATTCGGGCGGATAATAGCATTAGTAGTCCTCACTATTACGTGAAATAGTGTGATAATAATTATAATGAGGACTCCTTTTGAGTTTGTATAATCTCTAGTAGACAATATTTGTATTCAAACTCACAACTTATGTTTTATGGTATTGTACACGACAGTTGTATTATTAAGTTGTATTTGAATTCTGTACCATGTATTTGGCGACTCAAGATGGGTGATGTATACCTATTTTGGGGGCGTCACACTATCATACCTCTGTATTGAGTGATATCAATACTTTTACCTTTCTCATCCTTGTCAAGCTTGGTAGCAGGAGCAATTGGTGTTTTCATGGAAGAGGCTGATTCCATGCCGTACTTCTTTAGTAAGTCTTTGATGTATTTCACTTGGTTGATGAATATTCCTACATCGATCGCTTTCACTTGCGATCCCAAGGAAGAAATTCAAATTTCACCCATCATGCATATTTCAAACTTGCTTCGCATTAGCTTAGAGAATCTCTTACATAACTTTTAAATCAAGAGAACCAAAATGATATCATCAACATATATTTGAATTAGTAAGACTTTGTCTTTATGCTTTCTTTAAAATAGTGTGGTATCTACTCTACCTCTAGTGAATCCATTTTCTATTAAGAAGTTAGTCAGTGTTTCATACCATGCTCTAGGTGCTTGTTTAAGACAATATAAAGCTTTATCTAATCTATAGACATAATTGGAATGAGATGGATTGATGAAACCTGGAGGTTGTTCTACATAGACGTCTTCTTGAAGCTCTCCATTTAGAAATGCACTCTTGACATCCATCTGGAAGACTTTGAACTTCATGTGGGCAGTAAAGGCAAGAAAGATTCTGATGGCTTCTAGTCTAGCAACGGGTGCAAATGTCTCATCATAGTCAATTCCTTCTTCTTGAGAGTAACCCTTTGCCACTAATCTTGCCTTATTTCTGGTAATGACCCCATCTTCATCCATTTTATTCCTGAAGACCCACTTGGTTCCTATGACAGGATGACTCTTTGGTCTGGGCATCAATCTCCAAACTTTGCTTTGTACAAATTGGTTGAGTTCTTCCTGCATGGCTTCTATCCAACTGGAGACCTCCATAGCATCCTCTATCTTCTTTGGCTCTATCTGTGATAGGAAGCTTAGATAAAAGCATTCATTCTGAGTAGCAACTCTTGTTTTGACTCTTGCACTTGGATCTCCAATGATTAGATCCTGAGTGTGATCTCTTTCCCATCTGTTCCCGGTTGGGACATCTGTCCTGATGCCTTCCTGTCTTAGGTCTTCAAGGTCTATCTCTTCTTCTTGGAGTGAAGGCTAGCTGTCCTGGATGGACCTTTCTACGATTTCATTATCATGCTCTACGACTTCACTAACTGGCACTACGATCGTAGTGTTGAGCTCGACGATTGCATTCGTAGTGTCTGTACTATCGATCGTAGTGTCTTGAGGCACTGCTTTGTCTAAGTCAGTTTTATCAAAGATGATGTGTATTGAGACTTCGACATTCAGTGTCTTCTTGTTGAACACCCTGTAAGCTTTGCTGTCTGTGGCATATCCAAGAAAGATTCCTTCGTCTGACTTGGGCTGGAATTTTGTTAGATACTATTTTCCATTGTTGAGAATATAGCATGCACAACCAAAGACATGGAAATAGTTGACACTTGGCTTCCTTCCTTTCCACAGTTCGTAGGGTGTCTTCTTGATCGTAGAGTGAATTAATGATCTGCTTACGTGTGTAGCGTGCGATGTTGGCGACTTACGCTTGAAGTATTCGAGCAGAGCGTCTTTCGCTGCTAGTAGAGTCCTTCCAGCCTCTATCAGGGTTCTGTTCTTTCTTTCAGCAACTCCATTTTGTTGAGGAGTTCGTGGAGCTGAGAAGTTATCATCGATGCCATTGTTCGAAAGGTAAACTTGTCTATCTCTGAGAAATCGAATTCTCTTCCATGATCACTCCTTATTGCCTTGATTTTCTCTCCTTTCTCATTCATCACCAGTCTGAACATCTTGATTAATTCGGAACTAGTTTCATCCTTTGAAGTTAGGAAGAATACCTATGTGAATCTGGTGTAGTCATCGACTACAACCAGCGAGTATCTTTTTCCTCCAACACTGGTTGTTGGGATTGGCCCAAAGAGATCCATGTGGAGCAACTGCAGGGGCTTGTCAATGGAGTTGGCAGTCTTGCTCTTGAATGAGCTTCTGGTTTGCTTTCCAAGCTAGCAGGCGTTGCATGGTCTTTCCTTCACAAAGTTGAACTTGGGTAGACCAGCTACGAGATCTTTTGATGCCAGTTTGGACATGCTTTTGAAGTTTAAGTGAGACAGCCTTCTATGCCATAGCCAGCTCATTTCCTCGGATGCTTTTGCCAGAAAACATATTGTTTCATCAAAGCTTAGTTGACCAAGATCTACTATGTAGACATTTCCTTCTCTTGTTCTGGTCAGCTTTATGGCAGATGTCTTCAAATCTCTGACTTGACATTGATTATTGAGAAATGTTACTTGGTAACCCTTATCGCAGAGTTGGCTGATACTTAGAAGGTTGTGTTGAAGTCCTTCCACATAAGCTACTTTGCTGAAAGATACTGCACCATTGCCAGCAGAGCCAGATCCTCTTGTCTTGCCCAAGCCGTTATCTCCAAAGATGACTGAGGGACCCTCTTTTTCTACATAGTCGGATAGTAGAGATTTGTTCCCTGTCATATGCCTCGAGCAACCACTGTCCAGATACCATGTTGAGGTCATGGAGCTCTTTTCCTGTCAAAACATTTGAACCTTCATTTTGGTACCCATATATGCATGGGTCCTTCTTTGTTAGTGCCTTTGGGGACCCAAATTTGTCTAATCTTGGGTCTCACATGCATGGAATTATAATAACACTTTGTAGCCCTATGACCATATTTATTGCATATGAAACATCTATTATAATGCATGCCTGTGTGTGTGTGGTGATTCATCTTCCACTTAGACTTGTGTGGTTCCTTAGTTAACCTTCTGTTAAATTGATTCTCTTTCTTCCACGTGTCCTTAGGTTTCATAAATAGTGATGAGTGTGCCTTACCTCTACTGTTCCTTCCCAGTTGATTCGTAGAGTTGGTTTTGCTTGACTCTACGATTCTTCGAGGTTGGTTAGTGAAGGTTGGGTTACTCTTCTCCTCTATGAAACCCATACCAGCGTGAAATCCTTTACTTCTCTGAGTATAACTAGAAACAGTAGAACAAGGTTGAACTGGCTCTTCCAACTGTGAGGATTTCACAAAGGCAATGCCTCTACCAAAACTTGAGACATTACTAGTGCTAGTTTCCATTATCTTTTCCACACTTAGCTCTGAGATGGATTCCCCAAAGCCTAAGCCTGTTCTGTCGAATGTGCTTCTCTGACTAAAGAGCAGGCAGTCCATGGAGGATGAGAATTTGTTCCATGCAGAGATAGTCTTCTCTAGATCCTCAATTTTAGAGGTTAGCTTAGACTCTCTTTGTGCATGATGTGTGTTTGTCTGTTTTAAAGTTTCATTCTTATCTTCAAGCTTGAAGAGAAGATTAGTACTTAGAAGGGATGTTTCAAGATCTTCTTGAACTTTCTTCTTCTCCTCTTGAAGAAGTGAATGATCCTTAGACAATACTCTGAACCACTTCATGTATTGATGTAGATCAGTGGTTATGCCATGCAAAGCAGTTCTTAAGTCAATTATATCTACATCAGGAGAATTAAAATCAAATACCTCATCGATACTTACGTCATGTATGTTTAGGCTTTGTTTGTCCTTTGCATGTTTGGCCATTAAGCACAGATTTGCCATATGTGGTTCTTCCTCATCTCCGGAGTTTGCATTTGAGTCATTATCTGAATCACTCCACGATCCTCCAGCAACCAGGCCTTTGTCTCTTTTCTGAGGCCTCTTGGTTCCTTTGTATTCTTTCTTTGCATGAGATTTCTTTTTTAGTTCTTCTTTGATAGGCTTGTTGCAGTTGGCAATAAAATGACCAGGTTTCTTGCAGTTGTAGCATAAATCATTCATTTGTTCCTGGCTGACGTAGTTGCTAACTTTTTTTGGCTTGCCGGTTCTGCCTTGTCGCATGAACCTTCTTAGTCTCTTTACCAGCATAACAAAGTCATCGTCATCGTCTTCATCATCATCAGAGTCAATTTCAGTTATGACTTTTGATACACCTTCATTTGCCTTGAAAGCAACACCCTTATCCTTTCTTCTTCCTTCTGATAAGGTTTCGGCGCGTTGGGTCAACTCCGGTTAAATGCGTCGGAGATTTCCATACGATTGTTGAACTGTCATCTCATTAAGATTCTTTGATTCTCTTATTGTTGTGGTCTTTGCATCCCACACCTTTCGGTAGGGGCTCTCATGAACTTTATGGTTAGATCCTTGTTAGGATAGATCTTCACATCGCTCGTAGAGTTGAAAGCGTAACGTTGAATCTTTCATAGGTTGCGATCACGCTTTCTCCCTACACACGAGCGAACATTTCATCTTTATTGTGTGAGGAGAGACTGCTTGTTCTCTCTGACTTCTTCAATTCCTTCGTGCATAATCAGCAGTGCTTCCCAAACTTCCTTAGCTATTTTGTTGTTTACAACATTTTCAAACAGATCGTCCTCTAAGGATTGGAACAGGATGTTCTTCGCCTTTTTATCAAGTTGACTGACTCTCTTCTCTACGTAATACATCCATTCTTCTTTAACTTTGATTTGTACTCTGTTTGGATAGTCAATGGTTAGTGCAAGCTTTGTTGGTATATAGAGCCCATTAAGAACAGTCTCAAATAGATCTTCATCTATTGAGTCCATGTAGGCTTGCATCCTGACTTTCCAGTTAGCAAATTTATCCTTATTGCACATTGGTGCCTTGTTGCCTCCCCCGGTCCTGGATTCGCTTGGTACGAGTGCCATTTGGATCTACTAAAGCGTGTAAGCTGTAAAATAGAACCTGCTTTGATACCAATTGTTAGTTCCTAGTAGGCACAAGTTATCTAGAGGGGGGGGGGGGGGTTGAATAGATATTTGAAAATCTTTTCTCTTTTAAACTTGTTCTTAGATAATGATTAAAACTTAGCAGAATTAATATTTGTTTTAATCTTCTTTACCAAGCAATGGAGTTATGAGCGAGTAAGGCAGTTATAGCAGATATAGTAGATATAGCATGAATGTAAACAACGCAGTTGTTTTTAAGTGGTTCAGAGCACTCAAAGCTCCTAGTCCACTCTTCTACTCAACGAATAGGATATCCACTAAGGATGTCTTTTACAATCTTCTAAATCACACAGATTCCTTCTAGACCAGCAGTCTAGGAACTTCTCTAGTTTACTCTTGAACTCTTCAAGTCCAGCAAACTTGGCTTTCTTACGATCATCATTCTAACTCTTCAAGTCCAAAGCCAGACTTGGTATACTTCTTCAGTTGATTGGTCGTTGTTGAGTTCTTGATGGTTGCTACTCAGTTGCTGTGTAAGCACTGGTTCGTTAAGGACTGAGTAGCTGAGCAAGCTTTGCAATATCTCAGATCGTAGAGTTGAGCTTGAGAGAGATGTTCACGTTGTTTGATTAATGCTTGCTTAAAATCTCTCTCATCTATGCAGTGCAGATATATGTGATGTTGAAAACTATCCGCTTGGATCCATCCGTTGTGGCATTAAATGCATCTGAACTTTCATCATCGTGATGGAGACATTTACGCACATCTTCCAATTCGCATTACGCCCCATCGACACTGCAGCATTCGCTTTCTCACCTACCACCTGAAAAGGTGTTTTGTCCCTCTTACCCATGGTAATATTCTTAGCTTCTTCACTATGCTTCTTTATTGCATACTATGGATATTTCATATATTCTGGGACTGATGAGTACTGCAGCATCTGGGATCCATTCCTTACTTGTTGAAAACACAGATCATGAGGCTCGACGTTTTCTGACATGAGACAGTTGATGCTCTACGATTTGGATTGTGATGTTCTACGATTTAGATCGTAGTGTCTTTGACATCTTTTCATACTACGAAGCTATTAGTTTGAGAGCACTACGATTTCCCTTAATCCTTCGCACACTACGATCTTCTCTTGCTCGTGTTGTTGACTCTACGTTCTCGAGAGCACACTACGATCATTAACTTGTAAAACTTCATGTTTCCTTCAGCATACTGTGATCGTAGAGTTGGCTCGGCAAACATTGGGACCACTCTACGATTTCCGAAGAGTCCCCTTCAAGGCAGGCACACTATGATCTTCAGGCTCTATGTTTTTTGCCTTGACTTCTGCAATGTTGATCAGATTGACGCACTACAATTTCTTCAAGACTAATCTATTACATCTTAAGATCAACCTAACAGTTTTGATCTTTCTATCTATACATTCTTTATCAGAATGGTACACGTTGAAAGCTTAGATCAACCTAACAACTTTGATCTATCACTAAGTCCTTGTGCATATATTCATTTAAGGACCTTACAAATAATCATGAACATATACATTAAAACATCAAATCATAATATGCATTCTCTCAACAATTCTCATTTGGGATAACAAACATGCTTGTGCCTTACTTTTCAGCCAAATCCCAGGCCACAAAAACTGCAGACTAAAGGATAGTCAAATAAAGGGACTGCTACTGCTACAACAACTTCAAAAATACCTAATCAACCCAAATCAAGCTCTTAACCTAATCCCACACCAACTTTGTCTACTATGTGGAGTAATCAGCCTGCTTCAAGCTCACAGCCTACGAGGAAGAACATAAAGATGGGAGCCATAAAGAGCAAGATAGGCAGATCACCAAAAAAGGGAGGACTGGGGGGATTAAGGCTTTAATGTAGGCATGGGTAATTTTTGGTTCATTTATGAATGTAACTATTTTTAAATATGTTGATTGTGTATACTTTGTCCACTCTAGTTGGCATGTATGGACAGTGTTTTGATTTCAATCGGCATATATTGTCATGTACAGTCATATACTTTGGGAGTCTAGTTGGCATCAATGGGCAATCTTTTTGACAATGTTGATTGTCTATTTTGGAATTATTTTTGCAATATTGCTTTACAGTGTTGATTGTCATGTACAGTGTTTTGATAGTTTATACATTCCATAAAACATGACAAAGATACATTACCATTAAACAGTTTATACATTCCATGAAACATTACCATTCAACAACTACCATCCATGAAACATTACCTCTTTTTTTAGTTTATACTTGCCATCTTCACATTACACATCAGCTACTATTAACATAAATCCTACAAGTTATGTCCAAAGAACATAAAGACATAAAGTCTAACGAAGAAAAAGGCATGCTACCATTGGTCTCCTAAACTACATTCATTTAGTTTATACATTCATTTGTTACTAATAAAATACATCACGACTGGCATAAAATACAACACAAGTCCAACAACAATTATCATCTTCACATTACTTTCAATAACTATCATCCTACTTGGTATGTTATTCAGCTCACACGAACACTTACATTTTGTTCCACTCACCAATGTCCCCATTCTGTCATTGTCTTCATTGGGGTCATTGACTATTCCACTTGAGTTTGTTGTAGAATGCAAGCACCATGCCCAAAACTCACACTCATCGCATACAAAATATAACCTCCCCTTCGATGGTTTGTTCGAGTCAACAATTCTTACATTTGCTTTTTTTCCACATTTACATCGCCTCGGTATGTAGCGCAAGTCACCATTCATCCTTCCTACATCATTGCTTGACGAAGACATGAAATTTCATATCTTCCAAAATCAAATAAAACAATACCCATTTATTCATCAATTATTCATATCTTTTTAATTTTACAAAATTTATTCATAATTAATATTACAGACTCACAATATTGACAACCAGGTCGTTCCCAGGAAAAAGTGGGCTTTTCGATAAGGATTTCTCCTTACCGGCGCCCAATTATATAACCTAACCTCTTTCCTTGACAGAACTTTCTAGACATTATCAATAATGCTATCTAATAATATCATTTCAATAATATGAGTTACTGTGTCGTAATAATTATTGAATCAATAATATAAAATATTATTCAGTTACTACAACAATTATTGAGTCAATACTTATGCAATTATCATTGTAGCAATTATTGAACCACTAATATAAAAAGTTATGTAGTAACTACTGTGACAATTATTAAATGAAATGTTTAGTGACTTCTTACGTAAGAATCACTAATCAAAAATATTATGCAATATTGTGTACTACTATGGAACAAAGCGTATTACTGTACTTTTATCACCAGGTATTTCAACAGTTAACGATAAAAAGTTTTGCCGTTATTTTATAAAAAGGTTATTTCTGTCTCTTTCTATATCCGACAGTTATTCCGTTATGTAGTCCACCAATAATTGCGTCATCATACGAATATTCTCCGACAAAAAGAATATTCTCAATCAAACGAATATTTTCCGACAACTATTTACTTTTTATCATTTGAACATATCACCCACAACTATAACTTTTATTAAATCAACACCTTACTATTGAAAATAATATATATAAAAAATCAAATCTTATTCATAAAAAGTTGGGGTCTTACAACCTCCCCTCCTTATGAAATTTCGTCCTCGAAATTGATGTATGTACCTGGTATTTCGAAGTGGTGAGAATACCTTGCTCTCATTTCGGATTCTAACTCTCATATTATTCCCTAAATATCATGGTTTCTCCATAAAACTTTGACTTGAGGTATAACCTTTGAGCGTAGAACATGTTCCATCTTATCCAAGATCTTGACAAGTATCTCTTCATACGTTAAATCTTCTGTTATCTCGTCTAGTTCTAATTCAATAATGTGGTTCGGGTCTTTCACATATTTACGTAGCATGGATATGTAAAAAACGTTATGAACATGAGACATATTTTGCAGTAAGACGAGTCTATAGGCCATAATTCCTACTCGATCGAGGATTTCAAATGGACCAATAAATCGAGAGTTGAGATTTTCTCTCTTTTCGAATCTCGTAACTCCTTTCCATGGAGCAACACGTGGTCTCCGATATTGAATTCCACGTCCCTTCGATGAAGATCAACATAACTCTTTCGTCGATACAACGCCTCGAATGGAGTCATGCCTATACTCGTTTGATAAATATTGTTGTAGGAGAATTCCACCAATGGTAAGTATTTGTCCCAACTTCCTCTAAAGTCTAAGACGCAGAGTCTTAATAGATCTTCAAGAGTTTGAATAGTCCTTTTCGATTGCCCGTCCGTTTGAGGATGATATGCAAAACTGAATCGTAACTCAGTGCCCATAGCTTTCTGCAAGTTAACCCAAAATCGTGAAGTGAATTTAGGGTCTCGATCAGAAACTATAGATACTGGCATACCATGCAATCTTACAATCTCACCTATGTACATACGAGCAAGACGTTCGAGTGAATTAGTTTCTCGTATAGACAAGAAATGAGCAGACTCGGTTAATCTATCGACAATGACCCAAATTGCATCTATGCCTTGAGAAATCTTGGGAAGGCCTGTAACAAAATCCATATTGATGTGTTCCCACTTCTATTCTGGAATTTTAAGTGGTTGCAATGGATCTTTTGGCACTTGACGCTCTGCCTTGATACGTTGACAAGTTAAACACCTTGAGATAAACTCTGCGATCTCTCTCTTCATACTGCTCCACCAAAATGTATGTCGAAGATCACGATACATTTTGGTACTTCCAGAATGGATTGTAAACGGTGTGTTGTGTGCTTCTATCATGATTTTATACTCCAAATCAGAGTCGTTAGGAACACAAAGTCTGGAGTTGACTCGAAGTATTCCTTCTTCGTCGATTCTTTCTTCTAAAATAGCACATTCTTGCACCTTCTTCTTCATATTCATCAGTTTTGGGACTGTAGCTTGAGCAGTTTTAACTTTATCGATTAAAGTCAGTTCTACTCATATATTTAGCATCATCATGTGGGTTCTTGGAGTCTTTAACTCTATCTTCATCCTTTATAAGTCATACAAAATGGGCCTTTGTGTTGACAATATCGCACTCGTACCCGCATATGACCTTCTACTCAACGCATCAACTACCACGTTCGCTTTTCCATTATAGTATTGGATGGTATGGTCGTAATCTTTCAACAATTCAATCCAACGTCGTTGTCGTATGTTGAGTTCCTTTTGAGTGAATAAATATTTAAGACTCTTATGATCTTATATATCTCCACTTTCTCCTCATACAGGTAATGTCTCCAGATCTTTAGCGCAAAAACGACTGCTGTCAACTCTAGATCATGCGCGAAAATGACTGATGCTATGACTTTCTCATGTTGCAAGAGACATAGGCTATGACTTTCTCATGTTCAGGACCGGCCCTGGGCTAAAGCCCAAGGTGCCTGGGCTTTAGGCCCAAAATTTTTTAGGGCCCCCTTAAATTGCATATTGGTCCAATAGTTATAGTATTAGTCTACTGACTCTCGTCACTCTCCTTCACAGAATCACGGCTTCACAATTGCCTGCGTTAGTTTGTCTGATTGTCTCCTACTGTCCTTCATCTCATAGATTCAGTTCACATAAATTACAAATAGTTCACACAAATCAATCAATCTGAAAAGGCAGAAAAGAAAATCCTTCAGTCCTTCTCCTTCATCACTGATTAGTGATTAATTTCAGGTATTAATTCTATTTTTTAGGGTTTTGAAATTAATTATTTTTTTTAGGGTTTATGCTACTGTCGACTGATTAAGTTAAATGTTATAGAGATGGCGGAATAATATTAGAAAAGTTCCAATTGGGTTGTGCTATAGAGATGAAAATTATTTTTTTCAAAATATTATTTTCAAAATATGATGGGAAGTGGATATTGGGCACAATTGATACCACTGCACTGTACTGACTAAAATTCTTAAATTTATATCAATTTCACTTTGATAGAACTCTTTTTGTGAATAGTGAGGTTGTATAACCGTGTGTAATCTTTTGTTGTTTTGTTATGATCAATTTTCGTTTTTCTTCTATATGGCTTTACAATTAGGTGCAGGTTCCCCTAGTTAAAGCGTTAGAAAAGCACGTGGTTCATTGAGAATTTAATATTAATTTCGTCAATAATTTATCTAACACTACAAAAATCTGTTAGGAATTTTAGCCAAGTTCTATCAAAGGGTTTGTTGCTTCCATGTTGTTACTAACAGCATTGTGGTGTTGGTAGCTATATAAGAATGAGACTGAGATTATATTGAAATTTTGCAGATACTTGAAATTTTTAGGCCTTAAATTTTAATTCACCATGGCTCCTAAAAAGTATATGTCTGGATCTGAAAAAAGCGGATGAATTAGTTCAATCTCAGGCGGGTTCACTTGATAAATTTTTTGGTAGTAAGAAACAAAGGAGAGTTCTAGTGTGGTTGAACAGTCAGAGAATGAAGAACAAATAGTAGATACAGGAAATGAAGAACAAGAAAATTTAGCGGAAGATACGGAAGTCCTTGCAAACGAACCAAATGAATGCGTGAATGAGAGAGACCATGAAGATATGAATGATGAGGGTCACAATGAAGGCTTGGATTGTGAATATGGACCTACAAACATTGATGATCCAAGTAACTGGGACACAATTGATCAAAATTTTATTGACTTTGTAGTTGAAAGAGGGCCTTTAAGAAGAGATGATCAATTTCCTAAGGATACAGAGGGTAGGCATTTCACTTCTTTTCATTACATCCGTCGTTTGTCAAACGGAGAGAAGAAAGATAGGAGGTGGCTTGTATATTCAAGTGCTTCCGACAAAGTATTTTGCTTTTGTTGTAAATTGTTTGCGCAAGGTGAAAAGAATACTTTGTTGGCTACTAATGGCTTGAGAAATTGGAGAAATATTGGGCAAAGGCTCAAAAGTCATGAAGGTAGCAACGAGTATATTGCTTGCATGAGCAAATGGATTGAATTAGAGAGGAGATTGAAAAAGAATGAAACAATCGACAAAAGTGTGCAAGATCAAATCAACAAAGAGAAAGAGCATTGGAAAGGGGTTCTAGTAAGGATAATTGCTGCTGTGAAAGCACTTGCTAAAGTGAATTTAGCATTTCGTGGAGATAATGAGAAGATTTATTAAGAGAAGAATGGAATTTATCTAACCATAATCGAAATGGTTGCTGTATATGATCCAATAATGCAAGAGCACTTTTGCCGGATTTTGAAAGGTGAGATTCATTACCATTATCTTAGCCATAAAATTCAGAATGAATTGATACAAATGCTTGCTGATGATGTCAAAAGTGAAATGATTTGTAAGATAAAAAATGCAAAATATTTTGCCGTGATTCTTGATTGTACTCTAGATATAAGTCACGAAGAACAAATGTCACTTGTAATACGATGTGTGGATGTTTCAATGAGTACACCAAAAGTGGAGGAATTCTTCTTACAATTTTTGAAAGTGGAAGATACAACGGGATCCGGACTTTTTGGTGAACTAGAAGAAGTCTTGTCCACTCTTCAACTCGACATTAGTGATATAAGAGGGCAAGGATATGATAACGGCTCCAATATGAAAGGGAAACACAGAGGTGTTCGGAAAAGGCTTCTCGATAGAAATCCTAGAGCATTTTACACGCCATGTGGTTGCCATAGTCTTAATCTCATGCTTTGCGATATGGCCAACTGTTGTAACAAAGCTACATCTTTTTTGGAGTTGTCTGGCGTATCACTTTGTTTGTTTCATGCTTTCTACCAAGCGATGGCAAATTTTGATAAAATATGTTGCAAATCTCACTGTTAAGTCATTATCACAAACGCGTTGGGAAAGTCGTGTTGAAAGTGTTAGAGCAATAAGATACCAAGCTCCAGAAATCAGAGAGGCTTTACTTGAATTGGTTGATTCTCGTGAAGATGCTGGTGCAAAGAGTGAAGCTGATGCCTTCGTAAGATATGCAATTGAGGATTTTGGATTCTTAGTTAGCATGGTTGTTTGGCATACTATTTTATTTGCAATTAACGTTGTCAGCAAGACCTTGCAAAAAGAAGATATGCATATTGATGTTGCCATTGATCAGTTAAATGGGCTTGTTTCCTTTCTTGAGAAATATAGAGAAAGTGGTTTGACGGAGGCTATTGAAGAAGCTAAGGCAATTGCGTCCAAAATGGGAGTTGAACTCGTATTTTACGAGAAGCGTGTCATTTATCGAAAGAAACATTTTGACGAGAATGGGAGTGAAGAGGTGACCCTTTCGGCTGAAGAATCATTTAGAGTTAACTACTTCTTATCTATAGTAGATCAAGCTCTTTCATCACTTAAGAGCCGGTTTGAACAGTTTGAGAAATATGAGGAAATTTGGGGTTTTTTGTTTGATGTGAACAAGTTAAAGTCTACAACCGATGAACGTTTAATGATATATTGTTCCAAGTTAGAAGATGCTTTGAAACATGAAGGAACTTCCGATATCAACGGAAATGAGTTGTTTTCGGAATTGAAAGTCTTCAGAGAAGGTTTACCAAAAGAGATGACAAAACCAATTGAAGTGCTCAATCAATTGAAATTGATGGAGGATTGTTATCCAAATGTGTGGATTGCATATCGGATATTATTGACTATTCCTATTACGGTTGCTTCCGAAGAAAGAAGTTTTTCGAAGTTGAAGCTAATTAAGAACTACCTCCGCTCAACTATGTCACAAGAAAGGTTGAATGGATTATCCATCCTATCCATTGAACATGAGATGGCGGATAAGATTGATTGTCTGGATATTATTAATATTTTTTTCTTTGCTAAAACCGCGCAAGAAGGATGATATTCAAGTGATGTCTTTGAACTGATTACTTTTTTGACTTAATGATAATGTGATTTCTAAATGATACTTTGCCACTTTGAAAATATTAAAATAGTCGGTTATTATATTTACTATTCTTTTGTATTGATGCTCTTTTGTTCAGTAAAAGTTTTCATTTTTTTATGCCTATCTTAATAACAATTGGTAAAAGGCCCATTTTATTGTTGTCCGCTTTAGGCCCTTCAAAACTCAGGGCCGGCCCTGCTCATGTTGCATGAGAACACATCATAAACCTCCGTCTGAAGTATCGTTGTAGATGACAAATCCCTCTGATCTTGATGGTGTTGTCAGAACAGGTGCTGAAATGAGTCTTCTCTTGAGTTCTTGAAAATTCTTCTCACATTCCTTACTCCATCCAAACTTTGTATCTTTTCAAGTCAACTGAGTTAAAGTAGTAGCGATTTGGAAATTTTTTTTTACGAACCTCCGATAATAACCAGCTAAGTACATTTAATGGATTGACTTCGCTCGCGTATCCTTAAGTCAGATTTTACAACGTTTATCATTTTGAGTATAGAGAAATCACTTTCCTCCTCACTCCACGTAATACAAATCTAATTGTGCGTTAGTATGATCTAGTGAGCCTTCTTCACGTAAGCATATTCTAGTATTTAACAATTGTACTAATAGTTTAAGAGTAGGTCAAACGGATCAAGATTCTCATGTAACTTTAAATGTCTTAAATATAATTAGCCAAATA
The DNA here is from genome assembly GCA_020205615.1 of Panax quinquefolius. Lineage (NCBI taxonomy): Eukaryota > Viridiplantae > Streptophyta > Magnoliopsida > Apiales > Araliaceae > Panax > Panax quinquefolius. The sequence continues at coordinate 108,128,159 of CM035171.1, read as the reverse complement.
TGCACAAAAAGACTTTAATAATCTAATTACATCTTTCTCTAACGGGGAGAGACTTAAAATAGAGCAGTGTACAAATAAGTTCTGATTTTGCTTATAGTGGACCCTACGTATAGTACACTAACGATTAGATAATCTTTTCTTTCTTCAAACTAATAGACCCAAGTACGTTGATGACGAAATAGTTTTTGTATAATATTTTAATTTACTGAAGCTATCTTTTATTTTATAGGATAATTATTTTTTGTACCCAAGTCATTTTTTATGACGATGCAGAGTAATTTTATTTATTTTAAAAAAGGCTTTAACAACTGTAGATTGGTCCATTAAACTTTAATGTTACGTTTAAATTAGAGTAATGAAGGTGGGAATGAAATTAGTTATTTTTATGGAATAAAAGAAATTGTGTTTGGTTACTATAAGAATGAAAAAAAATTGTGTTTGGTTCCTTTGGAGAAGAATAATATATAGAATAACTCATTCCAATTAAAATAGAATAAATTATTTCACTTTTTATTCGGCTTTTAAATGAGGCCGGGCAAGCTTTTTTGAGTTTGATATATCCTAGGTAGGACTCAATGCTGTTTGGTACCTCATTTTCTTTCAAATTAGTAGGAAATTTACTCGATATTAATTGGGCTTGGTAGAAACTTATAAACCCCGTCGGGGATATGAGCATGACCCACAAGCTGGACGCTTTGAGAATTGGATCATTGGGGTTTTGTGAACTTGGCTTAGGCAAGGGAGTAACATAATGCGAATACTTTTGGTAGCATTTGATACGTTTAGACCTCCAAACGCAACACACTATTTTTAGTGTGTTGTGTTTGAGCTTCAAGCGCGGTATTTATGAGTTAAATAAATTGCGTTTGAAATAAACTATTTCTAGACGAACAAGATTTTTAAGTGTGTTTGCACTTTCAAATGCTCCAAACGCGTTAAAAGCTCCAAAAAGTCCAAAAATAGTGTAAACAAACTTGCACTATGTTTTGCATTTGCAAAAAGTTTCAAAAGCTAATGTGCACTTGGTTGTGAAGTGATTATTAATTGAATCTTTTTTGAACTTTATATATTTTGAGCCTCCTAGCTCAATGTGCATATAATTTTTTGTAAAGATCTCTTATATTTTGTGTTTTTAACATTTTGAACTTAATGATTTTCATGTACCAATTGAGACCAGATCTTATTTAAAGTTAAAAATATATTAAAAGGCTGAAGATCAGTTGAAATTTTATGTAAATGCCACTGTTAACCAATGAACCTTTCTGTTCCAATTTATATCTTCATTTGAATTAACAATTCATTCTAGGAAGTGATATTTCCACAAGTAAAATTTGATATTTTCACCAAGTCTCTCTCACGTGATTATGGGACCCACTTATTCATGCGAGAGGAGACTCATGAAAATATCAATTTCCTTCGTTCTCAATTCTAATAACATGTAGATACTAATAATATTCTGATGCCTACACTACATGCAGGAGGTATCAGCTGAAAACTTCAAGTGGTGGTGGATACAACCTTAGAAATAAATTCGTCAATATTCTTATCAGAGCTACCACCTTCACTCATTGCCTCAACCGCCAGTTCCTTCCATTTGATGGCATTCGCTCTAAGCTCTTCCCCTTTTGCTCCATCCATGACATCCTTTATACGATTAGTAATGTCCTCCCTCGTAAAAATCTCTTTGTCACGAGCCTTAACCCAAACCCCAGTTTGCCATACGTCCACAACATATTTAGCGTTCGTAGTTTGATCCGCCCACTGAGGCATAACCAGCATTGGCACTCCCAAGCTCAATGCTTCAAGCGTTGAGTTCCATCCACAATGCGTCATGAAACTCCCCACAGCCTTATGGGCCAAAACTTCGAGCTGAGGGCACCAACTCACAACCAGACCTTTCTCTGACGCATCGGCATTGAAATTACCCGGAAGCTTATTCTGTTCAGTTTCTCTGACTACCCACAAAAAGTTGATGTTAGTGTTCAACAAGCCCCACGCTAATTCATCCATATGATCTTGCGCTAGGTTGGCAACGCTCCCAAAGGATATGTAGACTACTGAGCCAGTAGCTTTTGCATTGAGCCACTTGATGCAAGCTTCAGCATCTGGTTTGAAGAGGTTGAGGTCGTAGTCTCTGTCATCTGGTAATCGCTTGTCTAAGAACATTGACGGAATTGATGGTCCAATGGTCTTAATTGGCCATTGGCTTGACAACCATTTCGCTATCTAACAGAACATAACAACATGATTAATAACAGTTGCTCCCACAAAATGTATTAAGATAAGGAACCAAAGCAGACTACATCATAAAACATGAGAAATTTAATGAAGCTGGAGACATTGCATAAAGAATAAAACTTGATTAATCTAAGATCATCTAATATCAGAATATGGCAAATTAGGAACCAAAAATAACCGTCACTTTGAGGGAAATCCATGCCTCTACTTGTACTTTTTTTAGCCTACAGACTCTGCCTATGTATCATTTTCAAAGATATTTAGCAGGAAATAGAGATTAACTGCAGAGTTTAAACATAAACAATAGAGAAGGCTAACTATATAGCAATACTATAATCAGAACAGATATATCATTCCTGCCAAATTATCAATCGTCATCTCCACCAAAGTATTTGATATAGAAACAAAACATAATTAAGGCATGAATATGTAAAGTTAATATTCAAGCCCCTCAATCTGGATCAATATGAATTAAAATTAAACATAACCCACCTCATCTTCAAGCTTATCAAAAGTGTTAAAAACAAACAATCAGCCTCCTGGAAGTTAGAAAACCGATCATCCATTTACACATGGATGAAGAAATAATAGTCACATTCATTGTAGACAAATTGCCACCCACTGGGAAAAATTTAACTCAAAAAAGAGAGCATTACTCTTGAAGAGTTAAGAAATCATCTACATATTGAGGACTTGTGAAAGAAAGCAAGGAAGAAATGTCCAAAATTAATGTTGTGGAGGAAAATATGGCCAACATGTCTTTGGATTCTCGCAAGAAAAAGAGGTCTTCGACCTAGCATGACAAGGAAGTTAAGCACAACAATAAGAACTAGAAAAAAAAAGATAGGTCTCTATTTCAATTGTGACAAATTGGGACATCTAAAGAGAGATTGTCGTTTCCTTAAGAAAAAGGACATACAACTAGAAAATTTGGTTATTCTTATCTCAGAGGCAAATGTGCTTGAAGATAGTGATGCCTGGTGGATAGATTCTGCTGCTACAAAACATGTATGCAAAGCCAAAATGTTTTTCAAAACCTATGAACTATAATCAAATGGTGTTGTCCTATACATGGGAAATTCATCTACTGTCCTAGTCCAAGGAAAAGGCAATGTTCAAATAGAGTTCATATCTGCAAAAGTCCTTACTCTATCTAATGTATATCATGTTCCTGAAATTCGGAAGAACTTGGTTTCTGGCAGCCTTCTAAACAAAAATGGGTTAAAAGTTGTATTTGAGGCTGATAAATTTGTATTGTCAAATGGAGGCGCATTCGTTGGAAAGGGTCAGTTGTATAAAGAGGTGTTCAAACTTAATATTACTAATAAAATAAGTAATTCTGCTTATATTGTTGAGTCTTCTTCTTCACTTTGGCATAATCGTTTAGGACATTTAATTCTAGAAGAATGCATGATATGGTAAATTTACTTCCTAAAATTGATAATTATATGAATAAATGTAGAACTTGCATGTTAACTAAGATTACTAGAAAACCTTTTGCTAGTGTTGAAAGAAATTTGAATAAATTATAGTTGATACATAGTGATTTATATGATTTTCACGCTACACCATCTTTAGGAGGAAAGAAATATTTTTTGACTTTTATTGACGATTATAGTAGATATTGCTATGTTTATCTTCTAAATTCTAAAGATGAAGTAATGCATTATTTCTCTATCTATAAAAATGAAGTGGAATTTCAATGCAATTCCAAAATTAAATGTCTAAGAACTGATAGGGTTTGGGAGTATTATGATCCATCATTTTTCGAATCCAATTCTGGTCTTGGAGAAGGATTTTGGGGTGAAGCACTACTAACAGCAAGCTACATATTAAACCAAATTCCTACAAAAGGAAATAAGGTTATACCTTATGAATTGTGGAAGAAAAGAAAATCAAATTTGAGTTATCTCAAAGTTTGGGGATGTAGAGCTATTGTAAGAGTTCGGAACATAAAAGGAAGAGCTAAGGTGAAAGATGAATAGAGTGTATATTCCTTGGTTATGCGCATCAAAGTAAAACATATATATTTTTGGTGGTTGAACCAAATAGTTATTATTCTATAAATACCATTGTTGAATCTCGAGATGTTTTATTTGATGAAATCAGGTTTAATTCAATACCTAAAACCATTGCAATTGAAAATGAACAACCAAAAAATTAAACTCAACCACAGAAGTGGAGGTAAATAAACCAAACTGAAGAAGGAGCAAATGAGGTAGGATTGCAAAAACATATGGACCGGATTTTCATATGTACCTAGTATGTAGAAGGAACTAGAGAAAGTATAAGTAATTCAATTCCAATGGCCTTTAATATAGAATATGACCCTCGTATTTTTGAAGAAGCAATGAAATATAGAGATGCTTCTTTTTGGAAAGAAGTAATCAATGAAGAGATGGACTCTATTATGGGAAATAAAACTTAGAAATTGCTAGATTTACCTCCAGGTAACAAACCTATTGGTTACAAATAGATCTTCAAAAAAAAGTTGAGAGTTATGGAACAACTAATAAATTTAGGTAAGATTGGTGGCTAAAGGATTTTCCCAAAAGGAAGGTGTTGATTACTTTGACACATATACACTGGTTGCAAGAATAGCCACAATAGATTACTTACAGTTTTAGCTTCAATACACAAGCTTGTAATCCATCAAATGGATGTAAAAACAACCTTCTTAAATGGAGATCAATTAGATGAAGAGGTTTACATGAAGCAGCCTGAAGGCTTCATAGTCAAAGGACAAGAGAATAAAGTTTGCAAATTGGTCAAATCATTGTATGGGATTAAACAAGCTCCAAAGCAATGGTATGAAAAGTTTGATGGAACTATTTTTTCAAATAGATTTAAAATTAATGAATCAGATAAGTTCGTGTACACACGATTCGTTAATGGAAAGTGTGTCATCGTATGCTTTTATGTGGATGACATGTGATATTTGACATTGAGCTAGAACAAGTGCAGAATACTAAAACATTTCTTTCTGCAAATTTCGACATGAAAGATATGAGTGTTGCTTATGTAATTTTAGGAATTAAATTATAAGAGACGATGAGAATCTAACCTTAACACAATCTCACTACATTGAGAAAGTGTTAAAAAAGGTTGGACATTTAGAAAGCACACTATTTGATAATAGTATCAAGTTATCTAAAAATGATGGTAGGTCTATTGCTCAATTAGAATATGTTATAGCAATTGGATGTATAATGTATGTCATAGCTTGTACTAGACCAGATATTGCATTTGTTGTTGGTAAGCTTAGTAGATTTACTCGTTGTCCTAGTAATGAGCATTGGAATGTTGTACACCGAGTTTTTAGATATTTGAAAAAGACTATAAACTATGACATATGTTATAAAGGGTATCCAACAGTTTTGGAAGGATACACAAATGCAAGTTGGATAACAAATCAAGATGAAGGCTATTCGTCTACTAGTGGTTGGATATTCACTCTTGGTGGGGGTGCTATTTCATGAGGGTGCTATTTCTTGGGGATCTAAGAAACAAACATGTATTGCGAATGCAACTGTGGCATCTGAGTTTGTAGCATTATCTTTCAGGGTTCAAGAAACGAAAAGGAATCTATTATTAGAAATACCTTTATGGCCTAAGCCTATGGCCCCTATATCAATTAGGCATGATAGTGAGGCGACACTCGCTAAATACTATAGCAAAGTCTACAACGGAAATCGAGACATATTGGATTAAGGCATAGCTATGTAAAGAAGTTAATTGGTGATGGTATAATCATAATAGAATTTGTTAGATCTGCCAGAAACTTAGCAGATCCTTTAACCAAAGGGCAGGCTCGAGAGCTAGTGGTTAAAACGTCACAAAGAATGGGTCTCAAGCCTATTACAAAAAAAATCACCCATGATGGAACCTCGACTCAACTCTTAATAACCCTAAGTCTTGAGTTCAATGAGTTAAAGTACATCATTAGTTTGTGATTTTTTTTTACCATAAAAATAAAAATAGTCATTCCAAGGTGGATGGTACTTGGTAGCCGTAATGATATGGAGAGGACAAGCACCAAATGCTTTTAACAGACTTATAAAAGATATATATTTGGTATGTTAATTACGGGACATACTTGATAAGTCTGGCTAGTGAGTGTGAAGTGAGGCCACTTCTGTCAAGTTCAAAGGATTAATTCTAGAGCACTCATGATATAAGATACGACAATTGGACAGTTTTATGAAGAATGTATGATACAAGCCCAATTAACCATATAGGATTTGTGGTTTAAAGTTTATACTACCACATTTTCTGTTTAAGTTTGACTTGTTTTAACTAATTCAAGATTCAAGTCTAAATGACATCTTCATCTATGCATCGACTTCACTGAACAAGTTAGGATCTAGATTAATTTATTTCTTAGAGTCAAAATGTTTTGAAAATGGTGGGGGATTGTTAATGATTTTTAAAATTTCTAACTAAATTTTGGGTGAGTTTATTTTATATATGAAGTCGAAAAGAGAAAAGAACATGCATATTAAGTGACAAAGAAATGGTCTATGTATTGTTGTAATAAACCAGTGAAATTGGTGTTATAATAATAGATACAACAACAACAATAAAAGTTATTTTCTGGAATAATGGTTGGTGTTGGTTACAGGCCAGAAGTTGCAACTGTTTGTAACCGCTAAACCTGCAGCGATTAGCGGAAGTTTTTTCCTAATTTTGAAAAGTTGTAATTTACCAAATGACACATATTCAAACACTATAAATAAGGGGCACATGTAGCATTCCAGAAAACATATTTTGTAAACATTCAGTTCCTTATTCTTTGTTCTTCTTCTGTAGATCTTCTAACTTATTGTATTACTGCAGAATACAATATTTATAATCAACAATCCAAAAATTCATAGATTTGTCCATATATATTCTTCAATAGTGCAACATGAAGAATATCACGGACTTATTCGCTGGAACCATTTTGCATCAATTAGTGGAGAAAATTAAGTCTTAAGGACAACGACCTAGTCATGCCTTGAAGTCATTTTATCCAATTCTATCACTTATAAATATATTTTATCCAATACCAATTTCCTTAGTTATATCTAAAATCCATGGCATACTTGCATCATAAACAATGGCATTCAAAGGGTACCCAGAATTCTCCAATTTCTCAATTATCTTTGGCAAACTTTTCGACGGCCTTCAATCCTTGAACAAAAAGCTCGATGCTATCGGGTTTTTGGCCTTCATTGAACCCATCAGAGATGTGCTCAAAATTGATGGGGCTGGTGGGTTGGTTTTGTATGAGGGTTTTGTGAGCTGTGGTGGTGACTAGTGCGACTAAGGCCTTTTGAAGCTAAGCGCTTGGAGAATTGTAGCATTGGATTTATGTGACCCTGTTGTGGATAGGGGATTACCAGAACGTGAGATTTTTTGGCCATTTTTGATTTTGTGCTCTAATGGTTCTTGGATCAGTATTTATCAGAAGACAGAAATTAAAGGGGATTATTACACATACAATAGTAATTAGACAATGGAAAACTAATTGCTTTGGATATAGCTAAGGAATTCAAAGTATTTCTATATAATCCAATTCTTTACCATATATTATAACTTTAAAGAAGGGAATTGTTATATCTACAAGAAAATATAATCCAACGAATTCAAATTATTTCTATATAATCCAACTCTTTTCCATATTAAAACTTTAAAGAAGGGAATTGTTATTTTCACAACTTCTTACTCACATAAATATGAGTCTCTTATTTACTATTGTTTTGTGAAATTATCAAATTTATTTTTGGAAGTAATTTTATTGCTTACACTAAGCGCACTTACGGACTATATCATTAGAGTTTAAAATAAGTTATAACTTTAACATAAATCAACTAAAATGAACACACTTATTAACTTAACATGGGTCAATTTTAAATATGTTACGTATACCTTTTGGATTTTTGGATTTTTATATTACTAAATAATTTTAAGATATATATTTTTTATTCATAAGTATTACTATCTCAATTTCAAAATTAGAGATAATTTTTACCTTTTAAAATCAAAACGTGAAATTCTAAATTTCAAAATTGATAGGAAGTTTATTAGTTTTAATACGACAATTGTAAATTAATTATAAAGTACAACTTGTTTTCAAAACTTGAACAAAATTTTCACAAATTAACTTTAAAAAGTTAAAATATATCTCGAACTTCAGAACGGATGAAATATTATTTTCTAAATACATAACCTCAGCCCAATTGAAATCCAATATATATACACACTAGTTCTCCAAGCACACACTGTGTGTGTGCAGTTAAACTATAGTGGAGAAAAATTAGGAGTTGATAAGAAAATATGGAGAGAAAATAATATTTTTTTTAGATATATATATAGAGTGAGAGAGAGAAAAAGGATCAACAGCATTCCACTTATTTAAGATTCCTCCTTAAATAGGACTCTTTTATTAAAACTAAGTCTGTTTTTCAATGTCCCTGATGTTTACCCCGATATCCCACCTGATCCTAAACTATTTTTTTTTTCAAAATTACCCTAACGATTATAAATTTAAGATCAATTAAGTCCATTTGATAACTGCACTTCCCAGACGTAATTTATTTAACTTTTCTAATAACAACAAAAGTTATATTGGTTTTACTAAACGTAATTGAAAAACAAACCACTTCTTCCAGCTTGTCAAAAACATTGAAGAAAATCCAATCAGCCTTTTCAAGATCAACGAATTGCTTCTTAATAACCTCAAGCAAACCGGGATACAATCTGTCATGAGGCTGAACCAGAGAAGGCAGATCTTCCATCTCCAACACCGGTATTGAGGGCAAGGAAACCGTATGCCCTTCCAGAGGCAGCGCCAAGCTCCCTCGTTGAACGTGATAATAAACAGAACAAACCGCACACGTTTGCGTAAACAATGAAGCTCCGCGTAGCCCCAACTTGTGAGCCAACTCCAGAGCCCCATGAATAAGTGAATCGTACACTATAACTTTAATGGGGGACCCACTAGCCTTGTGCTTTTCTATGATGCCGGGCACCCTTTTTAGGACTTTGTGATTAATATAGCCTAAGCCGGCTGCAACACTCTTTGGTATTTCATCTCCTTGTTCAATTTCATAGGAAATATACTCTATGTTTATTGAGCTTGTGTGGGCTAGCTTGGAGGTCTTAACGTCATCGGTGGCGAGGATGGTGATTTGCACGCCTTTCGAGGCTAAACGCTTGGAGAATTGGAGCATTGGGTTCATGTGGCCTTGATTTGGGTAAGGGATTGTCATAATGTGAGGTTTGTTTGCCAATGTTTGCTTCTCCATTGTTTTTCTTATGGTTCTACTTCTCGATGAAGAGTTTTAGTAGCAAGAAAGGAAGTATTTATAAGAGAGGGGAATAATAAGGCAATTAGGCAAGTGGTGATCAGAGCATTAGAGGAGTATTTATGTATCGGTGGAATGAAACTTTTGTCCCTCCAGGTTTTCATCCATTTTTAAAATTAAAGTGACAATTTTTTGCGTTTTCGTTCTTTTTATGCGATTTGAACCTAATCCGACCCATTTTGACTAAATTTTTATCCAACCCGATCCCAATTTCACCAATTATTTTTTTTAAAACAAGTTTCAAAAAATATAGATTCAAAAATATAAATAAGAAAATAAAACTTTATTTTCAAAAAATAAAAGAAGATTTTTTTTCATTTTTTATGTAAAGCTTTATTTTCAAAAGAAAAAAATTTATGTCTTCACTATTATTATATATATTCTTAATATTAGAATTTTTCAAAACAAAAATTAAAATTAAAATTAAAATACGAAAAACAGTAAAAGATAAATAAAAAAACTGATTCAATTTTTTTTAAAAAAGGAAAGTAAAAAGTTTTAAAAATAATTATTATTTTCAGGAAAAAATTACAAAATTTTTATTTTTAAAAAAAATAGCAAAGTTTTATAAAATATTGATTCAAAAAAACAAAACTTTATTTTCATAAAAAATAGAAACTTTTATTTTTTAAAAAAATTGTAAATTTTCATAAAATATAGATTCAAAAAAGTAAATAAAAAAACTTTGTTTTCATAAAACAAAATTAACTTTTTTTTTTTTTTTAAAATATGTACATTTTCATAAAAATAATTAAGAATTAAATTTTTTTAAATCTATATTTTATGAAACTTTACTCATTTTTGAAAAATAAAAGTTTCTAAAATTTTCTCATGAAAATAATAATTATTTTAAAAGTTTTAAAAATAATATTTTATTTTTAAAAAATAATAATAATTTTAAAGATAATATTTTATTTTAAAATATTAAAAAAAATTATTATTTTAAAAATAATATTTTATGTTAGGATATTAAAAATAAGTATTATTTTAAATTATTTGAAAAATAATATTTTATTTAAAATAATACAAATAATTATTTTTAAAATAATTATCATTTTGAAACTTTTTAATTTTTTTTAAAAATAAATAATGAAATTGGGGTCAGGTCAAACTAGGTCGGGTTTGGTTAAAATGAGTTAGGTTGGGGTCAAATCAGGTAAAAGGAACAGTAACGTCAAATAAGTCATTTTAAGTATCTATTTGGTAAAAAATGAACTTGAGGGGCGACTTTAAAAATGGGTAGCAACTTAGAGGGATAAAGTGTCATTCAGCCATTCTTTATTGTGTGTATGTATATGTATATACGGTCCGGATCTTAAGCTCACCTCTTATATTTTTAGCGACGTTATATGTTGTCCGTCGCTAAAAGTATAGACAACAGTTATATGACCGAACCGTCGTCGGGTCTATCGCTAAAAGAGGATGAGCGGAATAAGCTCGAATGAATTGGATAAAGGGTGAGCTTAAGATCCGAACTCTATGTATATATGTATTTTTGCCTGATTTAATGCCTTCCAACACGTCATTGATGTGTCTTTGTCTAATTTAATGTCTTCCAATAATTTTTTATTGTTGAGTTATCGTGTAGTTCATATAACTGATTTATAATTTTGATCGTAAAAATTCTAATTATAAGATTAATATTAATATTTTAAAAGTTATTTTTAAATATTTTTAAAATCATTATTTATATAATACAATTATAAATATTTTAAATTATTTAAAAAATATTACTAGTAATAAAATTTATTATTTTTAAATCTTAAAATAAATCATGTGAATTTAAATTTTAAAATATTTTAAATTAACTTTTAAAAAATCAATATAGATCTCATAATTTAGAACAAAGAGAATATATTTTTTTTATAGTAGTACATATAAACACAAAATCCAAAAACAAAAATTACTAGTAATACCTAAGTGCTGAGTTTTAGCGTCGGATAACTACTTTGATGATATTGATATCACTTAATATTGATATCACTTGTTCCGTGATTCACCCCACTTGATGATATTGATACTACCTCCGTGTCTCTCTATTTAAATGACGTTTTAAAATTTTTTATTTGTTCATAATTAATTGACGTTTATTTAAATTTAGGAGAATTAATGATATTTTTTTCAAAATTACTCCTCATTACTCTACCTATTTTTTGGTACTTTAAACTCTTGTGCTATGATAAATTAATGATTTAAGGGTATTATAGACAATTGAGTACTATATTTAATGATTTTCAATCATTATTTTAATTCTTGTATCCATCTTTAAAACGTCATTTAAATAGAGACGGAGGGAGTATCATTTATAGCTTAATTCAATGATTCATTACACATCAATTTATTACTCCCTCCTATTCATATTAAGTGTCGTTTTGGAGAGTTTCATTTTATTCAATATAAGTGTCGTTTTGGAATCCCTATGCAATATTGCACTATTTTTTCCTAATTTACCCCTTTATTTAATATTGTAGTAAATGCAATTCCATGGACAATTGTGGAGAGAGAAATAATTAATTAGGGATACAAAAGACATTTTGTGTTATTTCTTAATAAGTGTGCTTAACTCTAAAAAGACACTTAATATGAATAGGAGAGAGTATTAATGCAACGATTTATTATACATTAATTTACTACTAATGCAACACAATCAATAAGCATGTTGGATATTCATTTTCTTTACCCAAAAGATTAACTTTGAGAATTCACCATACTTATGAACACATCTAACTTCTTAAATTTATTCGATATAGAATTCATGTAAAATATATCAACGATTAGTAGGGTCATAAGAGTCCAAGACAAGGAAAATTGACTCTTATGATCCGCTTAAAGGGTGTTCAGGAACAACTTATAAGTTGTTTTCTAGTGTTAAACATGTTCGGGAACAACTTATTTTTTGACTTATAAGTTGTTTTTGATAAGCAAAAAATTCTAACTTATTTTAAAATGACTTATAAATTATTTTTAATAAGTATGTTTGACCAAATGTAATAATAATTTTGCCCTCTTCTATTTTTCTAAATGATATTTATATCCTTTCAACTTAATAATTCCAACAACTATATGCGGACAGGTAAATTGGACAGAAATATTTGACTGAAAGAATAAAATAAATTTGTTCAAATGAATAAATGGACAATATAATTTATTTATTCGTTAGAATATATTCATTTTATTCTTTCGATTCAATTTTTCTGTCCGCCTAGAAGGAGATTTGATTTCTTGCCCTTTTGTGTATCTTGATCACTTTGCCTCGTTTTTAGTGGGTACTTTCAACTAATATAATCTAGGGGTCGTATAAAGTACTCGCATAGACAATAAAATAAGTATTTCTACATAACACCTTTCTCTTCCTTCATTAGACAATTTTGTGCGCTTTTGGCATAGCTATAAGACATGTAGAAAAATAGATATACATGTAGATAAATATTTGATAAAATTGAATTACGATCAATGTGAAAGTGTATGCGATGAAATAGAGTAAATTAAAGTGGAACTCTTCATAATTCCTACCTTTCCCACTATGCATATACGTAGCCAACATAATTCGGTTGAAAACTTTTGCAATGTACTTATAGCAGGATTATAAAAATATATTTTAAAATAGAATATACAAATATATAAAGAATTTTAAATTATATAGTAGTATAATGTGGTTCAATTCTAATATGCTTTGAAAGTTTGAGTGTGTTATTGATGAAGTTTAATTCAAACTTTAATTCATATGTGATTGTAAAGCTATCCAAAAAGAAAACTGGGCCCGTTCCTAGAGTGGAGGTTCAGTCGGCCTAGAACGGAAGGAACGGGCCCTCACAGGCATAATCATCGCTTGATTGCCACTACAAATAAGTCATTGAGGGTAGTGCCCCAACCCAAAATTGGAGGGGTAGTTTGTACATTCGGGTGAATTAAGGTTAATTATATTACGTTATATAAGGTGAGGATCCTACAACGTATTATGTACGAATTTTTTAAAAGATAGTGAAACAATCAGCCGTCGACCGTGGATTAGCCCTAACATTTTGAGTGAACCACGTAAATTTTGTGTCTTGTGTGATTGTTTTCTTTTCATTTTATCTTTGCTATTATTTTTTGTTGCGTTGTTAATCTCTAACAAAGTGCTTAAATTACCATGATACCCTAAATTATGTTTAGCAATGAGAGATAATATTGTCTTAAGAATCTCTAACTTGGAATAATATTGTAGTTGGTATGTTTAGAAAATTTGTTTACTATTTTATTTAATGAAAAAATGTTAATGTTATGATATGATACTGAATCAATGTATTTTTTTAGAAAACTGATAAATCCACAACAGAGACATTTTTCATGTGAAAATATCAAAAAATGTTAAGGAAATATCAATTTTTATTTTTTGGAACCAAAGATGTGACGCCCCCAAATCCGGATCACTTTTACCTCGAGTTTGGTTCTCACTATACTAACATACATACCCATTCATTCATATAATAACTTAAAATATCTTAAATTGCATAGTCCTTATACAAAAACTAGTTCTAATCACAGGTTCTTAGACTTTTACATCATTCATACAGTTACTACATAAATAAAATTTATAAAGTCTCTGTTACATCACTTGAGAAATCACATAAGCACAAGAGCTTATTAATGCTAATATGTGTTCTTATCTTTTCCTTTATCTTTATCGGAATTCCTTGTCTTCTCAGGTTTAACTGAAAAAATTATATTTAATGCAAGGATGAGCAAATGATTGCTCAAAAAGTAAAAAAAAAAAAGTTTAACATAACCTAATTTAATTAGTTTTCAACAATTGAGTAACAATTGAGCATTTGGTTTAACAAACATACGTTTTAGCATGTTGGATGGTCAAATGACCTATAAACTCTTTATTACATGTATATAATGTTGGCTCACTTAGTTACTTTATAACATAACATTATTTGTATTACATTTTTATGCAAGGTTACATGCCAACTCAACACATTAGCATGCTAACTAATAATATTGTTACGCTTAACATGTACCACATAAGTTAAGTTATTTCCATTAGGGACATCAACGAATACTTACCACATATTTTCATTTACTAATCTTATGCAATAGTTTTAATGTGCATTTACACATACTCATATATGACTACACATAGCATAGTTTATATACATTCTCAAACATGCTCATTTTGGTCTAAACATAGCATTATATGATTTTTCGGTCATTTTACACTTCAAATAACATCCTAAGTTAAGCAATGTCATTTCGTGATAGACTCCATGATACGCTTGCGTGAGGCGGTCGTCGCCCGAATTGTTTCTGGCAAGCTATGAAGGTGAATCGCTCGCAACACCTTAAACTCTCGCTTATATGTAAGCGGTAATCTTGGTACAATTGTTCATGCTAGGAAATCTACGTTGAATTGGACACCAACGACACCTTGACCCATTGCTTATATTGAAGCGGTAATATTGGTACACTCGACAATTGATACGGTAGAAGACGCTACACACAACTATGAATTATTGTATGATAAGTCAAAGTTAAATCTCAAAGAAAACTAAGAATTAACTCTAGAATTCATCAAATAACCAAAGAAGAGAGTAACCTCGCAATATATTGGATAATGAATAATGTGTTTTAATTACAATAGAAGTAAGCCTATTTATACTAGTTACAAAATTCTAATCCTAGTAGGAATTACAAACCACAACCCTAATTTCAATAAGGAAATAAAAATCAATTTGGAAAAGAAATTCTTATTTTCATAAAACAATAGAAACCTTATTTAGAAAGAAAATCTCAGCTGAAAAGAAATCTTAATTATAATAGAATTTAATAAATATCTGAAAAATCCTTAAAAATCACGTTAGTTACCTAAAACAAAAGGAAGCAAAATACAATATAGTCTACCTAATATTTTAGGAAATAAAGTTTTTTTTCTAATTTCTGAATTGGCTTGCAAATTGTCTTTCCACGTAATATGTAATCCATAGGCTGCTAGGAATTATGTTGAATTAATTGGCTACTAGGAATGAGCAAAACTAAATTAGCCAATTAGATCAGCCCAATAACACTTAAATTGCGCTCCCTTGGTCCAATAATGCTTGGGTCAAACTCATTAATTGAGGCATAAATCTTTTATTGAATTTTCTTAAATAACTTTTAGCTCAATTGCTTGAAATCGTCTGATGAACCCATAGAACGTGAATTGATTCGCTAATGTTTGATGCAAGCCTTATCAGGATTGTATCATTTTCCTCCTCTTAAAAAGAATTTGTCCTCAAATCTGGCCTCCCCTCCTCTTGAAAAGAATTTGTCCACAAATCTGATCCTACATCAAAACAAACTAAGTTAGAATCACCAAACAAAACAAAATCACTATTCTCACCTGAAAAAATTAGCATATAAGCAATATCAACAACTCAAGTAAAGTTATGAAAAGAATCATCAAATTTTTAACTCCCGCAAAGATCATAGAAACATCTGACATTTTCCTCGTAATGACATAAACAACTCGTAAATGTTTCCCTCCAAGCGAAGCTCAATGTGGCATAGCACTCTGCAAAACTTTTCGTACCACAACCTGGAAACTTATACTTTCGATCTTCTTTAATCAAGAACATGTCCACACTATCACGACGCTCTTCCACTCGTAGACCAAATACTTTCAAAACACTAATATGAAATGTAAGACCCCAACTTTTTATGAATAAAGATTTAATTTTCTCTAAATATTATTTTGAATAATATATAAGGTGTGATTTGATATATATATAATATAATGCTATAGTTATGGGTGATATGTGCAAATTTTGCAAGTAAGCAAGTTGTCATAAAATATTCGTTTGGTCAGGGAATATTCTTTTTGTTGAGGAATATCCGTACGACGACACAATCATTGGTGGACCCCACAACAGAATAACTTTCGGATATAGAAAGCGACAGAAATAACCTTCTTATAAAAATAATGGCAAAACTTTTACCGTTAAACTGTTGAAATATTCGGGGATAAAAGTACAATGTCTACGCGTTGTGCATACATTAGCACACCAGTATTATGCATCTCTGATTATTGATGCTTACGTAAGAAGTCACTCAGTTTTATTCAATTATTATAATAGTAGTTGCTGCATAGTATCTCATTATTGATTCAATTATTGTCACAGTATCATATGTCTAATATTTTATATTATTAAATCAATAATTAAGACGACACAGTTATTCATATTATTATTTGCATAATTGATAATGTCTAGAAATTTCTATCGAGAAAAGGGGTTTAGTTATTTAATTGGGCGCCAGTAAGGAGAAATCCTTATCAGAAAGCCCCATGTTTCCTGGGAATGATCTGGTTGTCAATATTGTGAGTTATAATATTAATGATGAATAATTGTTAAAAGATTAAAAATATGTTTATTGAAGATAAGTGATTTGTGTTAAATATTTATTCAATTTTTGATATAAATAGAGGGGTTTGTCATGAGGCGTTTGTTGTAAGTTTGACTTATTATTCCATGGGGAGATGTACTGTGAGACCCCATATTTTATCAATAAAGATTTAAATTTTGTCGAAATAATTTTTAATATTATGGTGTGAATTTGAGATAATATTATAGTTGTGGGAAGTATTTATAAATTTTGCAAAGTATGAAAGTTGTTATAAAATATTCGTTTGGTCGGGAATATTCTTTTTGTTAGGAATATTCGTGATAACGGCACAGACAATCATTGGTAGACCCTAGCAACAATGTAATTATTGTCGGATTGAGAAAACGACAAAAATATTTTATAAAAATAACTATGGAGGTGTTACTGTTAAAAGCTGTTGAACTACCCGGTGGTAAAGTAATGCGATGTCTGGCGTGGTTGCGTAGTAGCACACTTATTGATTATTGATGCTTACGTGAGAAGTCACTTTCAATTATGCTCAATTATTACTTACAAAGATAATTCTTTGCATCATATCTCTTATATTATTGATTCAATTATTGTCACGGTATCATCATATAATATGTTATATTATTAATTGAGACGACGAGTTATAAATGATTAATAATTGTTGAAAGATTAAAAATGTGTTGATTAAAAATAAAATGATTTGTGGTAATATTTATTCAATCCTTAATATATATAAAAGTACATTATATGGACGTTTGTGGTAAGTTTGATTATTTTATGGGGGTCCATATGTCATTATCTAAGAGTCTCTTAAATCGATAGTAATTACCTTTGTGAATAGTAATTACATTCGCCAATAGTATTTACCTTACGTCGATAGTATTTACCTTACGTCGATAGTAATTACCTTCGTCGATAGTAATTACCTTTGTGAATAGTAATTACCTTCGTCGATAGTATTTACCTTCGTCGATAGTAATTACCTTCGTCAATAGTAATTACCCTTGTGAATAGTAATTACCTTCAATCGATAGTAATTACCTTTACCAGACGTCAAACCACTTGCCGCTTTCACATTCTGAGGCGTCAAACCACTTCTTGCCGTTTCACATTACGAAAGCGCCAAACCACTTGTCGTTTCACATTACAAAGGCCGAACCACTTGTCGTTTCACATTACAGGCGATCGAACCACTTTTCTTTTCACATCACCAATTCGTCGAAGCCACTTGCCTTTTCACATGGTAGGTCTTAAGCTAGAAATCTTCTATAAATAAAGGCCTAGTGCTTCATTATTTTTCACGAATTCAATTGAAACTATAGAGAGAGAACTATAGAGAGAAAGAAAAAAAGTATTATCCTACTTCACCTTGCCATATTCGGTTTTTCTAAGGTAGGGAATATTATTTGTTGTAATCTGTAAGTGGGTGTTATTCTTTCTTATTCATGAAGAAACTGTTGTTATTCCATTGCTTATTATTACATTGGAATAACTTTGTAAAAGTGGTATACCTATACATAACTCATATCTGCCAAGATACCCTATACTTGGTGAAATCCTTATATTATTCCATTCTTATTTATTACATTGGAATAACTTTGTATCACGCTTGAATCCCCTATACTTGGTGATCTCCTTCTCGTTATTCCTTTCTTTATTATTCTCGTTGGAATATCACATCGCGTGTGTTTTACACCGGACTGGTTCCATTGTTTATTATTCCGCATTTATTATTACATTGGAATATCACGCATGCATGTGTTTTACACCGACACGGTTCCATTGTTTATTATTCAAAGATTTATTATTACATTGGATCATCCTCGCTTGTGTGAATTTCACCGACTGTTCCTTATTATTATTACTGTTGGAATAACTTTGCTCTGTCTTAAATCTGCGTGCGTGGTGATTTCTTTTGTTATTCCATTCTTTATTATACTCGGTTGGTTAAATCTTTGACTTCTATACTCCATGAAATTAGTGGAATATCCTTGATATTTGCGCTTCATCCAAAGATCTTTTCATGGAAATATTCTTCCGATCATTCTTGAATTTTACTCTACAAAACAAGATCATTTTGACAATTTGGGCGTTAATAATTCTGGGATAAAATAATTCTTGAACTTGTTTTATTGAATTATTATGTCATTGTCATCATCCTCATGTTATATTATGTTATCTTCTACTTACGTGTATAGATGAACTTAGTATGATTATGACCGGGGATCATTCGGTATAATCATGGCTTGTTATAAATGATGTGATAAAAGTCCTCGATTGGCACATGTAATGCGTTGATGGATAATTTTGGTATGATTATGACCGGGGTGATTCGGTATAGTCATGACCATTGATAATTTGATGAATATCCTTGGCCGAGTAGTCACGGGGTGATTCGATGATGTGGATTATTTATTAAAGTTGAGTCTCGAATATAACGATGATGAAAACCTTTTAAAACCTAAAAGATAGTAGACTTTATTCTCTACTTGACTCTTTTAATGGATTGCTTATTCCACTTCATGAGTAAACATGTTGTCTATTGTATTTTATCGGGTTTAACACCTTTGTTGAAGGCTAATGATAAATTATTACGCATTATCTTCGCCATAATATTTCTTCTTTGGCTAGTTGAGCTCACCTTTTTCTTTCTTTGTTCTCTTGAGAAATGAGAACATAAATTTGGACGAGTCGAGGAGCGGAGTAATGGTCCGGAGGATAGCATTAGTAGTCCTCACTATTACGTGAAATAGTGTGATAATAATAGTAGTAATGAGGACTCCTTTTGAGTTTGTATAATATCTAGTAGACAATATTTGTATTCAAACTCACGGTTTATGTAAGTATTATACCTGACAGTTATGTTATATTAGTAAGTTGTATTTGAATTTATGTACCATGTAAGTGGCAACCCAAGATGGGTGGCGTATACCTAATTTTGGGGCGTCACGGTTGGTATCGAGCTTAGGATATGATCACCGGCTAAGATATGAGAATAGTACTAGGAGGGAATACCTTCGCTAGTATGACCTACCTAAGTTTATTTGGTATTTGATTGGTCGGTTAGAGTATAGTGATAATATGTTGCATGTCAATTAACCCTTATTTTGTAGCAGTGTTTGGAAATGGCAGCTGAAAATATTCACAATGGAGTGAATGTGACCATTGTGACACCTTTAATCACTAATCGAGTTAATGCGATTAATATTTGGAACAAATTAGAGATATCCACGTAGTGAATGAAGAACTAATTGTTGCACCTTAGAGCTAGTTGCAGAGAGTAGCAAATTGAGAGTGAGGAAGAAGAGAGAAGAAGAGGAACACGAGGAGAATTGGTTAGAAGAAGTTTATGATCAAAACTTAGAATTACAAAATCGTGTTCGTGAGCTAGAAGAACGGTTGAAGAACGAAGAAGCGATCGTAGAACAAAGGGATACAACAATTCAAAATTGGGTTACCCGATATGTGATGCTCGAACAAAATCACGCTTTGGCAGGGTGTAAGATATTAAAGTTGGAATCTGAGGATTTACTGGGCTAGTTGAGCTCAGCCTTTTCCTTTTGGTTCCATTGATCTTCTCAGGAGGCTAGAATGTAGCTGGGTAATCGGGGAGTGAAGTAATGGTCCAAGATAGTTCTTATAGTACTCCTCATTATTTTAAAAAATAGTGTGACAATAATTGTAATGAGGATTTTATTTGAGTTTGTATATTATCTACGAGACAATATTTGTATTAAAACTTACAGCATATGTGTTGTCGTATTTTGCACGAAAGTTGTATAAATGAAGTTTGTATTTAAATTCTGTACCGTATATCTGGAGACTCGGAATGGGTTGTACGGACCTATTCTAGAGGCGTTATGTAAGACCCCAACTTATTATTAATGAAATTTAATTTTCTCTATTTATTATTTTGAAATAGTAAGGGTTGATTTGATTAATGTGGATAGTTAGGGGTAAAATACGCAAATATTTCAAAATAAGCAAGTGGTTATAAAATATTCATTGTTGTCGGGGAATATTCGTTTGGTCGTGGAATATTCGTGCTTTGTGGGAATATTAAATGCGACAAAACATGACCGTGTGTATGGGCCCCATAATGAAAGCGATTGGATGAAGAAAACGCAGCAGTATAAGTTGTTTAAAAATAACAACAGTAGTTATTCTGAATTAATCTTTGTTAAAATACTCGGTGGTTAAAACACAAGTAGCACTTGCAGTATTGCACCAATTATTGATTCTTACGTGAAAAAGCACTACTCAATAATGGTTACGATAATTCTTGTTCGATATTTTATTGATTTAATAATTGCGTTGATGATATTTTATATTGTTGTTGTTTGAATAATTGTCATTACACAAGTATTTTCATTATCGAATCAATAATTCATATTATCCGAATAATATTATTAGATAACATTATTGGCAATGTCTAGAAAGTTACGTCTAAGGAGAGGTTTGGTCACCTAATTGCTTGGCCGTAGAGGAGAAATTCTTATTGGAAAGCCCTCTTTCCTGAGGAACCGCACAGTTGTCGATATTGTGATTACAGAATATTATTTGTGAATAATTAATTATTGATTCATATGATGAGAAAAATATTGATTTTATGTGGATATAGATGGAGAAAATTTTTAATGTGACAATTGATGAAAATTGAAATTTTATCTTTTTACGATAAAATAATTCATTTAAATATATTATAATATTTTAATAATATAATAATGGTGATATTTTTACAACGAATGTGGGATATATGAGTATCTGAGGAGGAAGCGTATTTTTTTGCAATAAATGTTTAAAACATGTTAAACAAGCTCGGTGGACCCCATTTATTGGTGAAATTTGATTATAAACTTGTAAAATCGCTTGGTTTGTGGATTTCGGTCAATTTTTGTTTGGAATTTGGAAAAACTTTCTTCTGCAAAGTTGTAGAGAATTGAATTTCCTATAAAATATCGCGAGTTTCGAATTTTCTGACAAAAGGGCTATTTATTATGAATTATTGAAGTGCAAAGATGAATGATTTCTGATGAATATCTTTGGCCCGTAGTGCAAAGATGAACAGGTGTTTAGATGAACATGACCAACTGATGAATATCTTTGGCCTGTAGTGCAAAGATGAATATTTGATTCCAGATGTATATTGATTGATGTTACAGGGATAAAAGATAGACGATGAACTTTTAAATTCATACATAGAAGATAGTAGTTTGCATTCTCTACTTAACTCTTCTAATGAATTATTATTTCCGCTACGAATATTGATTTAAAACTTGTTGTCTATTGTATTCTATTAGATTTTTTTCCTGTTGAAGACTAATGATAATTTGTTGTATATTATCTTAGTCATAATATTCTTTACTGGGCTAGTTGAGCTCACCCTTTTCCTTTTGTTCCATTTTTCTTCTCAGGAGGCGAGAATATAAGCGAGTACGCAGTCGGGGTATGGAATGAAGGTTCTAGAGAGAGTTGTTTAGTAGTCCTTACCATTTTTGTAAAATAATGTATCAATAAATGTGATGAGGATTTATTTGAGTATAGATATTGTCTAGAAGATAATATTTGTATTCAAACTCACAGTTTTACTGTTGTAATAATAAAGTTGTAGTTGTTTCTGTACCATGTATTGACAACTCAGAATGGGTGATGTATACCTATTTTGGGGGCGTCACACGTTACATGAAAAGTTTCATCTCCTCCTAAATCAAATATCAGCATGTCTTTTCATGATGCATAATCTCTCATTCACGAATTCTTGGATCAGAAGTCAATTTGATGATCTCGTATATTCGCAAATATATCCACTTCCATAATCCTGGGTCAAATATCAATTTTTGAAACTTCTTGCGTCTCATATGCAAACACTCTTGAATTCCTGGATTAAACAAAAAACACAATCAATCAATATATATCTTTTGTTTAATCACTGAGAAATCAGAAAATTCAAAATCACATGCATAGTCTACTAGCACAAAAATTAAAACACTTCTCTGTAAACTCTCAATGCATTGTTCGAATTGATTTGCAAATCGATCCATGAAAAACTTTTAAAAATGAATTTATTTAGGTATTTTGGACAATTTTCTCGCCCGTAAAATAAAATCACGGTATCTCTCATATTAAACTGCGGACGAAAAATCAATTTTAATGTTCGATGAATAAATGATCGATCGGTTAAGATCTGTTATAAAAATAACTTTATAATTACAATATTGACTATAGATCAACCCTTATATATATATATATATATATATATATATATATAATTCATTTTTATTGTTATCAGTGTCTTTCAATTTCTATATCTTATTTGGTATTTTTCTCTTCATTTATTATCCTATAATAAATATATACGTAAGAGTGTGCCAAGTAAATACTCGAGTTTACTATCAAAACTGTCTTGTTACTCTAAGGGGGGTGTATTCAATTAAGATTTTTTTAAAAAAAATTTATGTGGCAAACTTTTGTAGAGTTTGTGAATTTTCATGACTTTTAAAGAATTTAAAGACTTTTTTAAAATGATTTTTATAGAATCCATGAAATAAGTGACAGACTTTAATAGACTTTTTACCAAGATTTTGATAGACTTTTGTATACTTCTAATATATCTTGAAACTTATATTAATTGTTAATTAGCCAATGTGTAAAGCATCTCCCTCTTTTTTCATGAACTAGAAGAAATCTCATTATTTTATTAAATTATTGTGGCATGAGATTTTATTGTTAGGTTTGTAATAATCAAGAACGCAATCAAATTGCATAAATAAGCGGAAACGTGGAAAATCAGAGTTTAAAATTTTTACAAACCATATACTCGGATCACCCTTTATGCACAATTATTAATTAAACGAAAAATTGAAGAACAAGAATCATACCCTTGAAGATCCAAGCTTCCTCAGGTACAAGTTCACCTCCAATTCTTTTCGCGTTCAACTTGAATCCACTGGGTTTGGTTCCTTCCTTTGATCAACGTTAGCCACCCAAGTGTTTGGCCTCTGAGGGTGATCCACCAAGAGGAAGAAGGATTCAAGAAGATGGGTGGTTGGCTAAACCCTAGTTTTTCTATCTCTATAGAAAAGGAGCGTACTCTCCAACCATTGAAATTATTACGTAGTCTTAATATCTGATATAAGACTCGTCTTATAAAGATATCAAGTAACCTTATTAAAATAAGGTATTATTTAATTAAACCCTTTTAATTAAAGGGGCTCCCTAATCTTATTAAGGATAATTAATTAAACTCCTTTAACTAATTTTCCTTCCTAATCCAATCAGGAATAAATGAGAGTACTTATATTAAATTAATTCCTAAACTCTTTTAGAAATTAAAATAATAATAATAATTGTAATAATATTAATAAGACTCCTCTTATTAATTTATATTTAATATTTCTAAAATATTAAATAATAAATATTAAGCTATTTAATTTATTCTATCACCATAGATTAAATTAAATATACATAACATATTATTACGATTATGCCATTAACTTCTTAAATAATTATTCTTCCTTTTATGGTGTGACCCTTTAGGTTCTCCATATTAAGCCTATTGTGAATAAATCAATTAGAACAATTCTAATCTTATTTAAATAAATAAATTAAACAATTAATTTATTTAAATAAATAATATTTATTCTACATAGGGATAAGCCTCCTAGCGATCAACGACTTTCCGGATAATATAGATTTCAACATTAATCATAAAAGAACCTTTGAGTAAATAGTTACTGTGTACAATTCAATCCTTCCACCATCTGATGTTCCAATTAAATATAAGGCATATGGAATTCTTGTCAAAGTCTTATTTTATTTAATTATATGTATTTCGACTCTTAAATGCATGACTCCAAATAATGCAAATTAGAAACTCCTTTCTAATTTCATTCGCCTTAACCAAGGACTACTTTGGTTGTCATTTATCGAATCACATAGGACATTTCTCTTCTTTTATTAGAAGTGGTAGATTCTTTATTGATCATATATTATCTCCATGTACAACTTGTTATACCCAAGCATACCCTTTGATATACCCTAAGGGTCTTAAGGAATAAGTCAAAGTATAACTCATCATACACAAGATACTATGATGATCTCAAGTCCAAGGATCACTTGTCTACTATCACTATCACTCTGAGAATTCCTATTGACAGCAAGTAAAACTCCATTAGGTATTCCTTAGCGAGTCACGTTCGAGGAACTTATTCTCTAATAAGCACCTACATACTTGCTTTTAGTGTCTCCACACAAATGATCATGAGATCAATCATCCTCATCCAATGAAGCAAGTAACATATGTACCAATCTATCCGGATTTACTAATCCCCAATTTAGTAATCCAACGATTGGGAACTATTTTAGTTTTAAGCTTTCTAAGAATTTAGATCTCATTAGAATGATCATCATCATTATTCTAAAAGCATTGCTTAAAACTATGGATTTATCACATATTATAAAATAGCATCATGTAGATAATTAAAAGCCTTTAATAAATTAATACTTTTTATTAATAAATGAATAAGATTGTTACAAAGTATATGCTTTATCATCAAACATGATTGGCTTGTATGCATACTACTTTCAATCTCCCACTTGCACTAAATCCAATCGTCATGGTATCTCATACTCTTCTTCTCTAAGTGACGATTATCCTGCTGTTGGATAAGCTTTAGTTAATGGATATGTAATGTTGTTCATGAGAGTCCACTATCTCTATAGTGATTTCCCTTCTTTCAATGATTCTAATAATCAAATGAAAGTGCCACAACACATGTTTAGATCCAAGATGAGACTTAAGAACTATTCCTAGTTACGTAATGAACTTTAATCCAAACAATCAACTTGCGACTTCATTTATAGCTATATACTTTGTCTTTATCACTAAACCAAAGAACTCTTTCTTTGTTTGGAACCTTTCGAATTCATTTGCACCTTGCTCAAGATAACGCTTTTACCTTAAAGTGGATTTTTTACATCATCTTGTGCATCGAAAAACTTGAGTCTGTTAAGCCCTCTAGTTTTAATTTAGACCCACCATGAATATGATCACATCCTTAGTGTCGGTTAAGCACTTTAAGATATTTTCACCGACTTATAGTGAACTTCTCCATAATATGACTGATCAACATCAGGTCTCGTACATTTCATTGCATACATGATTGTCACTCATGCGACCTCTATTTTCAGGAGTCTGTGGGGACTATTAGGAGAGATAAACTCCATAGCTCATCATCATGAGACATCTCTTGGAGTTTGCCATGCTAAACGACTTTAGCATCAAATGAATATACGCTCAAGGGTTAAGTCGAGCATCCTCTTAAATCTATCTATATAGATTTATATCCCCAATTAAGATACTCTTCCAAATCATTCATGGAGGAATGTTTAGACAACTTTATCTTTACTGATTGTAGCATTGGTATATCATTCCTTATCCGTAGTATATCAATATATAGTACTAGGAATGTCACGATGCTCCCACTGACCCTTTTGTACACACTAGGTTCATTCTTATTTTTGATAAAATCAAACTCTTTTGATTGCCTCATCAAAACGAATGTTCCATATTTGAGAAACTTGCTTCAATCCATTTCTCCGAGTGTGTCTACAACACTTACCTCATCGTATGTAATCGGATCATCATCTTCTATATGAAGCGTACCTCATCATCATCATCATCCATGATGAATCCATACCTCCTAGGTATCTTGATCACTATTCCGCATTTATGATTCGGTTTGTGGTACAATAGTCTATCTACGGTGTTCCTCTTGTTTGACTTATAGTGTTTTGTGGATCATGAACTCTTCAAGATCTATAATCCTCCCACTAGCCCTTCAACGATAAACATCTTTATCTTAGAAGGCGTATTTTGCAACAAACACCTTTTTGCTAACTAAGATTATAGAACATATACCCTAAACTTACTTTAGGATGTCCCACAAATCGACACTTATAAAATCTTGTCCCAAGCTTATCCTTGAAACCTTTTCACATAAGTTGGACAACCCCTTATCTTAACATACTTAAGATTAGAATCCTCCACATCATAACTTTTATGGAGTCTTGAAATTTGGATTTTGAGGTTACCTTTTAAGTAGATATCAACCATTTCTAGGACATGATCCTGAAAGGATCTTTGGAATGTCGGTAAAATAATTATGGACCGCAGTACCGTATTCGATAAGGTATGATTTTTCCTTTCGGATACATCAATCAATTATTACGTATCATGAGGTGTCCATTATGAGAAAAACCATTTGAGATGATCTAGAAACTCATTTCACAAGTATTTATTCCTTGATCTAATCAAAGAATCTTAATACTTTGTCAATTTATTTCAATTCAATTCTTTGAACCTTTCAAATAATTCACACTTGTATTCAACAAATACATACATTCAACTCTTTGAATGATCATCTCCTTTTCTTATACTCGTTTGTTCAATTTGCAAAATTATTTTCACGTAAGTCAAGTACACAAAATCCATTAAGTAATATTCGGTTCTATACAAAAACATTATTATTATAAATAGAACAACAATTGTTCTTTATTATAATACCAAAAATCTTATTGTCCAACAATAAAATGGAAATAATGTTTCAAACAAGAATTGGAATACAATAATAAATTATTGACTTAATAGAATTGCCCGTAGGCATTGCTAAACTATAAGTTTCTATGGCTAATATGGCAACCTTTTGCTACATTTCCATACATAGGATTACTTATATTTGTTTAGCTTTCTACTTCGCTTGGTCCTTCATAAATCTATATTTATGATAACCAAAAGTCGGTATCCAATACCCAAGTAGAACCTTGACTTAAAGAAAAATTTATTTCAATCATGAACAAAAAATCAGATTGTGGCAAAACTTCACTAAGCTTCTTTGGTTAGCCTCACGTAAGATGCTTCTCAGCTTTCTTTCCGATGTCCGGCTTATTGCGAAGGAAGCAAACTCCTTTGCTATCCGTATTAGTTTTGTTCTTATTATCCTTTGTTTACGCCTTTCTGTTTACCTTCTTTGAATCGTTCTTCTTTTCAGAAGATCCTTTGGCCCCTACCAGTAAGACTCGGTCTTTCTTGGTTGGAAAGTGACTCTCAATATTTTTCAACATGATAAGCAAATCAGCGAGGCTGGTATCTAGCTTGTTCATATGAAAAATTCACAACAATTGTGAAAGGAGTCTAGAGTGAGTGCAAGATCAAATCTTGGCTCAAATCTCCATCCATGACAAAACCCGTTGTCCTAATTGATCAATCAAATTGATTATCATTAGGACATGTGTTTGTACTGTAGTGCCTTCGGTCATTCTAGTTCGGAAGAGCTTCTTAGATATCTGATATCTATCAGTCCTACTTTCCTCGCCATCAACTACTTGATGTGCGGGAATATAAGAGAGCATCCATAGTTTCATCTTGTGGCTTGAAGCTCAAGTACTTTCGTGATGCGAGCATGATGCATTGAGCTAATCAGGCATCATCTTGCCACTTTCTAAAAGTAGCAATCTCTTCCTCAGAGGCATTGTCTGCAACCATTGCAGGGATAGGCGTATTAAGGACATAAGATAGCTTTTCAGCTATGAGAACTATTCTCAAATTCCTTAACCAATCCATTTAATATGGTCCAGTTAAATAACATCTAATATGTTTCGCAGTGATAGTAATTAAGACATTGTAAAATTTTGTAAATGAATTTGTAATTAACAACATTTTAGCATACATTCTTTTATTAGTTACCAAAATAAATTAGGTCTTGTTTTAAATTGGCATCTCCCACTATTTTCTTCAAACTATATTACCCTCACTTATATAGTTTGGCAAAATCTAATTAAAGATTTGCTAGTGAGAATAAGGATCCCATTTCAAATGTATATAGCCTTGTGGTGACACAACAAACTATATATAAATAAATAGGTATACAACTTTTGTCAATTACATCAACTATGAAACTCCTTTTCTTTTGCCTCTTAGATTATTTTGATCAAGTGGTGGCACATCCGAATCAAAATTATCCAAGTTAAGTCTGACCTAGCACTCCATATATTCAAAAAAGAAAAATATCATCCTTTTGGTGACACAACAAAATAATATTGTTCAATTTTTTTTATAAGCATCAAATGTGATAAATTAACATCTTAAATACTTAATACTTACCTTGTGGTGACACAACAAACTCATATTAAATATTTAATACTCTATTAATTTTATCATGCTAGAAGGCGACGTTCGATATTCCAAATATCTTTGAACGCTTAGGACTTAATATAAAAATTGAGGGTTTCTTTATTAATTTGTCTCATCTTGTTTAGCGTGCATGCACATATATATATATAAAATACGTATTCGTATTAATGAACATGCGAAGCATGTTTGCATAATATATAATATATATAGTATAAGCATGCACATATAGAATACTATATTCTACCCGGATTGATTATGAACTTTTATTCTTGTTTGGTTCACTAGAGCCACCAAGTGAACCAAAAGGTCAAATCTGAGGGGTGCAAGAATTAATATTTAAATATAACTATTACATTTAAATCGGGCTCCATTACAAACGGGTCTTCAAGCGCTCCTTGCTCCTTGATCTCCAATTCTTCAAAATTAATTCTAACTATTCCTATTACAAAACTATTTAAAATAAATAGAAACCTTGATCGTGATCGAGGGAAGTACATAGGAGGAAGATAGAATTTATATTAAGAAAAAATAGAGAAGACGAGGTACGCAGACCCCATTTAATAAAACCCATACATTCATGCATCCAACTAAAATAAAATCCAACCACATTGGTCAATAGTCCATAATCAATCCCATTTATTATCATACACATCATCATATGCATCAATAAATAACATTCATATCATGAATAATAAACATTCAATATATATATTGATATCATTTAATGGGCAAATTTAGTTAGTATAAAATCTAATTTTGAATCAAAATAAACTCCTTTATTTTAATCCAAATTTAAATTAAAATAAAACTATTTTATTTTAATTTATCCAATTTTGAATAAAATAAACTATTTTATTTTAATCAAAGCTTTTAATCAAAATAAACTCCTTTATTTTAATTAATTATGGAATCCAATTCCATGTAAAAAAAATAACTTCTTTATTAAAGGAAACACTTGATTCTCTTTCTATTCACAAATAAACTCCTTTATTTTGAATAATATGAAATCTTATTTCATATCTAAATAAACTCTTTTTATTTAAGGAAAGACTGATTCTTTTTCCTATTCAAAAATAAACTCTTTTATTTAGAATAATATGAAATCTTATTTCATATCTAAATAAACTCCTTTATTTAAGGAAAGATGGAATACAATTTCAACTCCAATTAGTTATCATGGAATCAAATTCCAACTCTAATTAGTTAGCATGAAATTTAATTTTAAGATTAAAATAAACTCTTTTATTTTAATATTAAAATAAATCTTTATTTTAATATTAAAATAAATCTTTTATTTTAAAATAAAATAAACTTTTTTTTATTTTAATTATAAAATAAATGAAAATATATATATAATAATAATAATAATCGAATATTATAATATATATATATATATATCCGAATGGTTTAAAAAAAAGGAACAGGGAGATTCAAGTTTTTCCAAAAATCATTAAGAATAATATATATATAACTATTATATATATATAGTAATTTTTAAGCTACTTGAAATTTGAATTCTCCAAATTCATGTGTCTTCAGGAGCAACCATAATAATATATAATATTACATTAAGGTATCACGTGAAAGCTACTGAAACACAAATCATAAGATTCCTTATATATTATATATTCCGTCTCACGTGAATATGATATCAGTTGCAGCGAATTTGCGAATTCGTGATTTTTTTTTTTAAATTTTATACAACAAAATTATGCCCAATTAAATTGTTCTAAACACATATCAATATACATATCAAATTTAACAATTAATAATTCGCATAAAGGTTTGGCTCTGATGCCACTGTTAGGTTTGTAATATTCAAGAACGCAATCAAATTGCATAAATAAGCGGAAACGTGGAAAATCAGAGTTTAAAATTTTTACAAACCATATACCCGGATCACCCTTTATGCATAATTATTAATTAAACGAAAAATTGAAGAACAAAGAATCATACCCTTGAAGATCCGGCTTCTTCTTCGTACAAGTTCACCTCCAATTCTTTTCGCGTTCAACTTGAATCCACTGGGTTTGGTTCCTTCCTTTGATCAACGTTAGCCACCCAAGTGTTTGGCCTCTAGAGGTGATCCACCAAGGAAGAAGAAGGATTCAAGAAGATGGGTGGTTGGCTAAATCCTAGTTTTTCTATCTCTATAGAAAAGGAGCGTACTCTCCAACCATTGAAATTATTACGTAGTCTTAATATCTGATATAAGACTCGTCTTATAAAGATATCAAGTAACCTTATTAAAATAAGGTATTATTTAATTAAACCCTTTTAATTAAAGGGGCTCCTAATCTTATTAAGGATAATTAATTAAACTCCTTTAACTAATTTTCCTTCCTAATCCAATCGAGGAATAAATGAGAGTACTTATATTAAATTAATTCCTAAACTCTTTTAGAAATTAAAATAATAATAATAATTGTAATAATATTAATAAGACTCCTCTTATTAATTTATATTTAATATTTCTAAAATATTAAATAATAAATATTAAGCTATTTAATTTATTCTATCACCATAGATTAAATTAAATATACATAACATATTATTACGATTATGCCATTAACTTCTTAAATAATTATTCTTCCTTTTATGGTGTGACCCTTTAGGTTCTCCATATTAAACCCAGGTTGTGAATAAATCAATTAGAAACAATTTAATCTTATTTAAATAAATAAATTAAACAATTAATTTATTTAAATAAATAATATTTATTCTACAATAGGGATAAGCCTCCCTAGCTATCAACGACTTTCCAGATAATATAGATTTCAACATTAATCATAAAAGAACCTTTGAGTAAATATGTGACGCCCCCAAAATAGGTATACATCACGCATTCTGAGTTGTCAATACATGGTACAGAAACAACTACAACTTTTATTATTACAACAGTAAAACTGTGAGTTTGAATACAAATATTATCTTCTAGACAATATCTATACTCAAATAAATCCTCATCACATTTATTGATACATTATTTTACAAAAATAGTGAGGACTACTAAACAATCCTTTCTAAAACCTTCATTCCAAACCCCACTAAATACTCGCTATATTCTCGCCTCCCGAGAAGAAAAATAGAACAAAAGGAAAAGGGTGAGCTCAACTAGCTCAAGAAAGAATATTATGACTAAGATAATATACAACAAATTATCGTTAGTCTTTAACAGGAAAAATCTAATAGAATACAATAGACAACAAATTTTAAATCAATATTCGCAATGAAATAATAATTCATTAGAAGAGTTAAGTAGAGAATGCAAACTACTATCTTCATGTATGAATTTAAAAGTTCATCGCTATCTTTTATCCCCGTAACATCAATCAATATACATCCGGAATCAAATATTCATCTTTTGCACTACAGCCAAAGATATTCATCACCGGTCATGTTCATTTAAATACTGCTCATCTTTGCACTACTGGGCCAAAGATATTCTTCAAAATCATTCATCTTTGCACTACAGTGCCAAAGATATTCTTAAGAAATCATTCATCTTTTGACTACAGTGCCAAAGATATTCCATAATATCATCATTTAAGACCGAGGATGATGAAAATATTTTTTTTAAAGAAACGAATCCAAAGAAACAAAATGACAAGGATTAAGGATTAAGGATTCGTACTTTGTTTTATCCATGTTCAAAAAAATACCTCAAAAATAATCATCATAGTGGTGTAAAATTCAAGAATGATCAAAACATGGATACAATCAAAGCTAGTATCCGTAATAGATATTTTGGACAAAAAGAAGAAATTTTATTTTTCTATGAATAGTCAGATATCGTGAATAGTGGCCGTATACGTGAATAAGAAACTCACACACCAAAAGATAGAAATTCCACAAAAAACATCTTCACGCTTCATTTAATAGTACTCGTGAATAGTAACTTCGTGAATAAGTAACTCATGAATAGTAACTCGTGAATAAGAACTCATGAATAGTAACCCCGACATGAAAAAGTTCCAAATTTGATAAAAAGTTCCAACCAATATTTCAAAGATAATGATATTGAAGAAATAATATCATTTGAGAAGAAAATAACATCCCTTACCTCGAAAGATCAAGATTTCTAGCTAGAATAAGGGTATAGTCTTTGAAAGGAACTTGCAATCGCCTAGCAATACTCAAAGTATACTCAAAATACTCACAAGAATACGCTCGATAATATACAGAGAGAAAACTTGAGCTTTTTGGTGTGATTTTCAATTCTAACCTAAGCACCTATTTATAGGAAAATGCTTAGAACACCAAAGCGAAAAATTTAATAAAATATATTATTATTAATAAATTTCCTCGCCTCTTTGGAAATCAGATCCCAACATTTCCCACATGCCAAACTTCTAGAAAGAAATGATAAAAACATTTTTCATAAAATAAATAATTAAAACTTACAAAATCAATTATTTGAGAGCTTGAACTTCAATAATTCATAATAAATAGCCCTTTCATCAGAAAATTCGAATCTCGCGTGTTTTTATAGGAAATTCAATTCTCTACAACTTTGCGTAAGAAAGTTTTTCCAAATTCCAAACAAAAATTGACCAAATCCACAAACCAAGCGATTTTACAAGCTATAATCAAATTTCAAATAATAAATGGGGTCCACCGACATGTTTAACATGTTTTAAACATTTATTGCAACAAAAATACTCTTCCTCCTCAGATATACTCATATATCCCACATTCGTTGTAAAAATATCACCGCTAATATATTATTAAAATAATATATTTAAATGAATTATTTTATCGTAAAAGATAAAATATTAATTTTCAACAATTGTCATTTTAAAATTTTCTCCATCTATATCCACATAAAATCAATATTTTCCTCATCATATAAATCAATAATTAATTATTCACAAATAATATTACGTAATCACAATATTGACAACCGTGCGCTCCTGGAAAGGGGCTTTCCAATAAGAATTTCTCCTTATCTAGCGCCAAGCAATTAGGTGACCAAACCTCTCCTTGTACGAACTTTCTAGACATTGCCAATAATGTTATCTAATAATATTATTCAGATAATATGAATTATTGCTTCGATAATGAAAAATACCGTGTAATGACAATTATCAAAACAACAAAGAATATAAAATATCAACGCAAAGAATTATTAACTCAATAAAATAAAATACCGAATAAAGAATTATCGTAACCATTATTGAGTAGTGCCTTTAATAATTGGTGCAATACTGCACAATGTGCTACTTGTGCAACAACGCCGTATTATGTATGTTTTAACCAATCGGTATTCCAATAGTGTTAATTCTGTAATAACTACGCCGTTATTTTTAAACAACTTATATTTGTCGCTTTCTTCATCCAATCGCTTTTTCGTTATGGGGCCCACACATGGGCTGCGCTGGCTGTGCGAATATTCCCCGACAAAGATTTAATATTCCACGACCAAACGAATATTCCCAAACAATAATGAATATTTTATAACCACATGCTTATTTTGAAATATTTGCGTATTTAACCCTTAACTATCCACATTAATCAAATCAACCCTTACTATTTCAAAATAATAAATAAAGGAAATTCCTTTTATTTAAAAAATTTGGGTCTTACAACCTCCCTCCTTATGAAATTTCGTCCTCGAAATTGGACGACGTCTGTGTTTCAAAAGGTGAGGATACCTCGCTTTCATTTCCGCTTTCCAATTCCCGTGTCATTTCCTCTATAGCATGATTCCTCCACAAAACTTTAACTTGTGGTGGTATGACCTTTCATGGCGTAGGACATGCTCCTTCCTATCCAAGATCTTGACAAAATTACCTCCTCATACGTTAAGTCTTGACTATCTCGGTCCTGCTTCTAACTCAATAACGTGGTTCGGGTCTTTCACATATTTACGAAGCACGATATGTGAAACACATTATGAACACGAGACATACTCGGAGGTAACGCAAGTCTATAGGCTACATTTCCTACTTTCGGTCAAGAATTTGACATGGACCAATAAATCGTGGATTGAGCTTTCCTCTCTCCCAAATCTTGTAACTCCCTTCCATGGAGCAACTCGCAACAATAATCATGATCCCCTACATTAAATTCCACCTCCTTTCGATGAAGATCCGCATAACTCTTTTTTGTCGATCTTGTGCCGCTTTGTATACGTTGTCGAATCATTTGGATCTTTTCTTTCAGTCATAATACGTCTTAACTCCTGTCCCAACAATGTTGCTTCACCCACCTCATCCCAACATATTGGAGAACGACATTTTCGTCCATATAATGCTTCAAATGGAGCCACACCTATACTTGCTCGATAACTCGTTGTTGTAGGAGAATTCCACCAATGGTAAATACTTATCCCAACCGCCTTTGAAGTCTAGGACACAGAGTCTTAATAAATCTTCAAGAGTTTGAATAGTCCTCTCTCGATTGTCCGTCCCGCTTTGGGGATGGTATGCCAACTAAATCGCAAATCGCGTGCCCATAGCTTTTTGCAAGCTAACCCAAAATCTTGAAGTGAATCTTGGGTCACGATCCAAACTATGGATACAGGCATGCCATGCAACCTCACAATTTCATTCACGTACATACTAAAGAAGACGTTCAAGGAATAAGTCTCCGTGATCGGCAAGAAATGAGCGGACTTGGTTAATCTATCAACAATAACCCAAATAGCATTGATGCCTTGAGAAACCGTAGGAAGACCCGTAATCTAAATCCATGGTAATGTGTTCCCACTTCCATTCCGAAATCTCAAGTGGTTGCAACGGACCCTTAGGTACTAGATGCTCCGCCTTTACACGCCGACAAGTTAAACACATCGAGATAAACTTTGCAATCTCTCTTTTCATATTGTTCCACCAAAATGTATGTCAAGATCACGATACATTTTAGTACTTCCAGAAGGATTGCAAATGGTGTATTGTGTGCCTCCATCATAATCTTGTACTTCAAATCGTAGTCGTTAGAACACAAAGTCTAGAGTGGACTCAAGTATTCCTTCTTCATCAATTCTCGCCCTAATAGCTCCTTCTTGACTTTCTTCTTCATACGCGTCATTTCCGGCCCGGTGGCTTGAGCAACCTTAACTTTTCTATTAAAGTTGGCTCTATGCGTATACTTGACATCATCGCACTCGTTCCTCATATATGATCTTCTACTCAACGCGTCAGCTACCACGTTCGCTTTACCAGGATGGTATTGAATAGTGTGGTCGTAGTCTTTCAATAGCTCGAGCCAACGTCGCTGCCGCATGTTGAGTTCTTTTTGAGTGAAGAAATATTTAAGGCTTTTATGGTCTGAATATATCTCCACTTTCTCCCCATATAGATAGTGCCTCCATATCTTTAATAGCGAAACGATCACTTTGCTAACTCTAGATCATGAGTAGGATAATTCCTCTCATACTCTTTAAGTTGTCATGAGGCATAAAGCTATGACTTTTCCACGTTGCATGAGAACACATCCTAACCCTTTGCACAAGCATCGCCAGAGATAACAAATCCATCCGAACCCGGATGGTATTGTTAGAACAGTCTTAAAATAAGTCTCTCTTAAGCTCTTGGAAACTTTTCTCGCATTCTTCGCTCCAAACGAATTTTGTATCCTTCCGAGTTAGGCGAGTTAATGGAGTAGCGATTCGAGAAAACCTTCCACGAATCTCCGATAATAACCAAATAAGCCCAAAAGCTACGTGACTTGATCCACCCGACTTTGTTGCTCTAACTTTGTATTGCTTCAATCTTCACGGATCAACAGATACTCCATGTTTCGACACCATCGTGCCCAAGGAATGCTACTTCCTCAAGCCGTAACTCGCATTTCTTCAATTTGGCATATAGTTGGTTTTCACGAAGCCTTTGAGTACCAACTTCAAATGGTGCTCATGATCTTCACTACTTTGGAATATATGAGGATGTCATCAATAAAGACAACAACGAATTGATCCAAATATTCCTTGAATACTCGATTCATCATATCCATGAAAGCCGCAGGAGCATTAGTCAATCCGAAAGACATGACTAAGAATTCATAATGCCCATACCGAAGTTCTAAAGGCGCCTTTGGAATATCCTCGCCTAATCTTCACCGATGATATCCGAATCGAAGATCGATTTTTGAAAAGAATTGTGCCCTCTAGAATCGGTCAAACAAGTCATCAATACGAGGTAGAGGATACCTATTCTTGATGGTGACATGGTTCAATTCCCCGATAGTCAATACAAAGTCGCATACTCCCGCCTTTCTTCTTTACAAATAAAACAGAGCACCCCAAGGAGATGTACTAGGATTTAATGAAACCAATGTCCAACAATTCTCAGTAGTTGGACCTTTAACTCCTGAAGTTCAATAGAGCCATTCGATATGGGGTTTTAGAAATGGGCTTTGTACCAGTTCAAGATCAATAAAGAATTCAACTTCACGCTCGGGGTAGACCGGAAGTTCTTCTGAAATACATCGGAAAGTCAATAACAACAGAATATTATTCAAATTTGACGTGTCTTTATTCAAATCCATAACATGGGCTAAGAAAGCTTGACATCCGCTTTTTAATAAACGAATAGCTTTATGATTAGATATGATAGTGATTGATTTTAATGGTTTAGTTGCTTGAATTGCATAAACAGTTGGTTAGAACATGAAAAAACTAACAACCTTACGAAAACAATCAATTTTGGCATGATGAGTAGTTAACCAATCAATCCCTAAAATCACATCAAAAGCAAGTATCTTTAAAGAGATAAGGTCAATGGAAAGGTGATGGTGCCAACTTGAATCAAACAAGATTTATAAACAATGGATGTGATGAAAGTTTCTCCTAACTGAGTTTCCACAGATAGGTCAAAGTCTAATTTCTCCTGAGTTAAGTTTAAACGTTGAGCACATGCAGAGAGATAAATGAATGGGTAAAGACCCCAGATCAAGTAAGGTATAAACTTCGCAAGAATTTATAAATAGCTTACGTGATCACCTCGTTTGGGTTCCTCGCATTATGACCAAATCACAACAAATGCTCTTCCTAATCGTTGATTTTGACTTTTCTCGACATGTTTTTGAGTCACCGTCCCATTGAACTAGGTTTCGCTCATCGCATAATCTCGAGCGATATGTCCTTCCTTTCCACAATTATAGCATACCTTGATCTGCAGGGGGCGGTTTGACCGATATGTCCCTCTTTTCGCATTTAGAGCATATGACCTATGGTCGTTCTCCTCCCTTAGAACCCGATTCTTTGCAAGACGACTGCCATCTTTATACATAGTCGTTGTTAAATCTCCTCTTTTAAAATCTCCACCGACTCGCTTCTTCTATTTTCATGGCCATGATTACCACCAGAGTGGTTACCATTTCGTCCGTCCTGTTTCTTTCTCCGCAGTTATCATTATTATGTTGATCGCTATCTCCGATCGATCCCTCGGTCAGGGTCCCTCAACAATCCGTACTCGTTATCTCGCTTCTAATAATTGAGCCTGCTTACAACATCCTAATAAAGAGAAAATTTATGAGAAATGAGATACCGACGTATGTCGGGTTTCAAACCTCTAAGAAACATCCGCGTCATACGCTCCTCATTCTCCACCAAATGAGGTGCAAACTCGATAACTCGCAAACTTTGCCTCGTCTTTGAGACACCGCCATGTTTGTTTTGTTCCAATCGATGAACTCCACTTCCTTCATATGACGAACACTTTCGTGAAAGTATTTGTCATTAAATAGCTTCAAAAACATCTCCCAAGACATGCCGAAAAGTGCGCCGGATAGAGTACGCTTCACGAGATCTCCACCAAGAGTCCGCTTCGCCACTTGAACATAAAGGTGGCGAATGGAACCTTCGTTCTCCGCATCCCAAGACATCGAATATCTTGGTAATTTGTTTAACCCATGTTTCGCCATGATCGGATCCGCTTTCCTTAAATTCGTGGTCCCAACTCTTTGAATCGCTTGCCATTGACAACCCGTGAATTACTATCATTTCTCCTCAGATTTTGAACACGAAGTCTCCTCGTCTGATTTTGCATGAATCGCAAAAACTTCTAAACATCCCCTCGCTCATCATCCGCTTTCAATGGTGTTGTTCACAGGAGGAACATTGCCACTGTTGTATCGCTCTCCTCGTTGGTGAGTACAGCATCTCCACGGTCTCATTTCCATTGTTAATATTCTCAACGACATTCTCAAATATCGCTATAAAACAAGGGTTAATTAAGGAAATCAATATATCACATAATATCCCTATATACCCGACTAACTAACAAATAAGCTTAGTAGGACACACTAGCGAAGGATTTACTCGCCTCTCCCCTCCTAGTTCTATTCCCCGATCTCCGCCAGAGATCATATCCCTAAGCTCGATACCAACCGTGACGCCCCAAAATAGGTATACATCACCCATTCTCGAAGTCACAATACATGGTACATGTAAACAACTACAACTTTTATTATTACAACAAGAAAAAAAGCTGTGAGTTTGAATACAAATATTATCTTCTGCATAATATCTATACTCAAATAAATCCTCATCACATTTATTGATACATTATTTTACAAAATATAGTGAGGACTACTAAACAATCCTTTCTAAAACCTTCATTCCAAACCCCGACTGCATCTCGCTATATTCTCGCCTCCCGAGAAGAAAAATGGAACAAAAAGGAAAAGGGTGAGCTCAACTAGCTCAAGAAAGAATATTATGACTAAGATAATATACAACAAATTATCGTTAGTCTTCAACAGGAAAAATCTAATAGAATACAATAGACAACAAATTTTAAATCAATATTCGCAGCGAAATAATAATTCATTAGAAGAGTTAAGTAGAGAATGCAAACTACTATCTTCTATGTATGAATTTAAAAGTTCATCGCTCATCTTTTATCCCCGTAACATCAATCAATATACATCCGAATCAAATATTCATCTTTGACTACAGCCAAAGATATTCATCACCGGGTCATGTTCATTTAAATACTGCTCATCTTTGCACTACTGGCCAAAGATATTCTTCAGAAATCATTCATCTTTTGCACTACAGCCAAAGATATTCTTAAGAAATCATTCATCTTTTCACTACTGGTGCCAAAGATATTCCATAATATCATCATTTAAGACCGAGGATGATGAAAATATTTTTTTTTAAACGAATCCAAAGAAACAAAATGACAAGGATTAAGGATTAAGGATTCGTACTTTGTTTTATCCATGTTCAAAAAATACCTCAAAAATAATCATAGTGGTGTAAAATTCAAGAATGATCAAAACATGGATACAATCAAAGCTAGTATCCGAATAGATATTTTGGACAAAAAGAAGAAATTTTATTTTTCTATGAATAGTCAGATATCGTGAATAGTCTTGATACGTGAATAAGAACTCAACACCAAAAGATAGAAATTCCACAAAAAACATCTTCACGCTTACATTAAATAGTACTCGTGAATAAGAACTCGTGAATAAGAACTCATGAATAAGAACTCGTGAATAAGAACTCATGAATAAGTAACCCCATACATGAAAAAGTTCCAAATTTGATAAAAGTTCCAACCAATATTTCAAAGATAATGATATTGAAGAAATAATATCATTTGAGAAGAAAATAACATCCCTTACCTCGAAAGATCAAGATTTCTAAATAGAATACCGGGGTATAGTCTTTGAAGGAACTTGCACCGCCTAAAGAATACTCAAAGTATACTCAAAATACTCACAAGAATACGCCGATAATATACTAGAGAGAAAACTTCAGCTTTTTGGTGTGATTTTCAATTCTAACCTAAGACCTATTTATAGGAAAATGCTTAGAACACAAAAGCGAGTAAAATTTAATAAAATATATTATTATTAATAAATTTCCTACGCCTCTTTGGAAATCAGATCCCAACATTTCCCACATGCCAACCTTCTAGAAAGAAATGATAAAAACGTTTTTCATAAAATAAATAATTAAAACTTACAAAAATCAATTATTTCAAGCGTCGAAACTTCAATAATTCATAATAAATAGCCCTTTCATCAGAAAAATTCGAATCTCGCGTGTTTTTATAGGAAATTCAATTCTCTACAACTTTGCAGAAGAAAGTTTTTCCAAATTCCAAACAAAATTGACCAAATCCACAAACGAAGCGATTTTACAAAATATAATCAAATTTCGACCAATAAATGGGGTCCACCGACATGTTTAACATGTTTTAAACATTTATTGCAACAAAAATACTCTTCCTCCTCAGATACTCATATATATCCCACATTCGTTGTAAAAATATCACCATTAATATATTATTAAAATAATATATTTAAATGAATTATTTTATCGTAAAAAGATAAAATATTAATTTTCAACAATTGTCATTTTAAAAATTTTCTCCATCTATATCCACATAAAATCAATATTTTCCTCATCATATAAATCAATAATTAATTATTCACAAATAATATTACGTAATCACAATATTGACAACCGCGCCTCCTGTGAAAGAGGGGCTTTCGAATAAGAATTTCTCCTTCTCTGGCGCATGCAATTAGGTGACCAAACCTCTCCTGTAGATGTAACTTTCTAGACATTGCCAATAATGTTATCTAATAATATTATTCAGATAATATGAATTATTGTTTCGATAATGAAAAATACTATGTAATGACAATTATCAAAACAACAAAGAATATAAAATATCAACGCAAAGAATTATTAACTCAATAAAATAAAATAATCGAATAAAGAATTATCGTAACCATTATTGAGTAGTGCCTTTAATAATTGGTGCAATACCGTGCTACTATTCTTACAACGCCAGACATTACTATGTTTTAACCACCGGGTATTCCAATAGTGTTAATTCAGAATAACTACGACGTTATTTTTAAACAACTTATATTTGTCGCTTTCTTCATCCAATCGCTTTTAGCATTATGGGCCCACACACATGGTCGCATACATTGCGTCATTTAATATTCCCCGACAAAGTCATTGAATATTCCACGACCAAACGAATATTCCCCGCAATAATGAATATTTTATAACCACTTACTTATTTTGAAATATTTGCGTATTTAACCCTTAACTATCCACATTAATCAAATCAACCCTTACTATTTCAAAATAATAAATAAAGGAAATTCCTTTTTATTTAAAAATTTCGGGGTCTTACAAAATAGTTACCGTACAATTCAATCCTTCCACCATACAATGTCCCAATTAAATATAAGACATGGAATTACTGTTGTGACGCCCCCAAAATTAGGTATACGTCACCCATCTTGGGTCGCCACTTACATGGTACATAAATTCAAATACAACTTACTAACCTAAACGTCATGGTACAATACGACATAAACCGTGAGTTTGAATACAAATATTGTCTACTAGATATTATAAAAACTCAAAAGGAGTCCTCATTACAACTATTATCACACTATTTCACGTAATAGTGAGGACTACTAATGCTATCCTCTCGACCATTACTTCTCTCCCCGACTCGTCCCAAATATGTTCTCATTTCCGAAGAGAATAAAGAAAGAAAGGGTGAGCTCAACTAGCCCAAGAAGAAATATTATGACTAAGATAATGCGTAATAAATTATCATTAGCCTTCAACAAAGTAAACCGATAAAATACAATAGACAACCGGTTTAATCTGCAATGAGAATAAGCAATCCATTAAAAGAGTCAAGTAGAGAATAAAGTCTACTATCTTTTAGGTTTTAAAAGGTTTTCATCAATTTTATCACGAGACTCAACTTAATAAATAAACCACCACATCTAATCATCCTCGCATTACACTTGGCCAAGGATTTTCATCAAGTTATCAATGGTCACGACTACTATCTTCAATCACCCCTCGGTCATAATCATACCAAAAACTATCCATCATCGCATTACAGAAGCCACCGAGGACTTTTGTCACATCATTTATATCAAGTCATGATTATACCGAATGATCCCCGGTCATAATCATACTAAGTTCATCTACGCACGTAAGCCAAAGATAACATAATATAACACGAGGATGATGACAATGACATAATAATTCAATAAAACAAGTTCAAGAATTATTTAATCCATGAATTATTAACGCTCAAATTGTCAACATAATACTTTGTTTCATAGAGTAAAATTCAAGAATGATCGGAAGAATATTTCCGTGAAAAGATATCGGATGAAACGCAAATATCAAGGATATTCTACTAATTTCATGGAGTATAGAAGTCAAAGTTTTAACTAACCGGGTATAATAAAGAATGGAATAACAAAAGAAATCACCATGCATGCGGTATTGTGATAGACAAAGTTATTCCAATGTAATAATAATAACGGAACCAGTCGTGAAATTCACACCGGACGCCAAGATGTTCCAACAGTAATAATAAAGATGGAACCGCATCCGGTGTAAAACACACGATAGATATTCCAACAGAATGATAAAGATTTTAACCAGTCCAAAGTAAAACACACGCATGTGATGTTCCAACAGAATAATAAAAAGCGGAACCAGTCCTGTAAAACACACGCATGTGATGTTCCAATGTAATAATAGAAGAATGTCACCAAGTATAGGTAAATCACAGATATCAAAGTTATTCCAATGTAATAATAAGCAATGGAATAACATAAGGATTTCACCAAGTATAGGGTATGCCACAGATACAAAGTTATGTATAGGTATGCCACTTTTACAAAAGTTATTCCAATGTAATAATAATGAATGGAATAATGTAAGTTCTCTTCAAGAAGAAAGAATAACACCCTTCACCGTAAAAGAACCTAATATAGAAGTAGTGAAGAAGCGAAATACTCTTCTTCTTTCTATAATTTTCTCTCTATAGCTTCTCTCTATAATTTCTCTTTCTAGAGTTTCAATGAATTCGTAAGAAAATAATGAAGGAATGAGCTTCTATTTATAGGAAAATGGAATGCATAAGAATTAATCCATGAACTATCCAGATTGATTTACTTTAATCGTGGTCCATATTTAAAGAAAAATCTTTTAAATAAAATATAATATATTCTATTTATATAAAAAATTTAATATGCAAACACTATGCAATACTACGCAAAACACTACGCAAAACACTACGCAACACTATGATATAATAAAATATAATATATTCTATTTATAGAATAACTTTTAATAAAGTATTCTATTTTATATAAAAGATATTTCGCTTTTATTACGTTAATAATACGAATAAAACAAAAACGTCATTATCGCTATAATAATTCATATTATTAATCGACAATAATGGAATCAAACCGAAGTGACTTCTCATAAGCATCAATAATCAATACCGTGTATTACTATGCAACCACACTTATTATCGTACTTTTACTACCGAGTAGTTCAACAAGAACTACTTAGAAAACTTCCGCCGTTATTTCAATAAAATATTTTTTGTCGCTTTCTCAATCCGACAAATAATTACATTAGGGTCCACCAATGATTGAGTAGTTATCTGAATATTCCTCGCTAAACCTAATATTCCCAGACCAATCGAATATAATATAACCACTGTGATACTTTGCAAAATTTATAAATACTACCCACAACTATAATATTATCTCAAATTCACACCATAATATTAAAAATTATTTTGATAAAATTTAAATCTTTATTGATAAAATCACGGGATCTCACAACCTGTCAAGTCTTATTTTATTTAATTATATGTATTTCGACTCTTAAATGCACAACTCAAATAATGCAAATTAGAAACTCCTTTCTAATTTCATTCTCGCCACCCAAGGACTACTTGGTTGTCATTTATCGAATCACATAGGACATT
Source organism: Panax quinquefolius (assembly GCA_020205615.1). Lineage (NCBI taxonomy): Eukaryota > Viridiplantae > Streptophyta > Magnoliopsida > Apiales > Araliaceae > Panax > Panax quinquefolius. The sequence continues at coordinate 108,083,262 of CM035171.1, read as the reverse complement.
TCTCTTCTTTTATTAGAAGTGATAGATTCTTTATTGATCATATATTATCTCCACGCATGACTTGTTATACCCAAGCATACCCTTTGATATACCCTAAGGGTCTTAAGGAATAAGTCAAAGTATAACTCATCATACACAAGATACTATGATGATCTCAAGTCCAAGGATCATTGTCTTACTATCACTACAGAATTCCTATTGACAGCAAGTAAAACTTCATTAGGTATTCCTTAATGAGTCACGCTCAAAAGGAACTTATTCTCTAATAAGCACCTACATACTTGCTTTAGTGTCTCCACACAAATGATCATGAGATCAATCATCCTCATCCAATGAAAGCAAGTAACATATGTACCAATCTATCCGAATTTACTAATCCCCAATTTAGTAATCCAACGATTGGGAACTATTTTAGTTTTAAGCTTTCTAAGAATTTAGATCTCATTAGAATGATCATCATCATTATTCTAAAAGCATTGCTTAAAACTATGGGTTTATCACATATTATAAAACAAAGATCATGTAGATAATTAAAGCCTTTAATAAATTAATACTTTTTATTAATAAATGAATAAGATTGTTACAAAGTATATGCTTTATCATCAAACATGATTGGCTTGTATGCATACTACTTTCATTTATATATGTTGAAAGCATTCATATTATTCTACTCATTTAAAAATAAATTTGGATACTCGGATACGAATAAAACTTTAGATGCTACAAACGCAACACAAAAATTATAAGTTCACTTTTCATTGAACTATATATACTATATATACGTACGTTTTTTTTAGTAGGAGTACCAAACTCTGTTTTTCACAAAATAATATGATAATAAAAATCTATATGATCAAAAGTCACAAAATTTCATACATGTGAGTAAATTGCCACCAAGTTATAGAAAATTTACTAGAGTGATTTTTAATCGTCGGTAAGCCACATACAAATTATCAGATAGATTTTTTTTTTTAAATTATTAATAGTTATTAATGAACCAAAATTGACCATTAAAAAAATAATTATGCAACTTTTTAATTTATTTATGATGTTAGAAATTAATTAATTAAAATGTTACATAACCGATTTTTTAACAAATGATAGATTGTCATTTTTTAACTAATTTTTTAATTTGGACGAGTTTTAAAATTTATCAAGATTCATATATATCATATACTATATCTATATAATATAAAATATATATAATATAATATTAAAAAATCAAAATTTACTATTTGATTTTTAAAGTCATAACGAGATATTCATATAATAAAAGTTTGTATAATTTATCTAATTTTTAATAAATTTAGTAAAAAAAAATATAAACGGTTTATAATTTTAATAATTATATTTTCTAAAATTAGATTAATTTATATTTATGTTAAGTTAAAAATTTACCATACAGTTTTGCGACTTTTGAATTTTCCAAAAAATCTCTCTAACAATTTCTTTTCTGGCGATTTGAATTTTTACCTTTGTGTTTAATATTTGGAAGTCTTTAAAAGTCTTTAAAGATGATGTCAGACTTTGAATATGTGTTGTGATAGTTATAATTCTTCTAAAATCGGTCAAACTCTACTATATGATAGAAATCTGAAAATTTTATGATTTTTTGAATATCAAAATACTTTTATAGACTTTAAAAAAGTCTCAATTTAATATCACATAACTTTTAAAGACATTACAAAAGTTGTAATTGAATAGAAGTAAACTTTTATAAACTCTTTAAATGTCTTGATTGAATACAACTAAACTTTAAAAATCTTTAAAAGTCTTTATTAAATACACCCTCTAAAAATTTAAGATTATCATTAATTTAGTTATTGTAATGATAAATTTTTCTTTTTTTATTATGTGATGTCATATATTTGAGTTTTTTGTCAGCAAAAAGTCAGAAATTCATCGAGGAGTTCAGATTGAAAAGTATATTTCCTTTAGGTTTCTCCTACTAGCATCTCCTAGGTCTTAAAATTGAAATGTATCCCTAAATTTATTACATTATATTAGTGTAGGTTATAAAAAAAAATAGGTTAATTTACATAAAAAATTTAATAGGTTTCAAATAAAATTTTAATTTTTAATATTAATTTTATATTTCAGACAAAAAATATTTATTTTTTTTAAAAAGTGTCGAGTAATAATTACCTTTTCTAGTAGATTCCGGAAATGGGCCAGCAATGTCTATGTCCGCCTACCACCTTATCCCATCTTAACCTTTTCTCATCATTTTTTCCTTCTAAATTTAGACTACCTCTTTTCACTTGTCTTCAAGTAGCCACCTCACTCTACTTTTTTCCAATACGTGTATTCTTTTTATTGGTTATATGTTTTGTTCCACCGACCAAGCCATCCTATGTCCCTATTTTTTTTGTCCCCTTATATTTTCCCACTTAAATTTTAATATTTATCCTTTTACTTAACAGCAATTAACTCTAAAATTAAATATTACCTCCGTTCTTAAAAGATTGTCGTTTAAGGTTTTTGCACATGAATTAAAAAAGTATCATTTATCAAGTAAAATTTATTTGAAATTCCATCACTACCCCTTTATGAAAAGTTGAAAACTATTAATACAAGGGAGAAAATTTCTTGGGACAATGAGAGAAGGTAGGGGTAATATAGGAAAATAAATAATTTATTCTACTCGAAAGTTGTAAACGACAAATATTTTTGAACAATTTTTTTCTTCTAAAACGATAATCTTTTAAGAACGGAGGAAGTAAAAGGTTAGGTGTTAAAATTTAAGTTGGGGACACAAGGGGGATAAAAAAATTGGGGACAGAGGTCTGCTCGTATGGCGATAAAAATAATGATATTATCACATAAAAAAGGGTCACATAATGCTCACATACATATATACTGCGGGGGCCCAAAGTATGCATGTGTATGTATATGAACATTACGTGACCATTTTTTATGTGATAGTAGCATTGTTGTGACGGTAATGGGTGGCACGTAAAATTAAAATCTTTTACATTTGTGTTTACGAGTTTTAGAAAGGGTGAAAAAATTAAAGAAATTGATATTTTCATATAATTTTTGATATTTTCATATGAAAAGTGTCGTTATAGACGTATAGCGACGGTTTTTTACTGTCACTATACATTTATAGAGATACTTTTTATGTAGAAATATAAAAAAATCATGTGAAAATATCAGTTTTTAAAAATTAACTAGAATGATTATACTAGTTTTTGTTAAATGTTATATTTGTAAAAAAAATTAAAGAGAAAAAATGAGGAAAATATATGAAAAATAATTTCAACTCTTTATTCAAATTTTTCAAGAAAACTTTGGTGGAAAACTATTTCACCTTTTACAAAACTTTTTATTATTTTTGTTTTATTTTAACATAACAAAATGTTAAAATTTTAGTTCTTTTTATATTCTCTTTCAACTCATAAACGTAAAGAAGAAAAGCTAAAGCAAAGATTATAACTTAGTGATAACCTCTTTTTCAATTGTATGGATCATGTGTCATAATTTATTTCTCAACAAAGTCAAAATTAACCAGTTTGAAAAGAATTCTATGACAAGATGATAATTAGATATGAAAATTGGGTATAAGTATTTTATAATTTTATTTATTTATATTTTTACCCTCTTATATATAAAATAGGTAAAATTGTAAAAGCACGTATGTCTAATTTTTATTTTCAATTATCATCTTCAAGAATAATGTAAGAGACACAAACTATTCTACAAATATTTTACAAACTGCTGATGTGGCATACTTCACCTCAGCATATTATGTTGGGCCGAAAACTATATTGAAACAATTTATTGATCAATATGCTGAGATGGAGTATGTCACATCAGTCGTTTGTAAAATATTTGTAAAATAGTTTGTGTCTGTAGCATTACTCAATGTTCAATTAGAAGAGCTCAACCAGTCTTCCCTGCATATTAAATAAGGTGGTGTTTGTTTGTGTCTGAATCTCTCTTAATTCACATACATCGGTCAAATGCAAATCTTGTTTGGTAAAAAAATAAAATTGCCTCTTAATACCTATTAATCATTAAGACAAAAACTCAAATATTAACTATTAAGAGTTGCCTCTTAATAATTTATTTAAAATTTATGGACAAAAATAGCCTCAAATTTTAAAATCATTCAAATAAAATTTTTAAACAACTCGGAAGGTTAAAATGGTAAAATAATGTCATTCAAATATTTTATATTTTTAATTATCAAATAATTTTTAGATTTGATGTTATTTCATTCGAACGATCTAATTTATTAAGATGTATTAACCATTCAAATTTTAATTACTCAATTTTATCAAACACCACCTAAATCCTCCTAATCCTCCCTCCCTCTAATTAACTTTCTCTCTTTTTTTAATACAAGTTCACAAATAATGCTAAACGAGCCACGCTACAAATTGGATATAATAATAAACATCATATTACTCTCCTAAAAAAAATTATCAATAAATTTTACTTACACACCTAACAAAATATAAATATATATATATATATATATATATATATTGTGACGCCCCCAAAATAGATATACATCACCCATCTTGAGTCGCCAAATATCACACTATAAAAATCAAATATAAACTTCATTTATACAACTGTTGAACTGTCGTGCAGAGTACGACAACAGATAAGCTGTGAGTTTTAATACAAATGTATGTAACTCTCATGGTGCCTCGACCACAACCTTATAATGGTATTTTACATAAAAGTATAGTCAAAACTGCTTTTAGAAATTAAAATTTTGGGAAGTACTCAAGAAACCTTCGTATACGGGAGGCCACGCGCGTACAGGTTATGATAGATATCATATGTCCATAGAATTATACTTGGTCAACCCAAAAGTCCCCAAAGAAAAAACAAGAAGATTACTATCATCTTCTTTCCAATGGTGAGTATTCTCCCGACATATAACTATCTCTCATTGTCTCCAAGTGAAAATTATATTTCAAATAAACTCCAAGATCATACAGTAAAGGCTCGTAGATATACTCAAGAAGTGGATGTGCACAACCATGTCTTATGATAACACGAGGTTGTATGTCATTAGACATCTTGTATAATAAAGTGGCAACACACCCTTCCAAAGTCAGGGTTCACCTCACCCTATTCGCTTACCAAAATTAAATATCAAATGACGATACAATACGACAAACTTATCTAAAATTCTTAACAAAATTATTTTCATACTATTTAGGAGAACCTCAATGCCTATGTACCACCGCTTCTAATCCTCTTAATACCCCGCTTCGACCCATTTACACTTTTTTATTACACGAAAGAAATTGTGAAGCAAAAGGGTGAGCACAACTAAATTTCAAAGAAAAATATCATGACTAAAGATAATTAAATTATCAATAGCTTTCATCAATAATAAATCAGAGATTTAGAACATATGGTAGATGATAAAATTTTTCAACCATAGTTGCAGTGGAACGAGCAATCTATTAGAAGAGTCAAATAGACCACTAGGTCTATTATCTTCTTCATGTTAAAAGTCCACCAATAATGTTGTATCCCTGTAACATCAATCAACAATTCATGTCCACAATCATATGAATAACTCATAATTATAATTGTGCTTCGAAATTCCTTTTCGCACCCAGGACGAAGATAATTTTTATCACTTATCTTCACCTGAAACATCAAAAATCATGGTTATACCAAATCACAATTCTTGTTCATAATCATACTAATAAATTCATCTTTGCACTACGGTCAAAGATATTCATTAACAATTCATCTTTGCACTACAGGCCAAAGACATACAACTGTATTTTAGAAGAGTCAAGTAGAGCATGATATCTACTATCTTTAATGAATTAAAAGTGTATAATCAATATTTTATCGCTGAGACCCAGCTTAATAAATAATCCACATCATCGAATCATCCATGTACTACGGCCAAGGATATTCATGTAATCATCAATGGTCATGATTATACCGAATAATCCCTGGTTATAATCATACCAATAACTGTCCATCAATGCACTACAGGCCAATGAGGACTTTTACCACATCATTCGTCACATTACGGTCATAATTATACCGAATAATTCCTGGTCATAATCATACCTGTGACGCCCCCAAAATAGGTATACATCACCCATTCTGAGTTGTCAATACATGGTACAGAAACAACTACAACTTTATTATTACAACAATAAAACTGTGAGTTTGAATACAAATATTATCTTCTAGACAATATCTATACTCAAATAAATCCTCATCACATTTATTGATATATTATTTTACAAAATGGTGAGGACTACTAAACAACTCTCTCTGAACCTTCATTCCATACCCCACTGCATCGCTTATATTCTCGCCTCCCGAGAAGAAAAATGGAACAAAAGGAAAAGGGTGAGCTCAACTAGCCCAAGAAAGAATATTATGACTAAGATAATATACAACAAATTATCATTAGTCTTCAACAGGAAAAATCTAATAGAATACAATAGACAACAAGTTTTAAATCAATATTCGCAGCTGAAATAATAATTCATTAGAAGAGTTAAGTAGAGAATGAAAACTACTATCTTCTATGTATGAATTTAAAAGTTCATCGCTCATCTTTTATCCTCGTAACATCAATCAATATATATCCGAATCAAATATTCATCTTTACACTACAGTGCCAAAGATATTCATCACCGTCATGTTCATCTAAACACTGCTCATCTTTGCACTACGGCCAAAGATATTCATCGAAATCATTCATCTTTGCACTTCACAGGCCAAAGATATTCCATAATATCATCATTTAAGACCGAGGATGATGAAAAATATTTTTAAAGAAATGAATCCAAAGAAAACAAAATGACAAGGATTAAGGATTAAGGATTCGTACTTTGTTTTTATCTACGTCCAAAAAATACCTCAAAAATAATCATAGTGGTGTAAAATTCAAGAATGATCAAAACATGGATACAATCAAAACTAGTATCCGAATAGATATTTTGACTTAATTTTTTTTTTATTTTTCGATGAATAGTCTTGCCGTTTCGTGAATAAGATCAGATATCGTGAATAAATTAATAGATATCGTAAATAGTAACTCACACCAAAAGTTCCAAATTTGATAAAAACTTCAGATCAATATTTCAACATAATGATATTGAAGAAATAATATCATTACTGAAAAAAATAATATCCCTTACCTCGAATTATCGATTTTGGTCGAAATACTGGGATATAAAGCATGACTTGAACTCAGCACCAGATAGCAATACTCAAAATATACTAAAATACTCACAAGAATACGCCGATAATATAGAGAGAAAACTTCGCTTCGGTGTGATTTTCAATTCTAACCTAAGCACCCTATTTATAGAAAATGCTTAGAACACCAAAACAGAAAATTTAATATAATATTATTATTATTTGTTAAAATTCTATACGCCCACTCTTGGAGATCTGATTTCAGCAATCAATAACACATGCTAGACCCACTTAACACACCAAAAACGTTTTTCTTGAAAAAAATAATTAAAACTTCTAAAAATCAATTATTTCGGAGCTTCAGAACTTCAATAATTCATAATAAATAGCCCTTTTGTCAGAAAATTCGAATCTCGCGACATTTTATAGGAAATTCAATTCTCTACAACTTTGCAGAAGAAAGTTTTTCCAAATTCCAAACAGAAATTGACCAAAATTCACAAATGGGCGATTTTACAAGCTATAATCAAATTTCAGTCAATAAATGGGGTCCACCGACATGTTTAACATGTTTTAAACATTTATTGCAACAAAAATACTCTTCCTCCTCAGATACTCATATATCCCACATTACATTCGCTAAAATATCACCATTATTATATTATTAAAATATAATAATATATTTAAATGAATTATTTTATCGTAAAAGATAAAATTTCAATTTTCAACAATTGTCACATTAAAATTTTCTCCCTATATATCCACATAAAATCAATATTTTCCTCATCATATGAATCAATAATTAATTATTCACAAATAATATTACGTAATCACAATATCGACAACCGTGCAGCTTCCAGGAAAGAGGGCTTTCCAATAAGAATTTCTCCTTCTCACGCCAAGAATTAGGTGACCAAACCTCTCCTTAGATGTAACTTTCTAGACATTTCCAATAATGTTATCTAATAATATTATTCAGATAATATGAATTATTGCTTCGATAATGAAAAATACCGTAAATGACAATTATCAAACAACAAAGAATATAAAATATCAACGCAAAGAATTATTAAAGTAATTACTGTAACCATTATCGAGTAGTGCTTTCTTCTTACGTAAGAATCAATAATTGGTGCAATACCGCAATGCTACTTGTGTTTTAACCAATTTAGTATTTTAACAAGATAACGTAATAACTACTACCGTTATTTTTAAACAACTTATATTTGTCGCTTTCTTCATCCAATCACTTTTTTACGTTATGGGGCCCACAAAAGATCGCTACTCGTCGCATTTAATATTCCCTACAAAGCAAAGAATATTCCACGACTAAACGAATATTCCCCGACAACAATGAATATTTTATAACCACTTGCTTATTTTGAAATATTTGCGTATTTTACCCATAACTATCCACATTAATCAAATCAACCCTTACTATTTTAAAATAATAAATAGAGAAAATTAAATTTTATTAATAATAAGTTGGGGTCTTACAACCTCCCCTCCTTATGAAATTTCGTCCTCGAAATTGACGTACGTACCTGGTATTTCGAAAAGGTGAGGATACTTCGCTTTCATTTTCGTTTCCAATTCCCAGGTCATTTCCTCTATAGCATGATTCGTCCACAAAACTTTAACTTGTGGTATGACCTTTCATGCAGTAGGGACATGTTCTTTCCTATCCAAAATCTTGACAGTACCTCCTCATACGTTAAGTCTTAGGCTATCTCGTCCTGGGTTCTAACTCTATAACGTGGTTTGGGTCTTTCACATATTTACGAAGTACGATATGTGAAACACATTATGAACACGAGACATACTCTTGAGGTAACGCGAGTCTATAGGCTACATTTCCTACTCGGTCAAGAATTTGAAATGGACCAATAAATCGTGGATTGAGCTTTCCTCTCTTCCCAAATCTTGTAACTCCTTTCCATGGAGCAACTCATGAACAATACATGATCCCCTATACTAAATTCCACGTTCTTTCGATGAAGATTCGCATAACTCTTTTGTTGATCTTGTCTTGGTTGTATATCGCTGGTCGAATCATTTGGATCTTTTCCGTAGTCATACGTATTCAACTCGGGTCCCAACATGTTGCTTCACCCACCTCGTCCCCAACATACCGGAGAGCGACACTTTCGTCCATATAATGCTTCAAATGGAGCCACACCTATACTTTACTCGATAATCGTTGTTGTAGGAGAATTCCACCAATGGTAAATACTTATCCTAACCGCCTTGAAGTCTAGGACACGAGTCTTAATAAATCTTCAAGAGTTTGAATAGTCCTTTCTCGATTGTCCGTCTGCTTGAGGATGGTATGCCGAATCAATCGTAAATTGCGTGCTCCATAGCTTTTTGCAAGCTAACCCAAAATCTTGAAGTGAATCTTGGGTCACGATCCAAACTATGGATACAGTGCATGCCATGCAACCTCACAATCTCATTCACGTACATACTAGCAAGACGCTCAAGGAATAAGTCTCCGTGACGACAAGAAATGAGCAGACTTGGTTAATCTATCAACAATAACCCAAATAGCATTGATGCCTTGAGAAACCGTAGGAAGACCCGTGAACGAAATCCATGGTAATGTGTTCCTACTTCCATTTCGTAATCTCAAGTGGTTGCAACGGACCCTTAGGTACTAGATGCTCCACCTTTACACGCTAGGTAAGTTAAACACATCGAGATAAACTTTGCAATCTCTCTTCATATTGTTCCACCAAAATGTATGTCAAGATCACGATACATTTTAGTACTTCCAGGATGGATTGCAAATGGTGTATTGTGTGCTCCATCATAATCTTGTACTTCAAATCGTAGTCGTTAGGAACACAAAGTCTAGAGTGGACTCAAGTATTCCTTCTTCATCAATTCTAAGCCCTAATAGCTCCTTCTTGTACTTTCTTCTTCATACGCGCATCGCCTCCTGCCTGCGGGGTCGAAGCAACCTTAACTTTTTCTATTAAAGTTGGCTCTATGCGTATACTTGACATCATCGCACTCATTCCCGCATATATGATCTTCTACTCAACGCCGCTTACCACGCTCGCTTTTCGTGATGGTATCAATAGTGTGGTCGTAGTCTTTCAATAGCTCGAGCCAAATGTCATTGCACGCCAAGACGTTGAGTTCTTTTTGAGTGAAGAAATATTTAAGGCTTTTATGGTCCGAATATATCTCCACTTTCTCCCCATATAGATAGTGCCTCCATATCTTTAAGCACGAAACGATCGCCGCTAACTCTAGATCATGAGTAGGATAATTCCTCTCATACTCTTTAAGTTGTCGCGAGGCATAGGCTATAACTTTCCCACGCTGCATGAGAACACATCCTAACCCTTTGCACAAGCATCATCAGAGATAACAAATCCATCCAACCGATGGTATTGTTGTAACAACAGTCAAATAAGTCTCCTCTTAAGCTCTTGGAAACTTGTCTCGCATTCTTCGCCTCCAAACGAATTTTTGTATCCTTCCGAAGTTAGCCGAGTTAATAGAGTAGCGATTCGAGAAAACCTTCCACGAATCTCCGATAATAACCAAATTTGCAGACTAGAAAGCTACGTGATTTCTGGCCACCGACTTCGCTGTTCCCAACTTTGTATTGCTTCAATCTTCACGGGTCCACTTGATACTCCATGTTTTGACACCATTGCCCAAGGAATGCTACTTCCTCAAGCTAGAACTCGCATTTCTTCAATTTGGCATATAGTTTGTTTTCACGAAGCCTTTGAGTACCAAATTTCAAATGGTGCTCATGATCTTCACGACTTTTGGAATATATGAGGATGTCATCAATAAAAACAACAACGAATCCGATCCAAATATTCCTTGAATACTCTGGCTCATCATATCCATGAAAGCCGCATGAGCATTAGTTAGTCCGAAAGACATGACTAAGAATTCATAATGCCCATACCGAAGTTCTCAAGGCGCTTTGGAATATCCTCGCCTCTAATATTCAAATTGATGATATCCGTAATCTAAGATCGATTTTTGAAAAGAATTGTGCCCTCAGAATCGGGTCAAACAAGTCATCAATACGAGGTAGAGGATACCTATTCTTGATGGTGACATGGTTCAATTCCCCGATAGTTAATAAAAGTCGCATACTCCCGTCTTTCTTCTTTACTTAATAAAACAGAGCACCCCAAGGAGATGTACTAGACGAATGAAACCGATGTCTAACAATTCTCAGAGTTGGACCTTTAACTCCTCAAGTTCAATAGAGCCATTCGATATGGGGTTTTAGAAATTGGCTTTGTACTAGGTTCAAGATCAATAAAGAATTCAACTTCACGCTCGGGGGTAGACCGGAAGTTCTTCAGAAATACGCCGGGAAAGTCAATAACAACAGAAATATTATTCAAATTTGACGTGTCTTTATTCAAATCCATAACATGGGCTAAGAAAGCTTGACATCCGCTTTTCAATAAACGAATAGCTTTATGATTAGATATGATGTTGATTGATTTTAATGGTTTAGTTGCTTGAATTCGCATAACAAAGTTGGTTAGGAATATGAAAACTAACAACCTTACGAAAAACAATCAATTTTGGCATGATGAGTAGTTAACCAATCAATCCCTAAAATCACATCAAAAGCAAGTATCTTTAAAGAGATAAGGTCAATAGGTACGGTGATGGTGCCAACTTGAATCAAACAAGATTTATAAACAAGGGATGTGATGAAAGTTTCTCCTAACGGAGTTTCCACAGATATGTCAAAGTCTAATTTCTCCTGAGTCAAGTTTAAACGTTGAGCACATGCAGGAGAGATAAATGAATGGGTAGCACCGTAGATCAAGTAAGGTATAAACTTCGCAAGAATTTATAAATAGCTTACCCGTGATCACCTCGTTTGGGTTCCTCGATTTTGACCAATCACAACAAACGCTTCTTCCTAATCATTGACTTTGACTTTTCCGGGACGATCTTTTCGAGTCACCGTCCCCTTTGAACTAAGTTTCGCTCATCAGTCAATCTCGAAGCGATATATGTCCTACTTTCCACAATTATAGCATACCTTGAATCGTTGTGGGCGGTTTGGACCGATATGTCCTCTTCCCGTGATTTATAAGATATATGACCGGTGGTCGTTCTCTCCCCTTAGAACCGCTTGTTCCAAGACTGCTGCTTCACATGGTAGGTCGTTATTAAATCTCCTCTTTTAAAATCTCCACCGACTTCGCTTCTTCTATTTTCACGGCCATGATTACCACCGGAGTTGTTACCATTTTTGTCCGTCTGCTTTTTCTCCGCCGGTTATTATTATTCATTTCTTATCGCTATCTCCGGTACGATCCTCGTTATGGTCCCCATTGAACATACTCATTATCTCGCCTCTAACAATTGAGCCACATTAACAACATCCTGAATAGAGAAAATTTATGAGAAATGAGATATTGTCGATGCCGGGTTTCAAACCTCTCGAAACATCCGCGTCATCGTTCCTCATTCTCCACCAAATGAGGTGCAAACTCGGATAACTCTGCAAATTTTGCCTCGTCTCGAGACACCGCTATTGTTGTTTTGTTCTAATCAATGAACTCCACTTCCTTCATATGATGAACACTTTCGTGAAAGTATTTGTCATTAAATAGTTTCAAACGCCTCCCAAGACATATGCCGAAAAGGTACGGATGGGTACGCTTCACGCACTCCCACCGATAGTCTCGCCTCGCCACGGAACATAAAGGTGGCGAATGGAACCTTCTTTCTTTCTCTGTGCATCCCAAGACATCGAATATCTTGGTAATTTGCTTGACCCATGTTTCCGCCTATGATCGGATCTGGCTTTCCTTAAATTCGGTGGTCCCAACTCTTTGAATCGCTTAATGTGACAACCCGTGAATTGCTATCATTTCCTCCTATATTTTGAACACGAGTCTCCTCGTCCGATTTTGCATGAATCGCAAAAAGCTTCTAAACATCCCTCGCTCATCATCTCGCCGATTGGTATTGTTCACAGGAGGAACATTGCCACCACTGTTGCCGCTTCTCCTCGTTGGTGAGTACAGCGCGTCTCCACGGCCTCATTTCCATTGTTAATATTCTCAAATGACATTCTCAAATATCGCCATAAAATAAGGGTTAATTAAGGAAATCAATATATCACATAATATCCTTATATATCGACTAACTAACAAATAAGCTTAGGTAGGACACACTAGCGAAGGATTTACTCGCCTCTCCCTCCTAGTTCTATTCCCCAATCTCCGCCAGAGATCATATCCCTAAGCTTTGATACCAACCGCGACGCCCCAAAATAGGTATACATCACCCATTCCGAGTTGTCAATACATGGTATGTAAACAACTACAACTTTATTATTACAACAAGAAAATGTGAGTTTGAATACAAATATTATCTTCTGTACAATATCTATACTCAAATAAATCCTCATCACATTTATTGATACATTATTTTACAAAAATGGTGAGGACTACTAAACAACTCTCTCTGAACCTTCATTCCATACCCCGACTGCATTTCGCTTATATTCTCGCCTCCCGAGAAGAAAAAAATGGAACAAAAGGAAAAGGGTGAGCTCAACTAGCCCAAAGAAGAATATTATGACTAAGATAATATACAACAAATTATCATTAGTCTTCAACAGGAAAAATCTAATAGAATACAATAGACAACAAGTTTTTAAATCAATATTCGCAGCCGAAATAATAATTCATTAGAGGAGTTAAGTAGAGAATGAAAACTACTATCTTCTATGTATGAATTTAAAAGTTCATCGCTCTATCTTTTATCCTCAGTAACATAAATCAATATATATCCTCGAATCAAATATTCATCTTTTTACTACAGTGCCAAAGATATTCATCACCGGTCATGTTCATCTAAACACTGCTCATCTTTGCACTACGGGCCAAAGATATTCATTAGAAATCATTCATCTTTGCACTACAAAAGCCAAAGATATTCCATAATATCATCATTTAAGACCGAGGATGATGAAAAATATTTTTAAAGAAATGAATCCAAAGGAAACAAAATGACAAGGATTAAGGATTCGTGACTTTGTTTTTTTATCTACGTCCAAAAATACCTCAAAAATAATCATAGTGGTGTAAAATTCAAGAAAGATCAAAATATGGATACAATCAAAGCTAGTATCCGTATAGATATTTTGACGAAAAAGAAATTTTTTATTTTTCGATGAATAAAGGCCAGATTCGTGAATAAGATCAGATATCGTGAATAAGATCGTATACGTAAATAAGAACTCCGACACCAAAAGTTCCAAATTTGATAAAAAACTTCAGATCAATATTTCAACATAATGATATTGAAGAAATAATATCATTACTGAAAAAAAAATATCCCTTACCTCGAAAGATCGAGACTTAAATTTAAACACCTGATATAAAGCATGACTTGAACTTGCACCAGTATAGCAATACTCAAAATATACTCAAAATACTCACAAGAATACGCCGATAATATAGAGAGAAAACTTCAGCTTACGGTGTGATTTTCAATTCTAACCTAAGCACCCTATTTATAGGAAAATGCTTGTAACAACCAAAGTAGAAAATTTAATATAATATTATTATTATATTTTAAAATTCTATACGCCCACTCTTGGAGATCTGATTTCAGCAATCAATAACACATGCTAGACCCACTTAACACACCAAAAACGTTTTTCTTGAAAAAAATAATTAAAACTTCCAAAAATCAATTATTTCGGAGCTTCGGAACTTCAATAATTCATAATAAATAGCCCTTTTGTCAAAAAATTCGAATCTCGCGACTTTTTATAGGAAATTCAATTCTCTACAACTTTGCAGAAGAAAGTTTTTCCAAATTCCAAACAGAAATTGACCGAAATCCACAAACGGGCGATTTTACAAGCTATAATCAAATTTCAGTCAATAAATGGGGTCCAATTGACATATTTAATATGTTTTAAACATTTATTGCAACAAAATACTCTTCCTCCTCAGATACTCATATATCCCACATTCGTTATAAAAATATCACCATTATTATATTATTAAAATATAATAACATATTTAAATGAATTATTTTATCGTAGAAAAAGATAAAATTTCAATTTTCAACAATTGTCACATTAAAAATTTTCTCCATCTATATCCACATAAAATCAATATTTTCCTCATCATATGAATCAATAATTAATTATTCACAAATAATATTACGTAATCACAATATTGACAACCGTGCGCCCTCAGGGAAAGAGGGGCTTTCCAATAAGAATTTCTCCTTCTTGGCCAAGCAATTAGGTGACCAAACCTCTCCTTAGACAAAACTTTCTAGACATTGCCAATAATGTTATCTAATAATATTATTCGATAATATGAATTATTGCTTCGATAATGAAAAATACCGTAATGACAATTATCAAAACAACAAAGAATATAAAATATTAACGCACAATTATTAAAGTAATTCTGTAGAACCATTATCGAGTAAGGCCTTCACGTAAGAATCAATAATTGGTGCAATACCGCAAGCATCGTGTTTTAACCACCGAAGTATTTTAATCAGTATTAATTGAGTATAAATAACTACGCCAAGTTATTTTTAAACAACTTATATTTGTCGTTTTCTTCATCCAATCGCTTTTCGTTATGGGGCTCACAAAAGACGGCGCCGTCGTACGAATATTCCACAACCAAACGAATATTCCCCGACAACAATGAATATTTTATAACCACTTGCTTATTTTGAAATATTTGCGTATTTTACCCATAACTATCCACATTAATCAAATCAACCCTTACTATTTTAAAATAGTAAATAGAGAAAATTAAATTTCATTAATAATAAGTTGGGGTCTTACAATACCAAGTCCATCCATGCACGTAAGCCACAGATGACTTTCATCATAATATAACCATGAGGATGATGACAATAATATAAGCATGACTCAAACGAAAACAAGGATAAATATTAGAGACTTTAATTTATCCAAATATTATCAATCACTTAATAAACTCATAATCTAATATTGTTAATATTATAATAATATTTTAATCACTTCTTAAACTTATAAATAATTTATTTTAATTGTTTACACATTACCAAATAATGCATTTAATCATTCATAAATGTCATACTCATAAGATTTCATCACTAATGATCAAATCCCTTATCAAAAATCTGCATATACCCTATATAGGATTCCCTAGCCATAAAATCCTATTTTCCAATTTTGTTACTTCACATAACATATTTAACTCATTTACTCATAACTAGATTATTTTCATAAAAAATACTAAATCAGTCCCAAAAATATTTATTTTCTGAGATTTAGCAGAATATAGTCCCATATTGAACATATATTTTTCTCGGAATTTTGAAAATTCATTTACTATTTTTCAAAAATCAATTTCTAATTAATTCCTTAAGAAATTAGCTACCTCAAGTTTAACTCTAGAAATTCTCAAATCTTGGCAGGATCTTACACATATTAACGTGAGCTTCCAGTTTAAATTTCATGGTCATCGGAGTTATAGAACTCCGGTTATAGCATTTTTCGGCGAAAAAACCTAAATATTGAAATAGTCATAACTTGCTCATTTTAAGTCGGAATGAGCTTATTTTTGGACAGGATGTACTTTATACCATATATTTTTATGTCCCAAAAGGCCAGAATTTATTTCACAAGCTAAGTGGCCGAAAATGCCCTTTTAAACTTCTGGGCAGTAGTCTTTTGGTAATTTGCAATTTTTGACTGCTTTACTAAAATCATTCCACACTAAAATCTACAACACCTTTTTCAGTTATTCCACTTGGATAAGTTAAAAAACTCATAGATCTAACTCTAGAACTTGACCACACTCAAAAATTCAAAATATAATAGGAAATATGGACAATTGAATTTCATGTTCTATTTTCACCAAAATCTGATTTTCAACCCTTTGTGATTTCTAAGAAACTTTCATGTTTTCACATAATAATCAACATAATTCATCATAACACTTACTAATACTACATATACACATAATTTTCATCAGTCCAATGCTTTTATTATGACTTTCATCATAATCCACGTAAACAGATCATTTCCACAATTTAATAAGGAATGAATACGAAGGATCATTCACCACGCATGCGTGGTAATCCACATGTATGAGTTATTCCAATAGAATAATAAAGAATGGAATAACGGAAGGATTCACCATGCGTGCGTGCGATAGATCGCATGCATGCGTTATTCCCAATAGAATAATAAATAATGGAACCAGTCCCAGAAACGCACGCATGTGATATTCCGGCGAATAATAAATAATGGAACCAGTCCCACAGTAAACATACGCATACGATATTTAAACAAAATAATAAAGAACGAAATATAAGAAGAATTTCACCATGTATGCGGTGCTTGCGATAAACAAAGTTATTCCAACAGAATAATAAGAATGGAATAACAACAGAATTCACCGTGCATGCAATAGATCGCATGCATGAGTTATTCCAATGAATAATAAAGAATGGAATAACGTAAGTTCTCTTCTTCGTGAATACGAAAAGAAATAATACCCTTACGAGAGTACAAACAAATAATATCCCTACCTTAGAAGAAACCTGGATATAGTGAAGTAGCGAATACTTTTCTTCTTTCTCTCATAGTTTCTCTCTGGAGTTTCAAAGTGAATTAAGTAAAAATAATGAAGGAATGAGCTTTATTTATAGGAGAATGGATGAATAAGAATTAATTCATGAATCGGTCTCGTGATTGATTTACTTTTAAACTGACGGTCCATATTGGTTTACTATTAAAACTTAAAGCAACAAATTCATACCGATTTACTATTAAAACTTTAAATCAATGATCCATATTGATTTATTATTATAACTTTTCGCCAATGATCCCATATTGATTTATTATTATATCTTCAACCAACTATTCATTAAAAAATTAAAGACATCTCCTCATGAAATAATATTGTACCAAAAAATGATTTGGACAAAAAGAAATATATTTTACGGTGAATAGAACTCTCATGAATAAGATCTCGGCCACCTAAAAGTACTTCTCGAATACGATTTAACAATATAACCTCTAGACATCAATTATTATCGAAATAAATATCGATTTCCACTAACACAAATAATTTCAACACAATAGAACTATAAAATTCATCTTTAATCAACACGAACTTATTCATCATTAATATTATAACTCACAATATTTAACAACCAGTCGTTCCTGTGAAAAAACTTTCCGATAAGGATTTCTCCTTATTGCACGCAATTAGGTGACCAAACCTCTCATCGATGTAACTTCTGACATATCATCGATATTGCAAATAATAATATGAATAACTTTGTCGCCCGATTATTGATTTAATAATATATCATATTATACTTGATGATCTTTATAACAATAATTGAATCGATAATATGAGAGATATGACGTGATTCTTACTACAAAGAATAATTGAGTATAATTGAGTGACTTCTCACGTAAAGCATCAATAATTAATACCGTGTCTTCTTGTCAACTAATGCCAGATTATTATACTTTTTTACTACCGGGTAGTTCAACAGGTTTTAACGGTAACACCTCCGTAGTTATTTTTATAAAAGATAATTTTGTCGCTTTCTAACTACGACAATAATTCCGTTATGAAATACATCAATGATTGTCTTGTCGTGCATTTAATATTCCCCCGTTAAAACGAATATTCCCCAACCAATCGAATATTTTATAACCACTTGCTTACTTTGCAAAATTTATAAATATCACTCTTAACTTTAATCCTTTTATCAATTTAACCATTTACTAAATAACATAATAATTATAAGAAATTTAAATACTTTCATTTCATAAAATTTGGGGTTTTACACACACACACACACACACACACATATATATATATATATATATATATATATACACACACTGAGAGAATTAAGTGCATATCCTTTTATTTAACATACTTTGTTCACCACCTTTAGCGACGGATCGAGCGATGGTTCGGTCCATCACGTATATCAAAGAACTGTCGTCTTAACTTTTAGCGACCCATCGAATCGTCGTCATAACATATAAACCGTTTATCTGTTCTATAGCGATGGATTAAACTGTCGCCCGATCCGTCGTTAAAGATGATGAGTAAGGTATGTAAAATAAAGGGCTATGCACCATAAACGTATTGTGTGTATATATATATAATATGTTTCATTTCTCTTGCAATATATTGGCCAATTTTTTTTTAATATTATAAATCTTAATTACTTTTCTTAATTTATATATATATATATATATATATATATATATATACTAGCTTTGTCGCGTGTTTCTAGCACTACATGGACGGTGAGATTTATCTCAAACTTTGGACGACCCAAATGATTTATTAGGGTGAGCGAAAAATTTAAAATCAATTGTATTTTGTTATATATCTATCTAATAAAATACAAATAATTTTGAATTTTCTGCTCACTCAATAAATCATCTGGGCCGTAGAAAATTTTGGATAAATTCCACCATTCATTTATCTAATAAAATACAAATGATTTTGAATTTTCCGCTCATTCAATAAATCATCTGGCCCGTTCAAAGTTTGAAATAAATTTCACCGTTTATACAATGTCGGAGAGACGGGACCAAGCTAGTATATATATATTATGATAATTAGATTTATATTTATTAAGATAAGTTTTATAGTTAATTAAATAATCAAAATAAAAATTATAAACAAGGATAAGTAGGAAGTACGAACCATTAATATGTGGCTCAGAAAAACCAGTACCTCCGACAAACAAATTCATAGAAAATCGTGAAGAAGATAACTAGGTATGACATATTCAGGATAATTATTTAAATGAAAATTGAAAATATAAAAGATAAAAAAATATATAATTTTTCATATTTTATTTATAAAAAAAAAAGAAGAAGAGAGAGTATAGTCTCCATGCGTACTTTCGTACAAATTAATTCTCCACTCCACCACCTCCCACCTCTTCCTTTCCGTCCACTATTAAAAAGCAGATTCATTCTCTCTCCACATTCTTCTTCCTCATCCCTCTCTCTCTCTCTCTCTCTCTCTCTCTCTCTACAGTTAAACCAGTATATAAATTTTGATGTATCTATATATACAAATTGAATTGATGTCAATTAGGTGGGTTTCTAACTTTCTGTATCGATCATCGTCATCTCTCATTTCTTCGAATTTCTACTCCGCCCTTGTAATTTTTCTTAATTTTATAGTCATTTTAAGAAGTAAATAGAGTAAAGTATGTTTAATGGATGTGTTTGATGTAGTTTTGGATTGATTTGGCAAGAGTTTATGTAATTATATTTATTTGGTGTATTTGCTTCTATGTATGTATTTTACTTTTAATTAAATTTCTGCATGTTATTTATTGGAGTTTTAGAGCCTCATTTGTTGGGCCCTTTTTTACTTTCTGTTGAAATTAAGGATTGAGCTTGTGTGCGCCTCTTATGATTTGTTTTTTACAGGATATTTGCTCCCTACTGAAGGAGAATATCAAGGCTAGCCTACAAGTCTTTGGCAGATTCTGCAAGTCTCAAATTTTATCGTAGATTTGCAGATTTAGTAAACCCCAAGGTAATTAGTTCTCTTGATTTTATAAAGATGGCAAATTTGTATTATTTTATATA
This sequence comes from Panax quinquefolius, assembly GCA_020205615.1. Taxonomy (NCBI): domain Eukaryota; kingdom Viridiplantae; phylum Streptophyta; class Magnoliopsida; order Apiales; family Araliaceae; genus Panax; species Panax quinquefolius. The sequence continues at coordinate 108,062,483 of CM035171.1, read as the reverse complement.
GGGAAATGATCCGGGCTAACGTTAGCCAGGAGAATTTAAGCTGGTTTATCTTCTTGATTATATGTGAGGATTATTAGTATGCCCAACTATTTGCACCGTCTGCCAAACACTTGGCCAGAAGGTTAAGTGGCTTGCTTAATCTTCACCGTTGGATCCCCACGTGTGGGCTATGAGATGGGTTGGCCAGCTAAATGCTTTTGGCTAATGTTAGGCGCTGATCACTCCCCTTGTATATATCTATGTAGTATGTAAACTCAGATGATGTTGTAAAGGTTTATGATCCCCTTGTAGATATCTTAGCTAGTATGGAAATCCAGATGATGTAGTCTAGGTTCATGTTAGCAAGCTAGATTGACATAACTAGTATAACTCAGAAATTTTAGTAGGAGAATATTATTCTAATCAGATTATATCAGTCAGATCACTGACAAGTATATTATCTAGGATATCAAGGATTTTTAAAGAATTTGCATGAAGGGATTCTTGGAAGTTTACCAACTTGTGGATTCTGTCGATTCTAAGCTATAATTTGATTTTAATTTTTATTTAAGTTGCAAAGACTACAGTGCTAGCTTATTTTAAACTAAAAGTTATAATTTGGTATGTTTAAGCTGCTTAGGATGCTAGAGTTGTATGGGTACTGTCTTATCTACATATTTAAAGCTCTAGTCAGCTGAGAGCTGACTATGATTAGCACTTCAGAAATTTTTTGCTAGATCCTAAAATTTAAACAATTTCTTTGGTGATATTTCCCTACTTGATGCGTTAAGGTTCAGTTTGATTTAGTTTTGTTGGTTAAATTCTATAAAGAGAAATTCAGTCTTTTTCTAATGCTCTGTGGCAATCTACTAGTTTGAACCACCATTTGAAATATTCATGTTTGCATTATTCTAGTGGGTGTTTAATTTTCTGTATCTTATTTATGATCTTATTCTACTGTTTTTGCAGGGTATCCCACAAACTTTATTGTTGATCATATACATTGTAGTTGATGGCTTCACCGGATCTTTATTCTCCATGGCCATCCACAACCAATCAATCTTTTAGTGGATCTTTTAATTTACAATTAGAGGAAGAGCTTTTGGAAGATAGTTTAGCTTTGCAAGAAGTTACTGCCAATCCTGTATGTCAGAATCAAGTTATCCCAAAACCGCCTCCATTCCCTGGTAAAATGCAAATTAAAAACAATTATCCTCGAAGACTTTCAGGGAGGTGTGGTCTGACTTCTGTCCCAAAGGAAACAAAGGACACATGGGACAAGCTCTTCAAAGAAGCATATGCAGCAGATGTCCGTATTATCACTGAGGATGAGGCTATCATTCCGGCTCATTTCATTGTTTTGGTGAGGCATCAAATTATCATATACTCCCTTAATATTTACAGTCAATTCCAGTCTCATTCTTGAAAATTGCTTGTCCAACTTATAAAATTTAACTTTAAACCAATTTATATATACTAGTTTACATGGCACACACTACGTGTGTGTTAAAAGAAAGGAAATGAAATGAAATACTAAAAAATAGGAAATGAGAGATAACGGGAGAGAGAAAAGGAAAAAAGTGAATAAAAAAAGTTTAAAGGGTAAAATAGAAAAATCAAAAAAGCTGGACTTTTTTGTTTACACCAAAAAACTTGTCATTACTTCCTCCGGCTTTATAATATATGTATATATATATATAGATATAGATATATATATATATATATCTTTCAAAATTTGATGTTTTACAGTTTTAGGAAGGTAAAGATTGGACATATATGGATTTCCAAGCTTTGATGTTTCATTTAAATTGTTGCTAATTAAAAGAAATGGCTTACTATAAATATTTATCATGGCTTCATGAGGTTTATCACGTAATAGTAGAGAATCTGTTCCTAAATTGTTCTCTCATTTATTAACTCAATAAGAATCTTTGCCTTGTTTTCATAGAATGCTGCATCATCAGTATTGGGGAATTTTCTGAATCAATCAAAAGTCATAAATGGTTTCAGATACATGAAGATTCCTGGAGTTCCTTATGATGCTGTTTGCGCATTCATACGCTTTCTTTACTCATCCTGGTACGTAAGGAGTCTGTAGTTCTATATTTATCCATCTTAAATTTGTAGTTAATTGGCATTCAGCCTTGGTTCCATGTTGCAACTCTTATTTGATATCATTGTTTCTGGCCTTGTTAATCTATCATAAGAAAGTGGTTGGAATGTCTGTTGTTTCATTAATTATATGAACTTAAGAAAATCACCCTTTTTCTTGATTGATTGAGTACTACAATCACAGTTTGGGTTCTGCCTGTTCAATAGTCATGTAGGCTAGTAATTTGTATTCTGTACATATGTTACCAGTTAAATATGTTGTATCCTAGCTATTACATGTGCAGTTACATACATATCTTCCCTTTGATGTCCTAATGCAGCTATGAAGAGAATGAGATGAAGAAATATGTTTTCCATTTATTGGTCTTATCGCATTCCTATTCAGTGCCATCACTTAAAAGAGTTTGTGAGCACCTATTAGAGCAGGATATGCTAAACGCAGAAAACATAATAGATGTTCTTCAGCTAACAAGGGCTTGTGATGCTCCACGGCTCTCCTTTATATGTATTCGTATGGTTCTTAGAGACTTTAAAACTGTATCTTCCACTGAAGGATGGAAAGTCATGACGCATGCCAATCCTGCACTTGAACACGAGCTCTTAGAATTGATTGTTGAAGCAGATTCTGTAAGTCATCCACTGTTTCAATCTCTGTTTCATGATTTTTATCATTTTTTTAGCAAGGTGCAATTCTGGGGTCTTAACGTATTTTGTTTGTATTAGAGTAAACAAGAGAGATTGAAGAAAATTGAAGAGAAACAGGTGTACCTGCAACTGTACGAAGCAATGGAAGCCCTAGTGCACATTTTCCGTGATGGGTGTAGGACAATTGGGCCCCATGACAAAGTGCTGAAAGGAAGTCAGGTTGCTTGTAGTTTCCCAGCCTGTAAGGGGCTTGAGACTCTAGTCCGTCATTTCTCTGGCTGTAAGACTCGAGTCCCTCGTGGATGCGTGCGCTGCAAACGCATGTGGCAAATCCTTGAACTCCATTCCCGCATGTGCAACGACACTGATTTTTGCAAGGTTCCTCTTTGTAGGTAAGCAAATAGCTTGTAGTTACTGGTCAGTGAGTGTGGTTCCAAATCTGGATGCATATTGGCTAGTTATGCCTGCTGTTTGTGACATGTGTATCACACCATACCAGGCCTTAAAAAATATATACTCCTTGTATTAACTCCAAGTCTAGCAAGGTAAAAATTATTGATTCATACAAAAAATATCTTACAAACATACAGTATCCGGATTCAGGTGTTATATAACCAATACCACGATTCATGATGGCTAAAGAGGTGAAGTGCATTTTTATATAAATATAATAAGGGAAGAAGAAGCTAAAATAAATTCCATGTCAAAAGAATTTCTGTTTCAGTTGGCTGGCATAAACCCAAATCCAACAAAATAAACTTAACAAATTGCAAGTTTTATTGTATGATTCTAATTATTAATCTTCAAGTCTTCAACTAAGTTCCCTAAATTGTAAGAGTATATTCTGTTGATTCTAGGCAAATCCCTTGCCGAAACTATGTTGCCGTATTTGTTTCAGTTGAGGTCTAGTCTTGCAAAATTATCCACACTACCCTCTTCATTTGCACGATGTTCAATTCTTCCTTCCTAGTCTAGCGTACTTTTCTTTTTACCCTCTTCCTTCCAGAGCTATATCCAAATGCAATCATGCGCATACAACCCTTGCATATAGTATCATTTTAGTTTCATTGTACTCGTTAAATTTGATATCTGAACTTATCTTTGCTGTGCTCCAGCTATTTGGTATATGCAACGCTAATGAAGTACAGCTTTTCTTTTGCAGAATTCTCTTTAAATACCATTCTCTGGTCTCTCTTGTCAGTTGTCTCGTGCACTATCCTTTTCACAATCTAAACCATCCAAGCTGGTTACTAAGTAATCAAACTTTAATTGTTGCCATGCTAACTAAGACCTTGTAGTTGTAGACAAGTCATCAACTTCATGAGAGGAATTTGGGAAATGTTACCCGATCTACATAAATCCAGAATAAGCAATGTAGGGACTAGGGATAGTTGATTTTACTAAAGCCAGAGAAATGTGTTATTGATGGGAGCACCTGATGATGGCTTTTACACGTTTTCTATTTGTGCGTGATATATTTATTCAATTTCTGTTTAGACGCATAGTGAAGTACTTATATATTGTTTTAGAATCGAACTTATAGAACAACCTAGTGTATGCTTTTAATACTAACTTAATAAGGTGGTATAATATTGAGACTACCTTATTTTATTTGCTTTCTGGGAATTCATAAACTGTGATTGGAATATGGTGATTTTGATGGTGGTGGTCTCACTCTCTCAGGCATTTCAAGGAGAAAATGCAGCGGCAGAGCAAAAAACATGAAACAAAGTGGAAACTTCTAGTAAGCAAAGTGGTAGCAGCGAAGATTGCATTGGGGCCTTTCTCATCTCGTCGGTCAGCTTTTTTATGACCTCTGTATACATCTGTCCTTGTTAAATTATCTATAAGCAGCCAATATTTTGCTGGCTTTAATCACAAATAATGTAAGTTGTAACGTATGTTTCAGTGATGAAAAGAAAACTGTTATATCAAGGTAGAGACTTGGGGTAATTTTTCTTTCATGTTGTCATTTTAGTAATTAATGAGTTCAGTTATTTTATGTCAATCTGGACTTCGGACTGAATTTTCACATTGAAGTGGGTATGTTGATGTGTCAAAGGAAAATGTTGTTGATGCTGGAATTTATACATGCTTCCGATTTTCGTCCTCCCCCTTCTCGTGGCTGGTGTGGCTGGTGTCAAACGACTTGTAACTTTTGTCAATGTTATATGTTACTTTCACCTCAGTTTATATATTTCTAGAGATGTCCACATAAAGAGAGTGACCACATTGTTTGGATTCATTCTCATTAAAGAATGGCACAAGATTAGTTATGAATATTGCGGCTGCATCAGCAATGGATATGCTTGACCATTCTCTTTTCTTTTGTTATTTGTTGCATTTTTCTCTACCAAACATGCAGTGGGTGAGTTTTGCCAAGAAAACCAACGAATTGACCACGTAGCTTCATTCACTAGTAATAAAAGAACTGCAAATTCAATAAAATCCCCATATTCATCTCTGTTGGTGGTGCAAAAAAAAAAACACCAGAAAATTAACCACCTCCACCTTCATTAAAACTGCTTATAGTATCAAGTGCTAATTGACCCTCCAAGTAGCCTTAATAAACTTGCATGAAGCTACAGATATCATCATCTCATCTAAGAACCATGAACTTGCCAACATGATGCTTAATTGAAAGTTTGAAAATCGTAATATAAAGGAATAATGTTGGTGATCTCAAAACTTAAATGCAATACGTATTGATGATTTACTCGCTGAATCATTGTTCAAAATCCGGTTGTTGCGGATTCTGAGACCCTAAATTTCACCTAATCTGGATAAACTTTCATACATTTACCAGGGGCAGATATAGCCATAATAGTGGGTCATGAAATGTTAATAAGCATGTATACTACCAAGCATTAGGTAGAGAAATTGACCAATACTGTAATGCAAGGGATATGAAGTGCAGCGGCTTTCTATATAAGCTTGATATCAATAAGACAAGTACCAATAATTCGCCTGATGTTAAAAGAGGCAACGATGAAAGCATATTACATGATACTGATGCTGCACATACAACAAAAGTGTAGCTACCTTCCAGTTGCCAAGTACTAGTGTATCATCAACATTAGAATGCACAATTTACTAAAACTCCTAAACCATAAAGAACATGATGCAAGATGAACTGATGTCTCCTGCAAACACCGGATGTGCTAAGCCCCTTCTCCAAGTGTTCTCTTTGATGTACTGATGTAGAGCACTGCATCAAGAGGAACACTCAGTTACTGCCATATCAATTTGATAATAATAGCAGTATAGTAACTAACATAAATAGAATCTTTTTAAGGATTATTTACCATTGTTTCCTCGAATAAATGCATCGCCATATTTATTTTTCAGTTGGCCATTGACGTATTCCTCTGTTTGCTCCATAGCTATATTCATATATCCGTCAAGACATGCTAGAATACCTGCAAAGAGAAAGAAATTTGCAGGTACTGTTTACTTTGCATTCCTACCCTGTCAAGCATAGGGAATTTAGGAATACTTATTCAGAAGATACAAATACCAATTCCAAATGCAACGTAAGCCAGCTTTGAAAAAAATAAGTTTTTCATACAAGTACTAACTAGATGAGCCTTACAACTTACAACCCACGGCTACTATAATAAACCATGTACGATAAAAGAATTACAACAATATGTACTAGTTATTGGAGACCAATATTACACCAAAGCTACCTGGATCCTTCTGGTGACCAATGTTCTAAAAGGCGGCCGCCTAGGCGCTAGGCCCCCCAGAAAATTAGGCAGAGCCTAGGCGGGCAGGCTAGACGGAGTTTTTTTTTAAAATTTTAATAACTACCTAAATCAAATCTTGATATATTTATTTTTCTAATGATTTACCATATTCATAATGTAGATTGTAGCATATCAAATCACAACAATAAGTGAACAAGATCAAGTCAAAATGGATAATTTTATTATAGTTGTAATTTTTGAACTTGTACCAACTTCAAATTATATAAATGATGATACATTTGTAATATTTAGTTTAATTCAATATAATTCTTAAATTTATGTTTATTTTCATAAGTTTTATATTGAATTGAATTCTTGAAATTTTATATTTTATTATTTAATAGCAATCTTGTTTATGAATAAAACTAATACGTTAAAGATATGTGTTTGAACTTTTAGCAAAGACCTTTATTATCTTTATTATATATTGTTTTGTTTTATATTATTGTTTTGTTTTGATAAATATAAGATAAAATATTAAAATTGGATTAAAATCAAAAGTCCCATATAAGCCCCTTAGGCGCTAAGCCCTGCGGTCGCCAGCCTTCCACCTAGCACCTTTTAGAACATTGTTGGTGACAAAATGCAGAATCTATAAACCCTTTTTTAACAAGTCAGGTGCTATGGTTTTTTTACAAGTCAGGTGCTATGGTGATCAGTGACGTGTACCTGAAACCCTTACTCAAATATTTCATTTTTTAATAACAAATTTAAAATTTCATAACAAATTTAATAACAAATTCATTTTTTAATATTTCAACAATTAGCTCATCATTTCACTAAGGCACTATGTAGGGCTTTAACACTTCCAACAATACCATTTTGAATTTACCTAAACTATTTATGAATATCATATGCAAATAAATAGTCTACAAGGAAAACAAAATTTTAAAAAGTGGTTAGAGGTTGAGATTTGAGAAATCATATGGACACGAAAAATATGTGATTTGGGGAAAGGCAAATTTCTCCTAGAATTTTTATTGCATGTTTTATTTTTTTATTTAATGAAAGAAAATATTAAAACCAAATATTTTCTTTTCTCTTCATCTTGATTTAGGTTGAGATGACAACACAAACCTAATACCTTGCTGCACTCGTGAGCTTTATATCCTTTAACTACACTATGTTTACCTACTTCTTCAAATATTCTTAATAAGATTCAAATCTTAGAAAGACAAGTGGTCTAAGAAACATGAAACAGATGTACCGAAGACTTGAAAATGATGAAGGAAAAATAGAAGCTGGATCAAAATATAATACATATTCTAGGCATGATTCTCAGCTATAGCTAAGAGTTCGTGTGATATCAATTGCATGACCGATTTTCAAGACTTGCAGAGCCATGGCAGGCATATATATCCTTAAACTTATTTATCGACTTGGCTCATTCTGAACTTGGTATCCTGCAGGTTTGTATATACTGATATACAACTTGGTCTTGGCATTGAAGTCTATTGCTTTGATTCTAAACAAGTCATTCAGTTAGGTGATGTATTACCACATGACACATTTGTCAATGCAAGGAACTAATAAAGGCTTGAATCTTTGATAAGATTTGATCACCACATCATAAAACAAAACCAAAAAAAACATTTTTATGTTCAGATCATCGTCATATTTTGAAAAAGTCTGAAATTAAGACAAAACTGAAACAGAAAATAGAAGAACAGAAAGAGAACTTAGTGACAGACCTCGATAATCAACACCAGAGTTCAGTTTGACCACAACTGGTCGCCCACGGATAGATTTGAGAAAATCAGCAGGTGTTTTTGTGGTCGCTGACCCTTTCTCTCCTGTTCCACTCATCTTTTTTGTCCTTGCTCTTCAAATCCTTTGGCAAATGACGGAATATGATTAGTAACATATTTCATTACCAATAATATTAGTAACACAGCAGTGGCTGACAAAGGAAGAAAGTAAAAAAAAATTCACTAATTACATGAACAAAAAAATTGTCAATACATAAATGACAATTGACACGTATATATAATATCTTAAATTAAAAACCAAATTGCACAAAAGATTATTAAGCCAGGCCAAAAGTGTTGCCTTGAATTCATACCGAAATTACCAAAAAAACAAAGACAAAGCAAAATGCTACAAGACAACAAATATTTAAAGGCCTAAACATGCTTATGCAACTCACAAAGTACCAGAAAACATATGTAATAATATGAAGTCCTTTCTTAGTGATAGAAATTCAATAAAATATAATCATAAGAATTGTAGTTTTCTATCTATTGGATTATCAATGTTTATATAACAGTAAATGAAATTAAATATGAGAACCAGAAAAAAAACACAAAATTATAAAAAATAATTAATTAATTGAGAAAACAAACACAATAAGAACTGGAAACATGAAGCTAAAAGTACCTACAGGATACACAGCAGGTAAATAAAGGAAAGAGCAAAACCCACATAACATAGCCACGGACCAACATCAAAAATCTCAGCAATTTAAGTAAGGCATACTAATATAAATACATATAACATTACACAATGAAGCTCCTGGCCATAAGCAACTGAAACTTGATACAGAGGACTATCCAATATATAGAGAGAGAAAAAGAGAGCCATGAGCCGCCGTACCTGCGTCTGCCGTCTGAGATAATGGAATGCTGCCTCCGTGAAATTTTCGCAGATCAGAGTGAGGCGAAGAACTCTGACGATTGGAATGCTGCTGAGTCGCTCACAGGGTTTTGTTAGGTTTAGATTTTGGGAATTATGTCAAAAATAATCATCAAATATTAATGATGAATGGTACATTCTTTTAAAAATTACGCTTTTAACCTTCTTGTTTCCAAACCTTACAATTAGCACCCTTATATTAGGGATGGAAATCATGTTAGGCGAATTTGTGTTGTGTCCTTTCGCATTGTGTCACGTTAGGATGGACATATGTCATTCTACAAAATTAACATATGTCCATCCTAATTAATGCTTCTTATTGTTCTTAACAAAAATATCTTTGACAATTATTTTGATATATATGCTGATGACTTTATTTTATGGATGTTATCAACAGCCATGTTATTTTAGAATCCATTAATTAAATAACTCTCTTAGGCAACAATCAGATTGGATCAATTTAAACACGATAGGGACAACTTGTTTTTTATGAAAAATTAGTTATAATTATTGTGCCATGTAAATTGTGAAATTGCCGCCTCAAAATTGGGTATCATCACCCATCTTGGGTACGCCACTTACATACTGTAGATGTAATTTAAATCAACTTAATCATATAAACCCGTGAGTTTAAATACAAATATCGCCTACTAGATATTATACAAACTCAAAAAAAAAGTCCTCATTACAATTATTATCACACTATTTCACGAATAGTGAGGACTACTAATCTTATCTTCGGGACCATCACTGCGTTTTCCCGACTCGTCCGGTATATTCTCATTTCCTGAAGAGAACAAAGAAAGAAAGGGTGAGCTCAACTAAATTTCAAGTAAGAAATATTATGACTAAGATAATGCGAGAATAAATTATCAATAGTCTTCAACAATGTTAAACCGATAAAATACAATAGACAACCGGTTTAAGCTGCGGTGAATATCTAATCCATTAAAAGAGTCAAGTAGAAAATAAAGTCTACTATCTTTTAGGTTTTAAAAGGTTTTTCATCATCATTATAAATTTGAGACTCACTTTAATAAATATTCCACATCATCGAATCACCCTCGCATCACTACTGGCCAAGGATATTCTTTAGTATCACGACCACAATTATTCATGCACTACGAATTCAAGAATATTTGTGTATTCATTAATAATCATGATCATGCCAACAATCGTCCATTAATGCACTACGACCAATCGAGGATTTTTACCACATCATTTGTAACATTACGGTCATGATTACACCGAATAGTCTACTCGGTCATAATCATACCAAGTCCATCTATGCACTTTCAGCCATGGATGACTTTAAAAAAATATAAACATGAGGATGATGACAATGATATAAGAATTCAATAAAACAAGTTCAAGAATTATTTTATCCGTGAATTTTAACGTCCAAATTGTCAACATGATCTTGTTTTGTTGAGTAAAATTCAAGAATGATCGGAAGAATATTTTTATGAAAGAGATCTTTGGATGAAACGCAAAATATCGAGGATATTATACTAATTTCATGGAGTATAGAAGTCAAAGTTTTAACCAACCCAGATAATAAAGAATGGAATAACAAAAGAAATCACCACGCATGCGGTACTTGTGATGTATTGAGTTATTCCAACGAGAATAATAATAATCTGAACCGGTCCTGTAAAACACACGCATGACAGGATATTCCAACGTAATAATAAAAGCGGAACCGAATCCCGGTGTAACACACACACGATATTCCAACGTAATAATAAAGATTTTAATCGAATCCGGTGTAAAACACACGCATGTGGATGTTCCAACGAATAATAATAAAGATTTAAACCGAATCCGTAAAACACACGACAAGATGTTACAACGTAATAATAATAAATGGAATAACAACAGCTTCTCTTCATGAATAAGAAAGAATAACACCCTTACTTTTGGTAGGAGATTGAATCTGCGGCGGTGTAGTAACAAAATACTCTTCTTCTTTCTCTTTATTCTCTATACTTTCTCGCCATACATAGCTTGAATGAATTAAGTGAAAAATAATGAAGCACTAGGCCTCTATTTATAGAAGATTTCTAGCTTAGCACTGCCGTGTGTGAAAAGGCAAGTGGCTTGACGATGATGATGTGAAAAGAAAAGTGGTTTGGCGTACATAATGTGAAACGACAAGTGGTTCGGCCTTTGTAATGTGAAACGACAAGTGGTTCGGCGCCTCTTTTGTAATGTGAAACGACAAGTGGTTCGACGTCTGGTAAAGGTAATTACTATTGACGAAGGTAATTACTATTCACAAGGGTAATTACTATTGACGAAGGTAATTACTATTGACGAAGGTAATTACTATTCACAAGGGTAATTACTATTGACGAAGGTAATTATAATTGACGAAGGTAATTACTATTCACAAGGGTAATTACTATTGATGAAGGTAATTACTATTGACGAAGAGACTCTTAGATGATGACATATGAGCCCCCCATAAAATAATCAAACTTACCACAAATCATTTTATTTTTAATCAACACATATTTAATCTTTCAACAATTATTAATCATTTATAACTTGTCGTCTCAATTATTGATTTAATACTATAACATATTATACGGATGATCTTGTGACAATAATTGAATCGATAATATAAGAGATATGATGCGTGATTCTTTGTAGCAATAATTAAGCGTAGGCGAGTGACTTCTCACGTAAGCATCAATAATCAATCTGTGTGTCTTTCTACGCAACCACGCCAGACATTCGTATTTTACCAACGGTAGTTCAACAGCTTTTAACGGTAACACCTCCGTAGTTATTTTTATAAAATATTTTTGTCGTTTTCTCAATCCGATAATAATTACATTGTAGGGGTCCACCAATGATTGAGCATTGTCTGAATATTCCCAACAAAAAGAATATTCCCCACCAAACGAATATTTTATAACAACTTGCATACTTTGCAAAATTTATAAATATTACCCACAACTATAACATTATATCAAATTTATTCCATAATATTCAAAAATAATATTTATAGAAAATTCATCTTTATTTATAATAGTTGAGGTCTTACAACCTCCCTTCTTATGAAATTTTGCCCTCGAAATTAGTGCACGCACTGGTATGTCGAGAGAGGTAAGGATACCTTGATTTCATTTGATTCTAACTCCCAAGTCATTTCCTCAACATCGTGGTTCCTCCACAAAACTTTGACTTGAGGTATAACCTTGAGCGTAGAATATGTTCCTTCTTATCCAAAATTTGAACAGGGAACCTCTTCATACGTCAAATCTTCCGCTATTTCGTCCGGTTCTAACTCAATAATATGGTTGGGTCTTTCACATATTTACGTAACATGGATATGTGAAAAACGCGTTATGAACACGAGACATATTTGGCGGTAGAAAGCGAGTCTATAGGCCACGCTTCCTACTCGATCGAGGATTAAAATGGACCGATGAATCGAGGATTAAGTTTTCCTCTCTTTCCAAATCTTGTAACACCTTTCCATGGAGCGACTCTTAACAACACATGATCTCCTATATCGAATTCCACGTCCTTTTCGATGAAGATCGGCATAACTCTTTTATCGATTTTGTGAGGTTTTTATACGTTGTCGGATCGTTTGAATCTTTTACGTAGTCATACGTACCAACTCCGGTCCCAACAACGTTGCTTCACCCACCTCATCCCAAAGATCTTTGGAGAACGACACTTTCTTCCATACAACGCTTGAATGGAGCCATGCCAATATACTTGCTTGATAAGCTGTTGTTGTAGGAAAACTCCACCAATGGTAAGAACTTGTCCCAACTCCTTGAAATCAAGGACACAGTCTTAATAGATCTTCAAGAGTTTGAATAGTCCTCTCCGATGTCCGTCCGTCGAGGATGATATCTTAGAAAATAAATCGTAAGTCTGTGCCCATAGCTTTTTGCAAACTAACCCAAAATCGTGAAGTGAATCTTGGGTCTCGATCGAAACTATGGATACTGGCATACCATGCGATCTTACAATCTCGTTTATGTACATACTGAGCAAGACGTTCAAGTGTATAAGTTTCTCGTGTCGGTAAGAAATGAGCGGACTTGGTCAATCTATCAACAATGACCCAAATCGCATCAATGCCTTGAAAACCTTAGGAAGGCCGTGCGAAATCCATGGTAATGTGCTCCCACTTCCATTCTCGGAATTTCAAGTGGTTGCAATGGACCTTTTGGTACTTGATGCTCCGCTTTAACTCGTTGACAAGTTAGACACCTTGAGATAAACAAATACGCTCTCTCTTCATATTGCTCCCACCAAAATGTATGTATTTAATATCATGATACATTTTGGTACACCTGTGATGGATTGCAAATGGTGTGTTATGCGCCTCCATCATGATATTATACTTTAAATCGGGTCGTTAGAACACAAAAAGTGCGGAGTTGACTCAAGTATTCCTTCTTCATTTGATTCTTGCTTCCCAGATAGCACCTTCTGCGCACTTTCTTCCTCATACGCGCACGGCTCCAGTCCAGAGCTTGAGCGCGCTTTAACTTTATCGATTAAAGTCGGTTCTACTCAGTATACTCGCTTATCATCACACATGCGTCCACAGTCTTTATTTCTATCTCCATCCTTTGCAAGTCACACAAAATGGGCCTTTGCGTTGACAATATCGCTTTTCGTGATTGCGTATGATTTTCTACTCAATCGCGCGTCTTTACGTTCGCTTTTCGGGATGGTATTGGATGGTATGATCATAATCTTTCAGCAGTTCAAGCCAACGTCGTTGTCGCATGTTGAGTTCTTTTTTGAGTGAAGAAATATTTAAGGCTTTTTATGATCCGTAAAAATCTCCACTTTCTCCCCATACAAGTAATGCCTCCAAATTTTAAGTGCAAAGATAACAAATGCCGACTCTAGATCATGAGTAGGATAATTCCTCTCATATTCTTTGAGTTGTCGCGAGGCATAAACTATAACTTTTCCATGTTGCATGAGAACACATCCTAATCCTTTGCTCAAGCATCACCATAGATGACAAATCCTCCGAGCCGGATGGTATTGTCGAGCAGGTCTTGAAATAAGTCTCTCTTGAGTTCTTGAAAACTCCTCTCACATTCTTCGCTCCAACCGAACTTTGTATCTTTCCGAAGTCACCGAGTCGATGGAGTAGCGATTCGAGAAAATCCTTCCACGAATCTCCGATAATAACCAAATTTAAACCGAGAAAGCTACGTATTTTCGATCATCGATTTAGGTTGTTCCCGACTTTGAATAGCTTCATCTTTCTTTGGGTCAACAGATATTCCATGACTTGATACCACGTGCCCAAGGAATGCTACTTCTTCAAGCCGAACTCACATTTCTTCAACTTGGCATAAAGCTTATATTCACGAAGCTTTTGGAGTGTCGACCTCAAGTGTTGCTTCATGATCTTCACGGCTTTTGGAATAAATAAGGATGTCATCAATAAAGACGACCACAAAGTGATCTAAATATTCCTTGAATACTTTGGTTCATCATATCCATGAAGGCGGCGGAGGAGCATTAGTCAATCCAAAGGACATGACTAGGAATTCATAATGCCCGTGTCGAGTTCTCAAAGCCGTCTTTGGAATGTCGGTGGTTCTAATCTTCAATTGGTGATATCCGAGAACGAAGATCAATCTTTGAAAAGAATTTGGCTCCTTACTGGCGGGTTAAACAGTCATCAATACGTGGCAATGGATACCTATTTTTGATGGTGACATGATTCAACTCCCAATAATCAATACAAAAATCGCATACTCCCATCTTTCTTTCTTCACGAATAGAGCAGGGAGCACCCCAAGGAGAAGTACTAGGACAAATAAAGCCAATGTCTAACAATTCCTGCGGTTGGGTCTTTAACTCCTCGTTCAATAGAGCCATTCGATATGGGGCTTTGGAAATAGGTTTTGTATCTTAGGGTTCAAGGTCGATACAAAATTCAATTTCACTCTGGGGGTAGGCCAGAAGTTCTTCTAGAATACGTCGGAAAATTTATTAACAATAGAAATATCGTTCAAAACCCGGCGTATTTTTTGTTTAAATCATGACATGAGCTAAGAAAGCTTGACATCCGTTTTTCAATAAACGAATAGCTTTATGGCTTGAGATGGCCGTGATTGATTTTAATGGTTTGGTCGTTTGAATTAGCATAATAGGTTGATTAGGAATATGAAAGCTAACAACCTTACGAAAACAATCAATTTTTGCATGATAAGTAGTTAACCAATCAATCCCTAGAATCACGTCAAATGCAAGTATTTTTAATGAAATAAGATCGACGGTAATGTGAAGGTACCGATTTGAACCAAACAAGACTTATAAACAATGGATGTAATGAAGGTTTCTCCCAACGGAGTTTCCACGAGATAAGTCAAAGTCTAATTTCTCCCGAGTCAAATTTAATCGATGGCCAAAGTAGGAGAAATAAAAGAATGGGTAGAACCCAGTATCAAATAAAGTATAGACTTCATTAGAGTTTATGATAAGCTTACCCGTGACGACCTCATTCGGGTTCCTTGCTCTCTGGGAGGTCACAACAAACGCTCTCCCTTGCCTTCTGGGTTTGACTTTTACGGGACTACCTTTGGTGCCTCCATCCTAGCTGAATTTGTCTTGATGGCACAAAATCGAGCTAAGTGACCTTCTCTTCCACAATTATAACATGCTTTGGATGGCATGGCGCAGTTTGATCGATGTGTCCTCTCCTCCGCATTTGAAGCATATGATGGGTGGTCTTTCTCCTTCATTAACAACGGGTCTTTGGTCTTGACGTCTTTCCATCATTGTTGAATCTCCTTTTCTTGAAATGTCCATTCTTATTATTTTGGCCTGATTACCACCAAGTGGTTACCATATCCGCCCACGTTGATTCCTCCACGCTTGTTGTCACCGCTTGATGACTACTCTACATTGGTATTATAATTTTGCCGCTTTTGCTCTCTTTTAGTTGCGTTGACTCATTATCGCGCTTCTACTAATCGAGCCCTATTTACAACATCTGAATACAAACACGGTTTATGAGAAATAAGATGTTGACGTATCTCCCGCTTTTTAAACCTCTTAAAAGCATTCGCGCCATTCTCTCTTCATTATCCACCGAAGTGGGGATATGGCCGTGATAACTCCGCAAATTTTGCCTCGTATTGCGACACGGTCATATTGTTTTGTTCCAACTTGATAAACTCCACCTCCTTCATGTGGCGAATACTTTCGGGAAAGTATTTGTCGTTGAAACGACTCTGGAACTTCTCCCAAGATATCTTCATCTGTTGAGTTGAGTACGTTTCTGGATTCCCACCAAGAATCTGCTCTCTCGCGCAACATAAAAGGCGGCAAAGGGGAACCTTTGCTCCTCGGAGCATCCCAAGACATCAAATATCTTGGTAATCTGCTTTATCCATGCTTAGCGAAGTGGTTTTGGCTCTCCCTTAAACTCCGGTGGTCCCGGCTCCTTGATTTGTTTAGCGGTGACTCGAGAGTTTTCCGTGTTTCCACCTACGTTTTGGATAGGAGTCGCTCTCGCTTGCTGTTGCATAAATTGCATAAAACCTCTGAACATTTGATCATTCATCATTTGGTCAGTGTTGTTGTTTGCATGAGGATTGTCGCCTTCCTGATGCACATTATCCTGATTATTGATATGTGGTGAATCAACGATCGCTGCGCTCCATTCTATTCTCAACATTCTCGGATGTCATTTTCGATCTTGCCACAAAACAAAAGGTTAATTGACATGTAACAAATTATCCCTATCTTCTCGACCAACCAATAAAATAGCACATAAACTAAGGTAGGTCATACTAAGCGAAGGTATTCCCCGCCTCTCCCTCTAGTATTATTCTCACATCTTAGCCAGGGATCATATCCTAAGCTCGATACAATGTAACCGCGACGCCCCCAAATTAGGTATACATCACCCATCTTGGGTCGCCACTTATACGTGGTACGTAATTTAAATACAACTTAATACATAAACGTGAGTTTAAATACAAATATCGTCTACTAGATATTATACAAACTCAAAAAAAATCCTCATTACAATTATTATCACACTATTTCACGAATAGTGAGGACTACTAATGCTATCTTCGAGACCATCACTGTTTCCCACACTCGTCCCGGCCTATATTCTCATTTCAAAGAGAACAAATGAAAAAGAAAGGTGAGCTCAACTAGCCCAAGAAATAAATATTATGACTAAGATAATGCGTAATAAATTATCAATAGTCTTCAACAATGTTTAACCGATAAAATACAATGAACAACCCGGTTTAAGCTGCGGTTGAAATATCGAATCCATTAAAAGAGTCAAGTAGAAAATAAAGTCTACTATCTTTTAGGTTTTAAAAGGTTTTCATCATTTATAGGCGAGAGACTCGACTTTATTAAATATTCCACATCATCGAATCACCCCCACTTACTGGCCAAGGGATATTCTTTAGTATCCGACCACAATTATTCATGCACTTCACGGGCCAAGAAAATTTGTGTATTCATTAATGGTCATGATCATGCCAACAATCGTCCATCAATGCACTACGGCCACTAAGGATTTTTATCACATCATTTGTAACATTACTATCATGATTACACCGAATAGTCTCTCGGTCATAATCATACCAAGTCCATCTATGCACTACAGCCATGATGACTTTAAAAAAAATATAAACATGAGGATGATGACAATGATATAAGAATTCAATAAAACAAGTTCAAGAATTATTTTATCCGGAATTTTTAACGTCCAAATTGTCAACATGATCTTGTTTTGTAGAGTAAAATTCAAGAATGATCGGAAGAATATTTTATGAAAAGATATTGGATGAAGCAACGCAAATATCGAGGATATTCTACTAATTTCATGGAGTATAGAAGTCAAAGTTTTAACCAACCGGGTATAATAAAGAATGGAATAACAAAAGAAATCACCATGCATGCGGTGCTGCGATGTATGCGAGTTATTCAAATGTAATAATAATAACGGAACCAGTCCTGTAAAACATCTGAAATGTGATATTCCAATGTAATAATAAAGACGGAACCAGTCCTGTGTAAATCACATGCATACATGATATTCCAACGAATAATAAAAGATTTTAACCAGTCCTGTGTAAAACACATGCATGTGGATGTTCCAAAATGTATAATAATAAAAGATTTTAACCAGTCCTGTGTAAAACACGCATGAGCAGGATGTTCCAATGTAATAATAATAAAAATTTTAACCAGTCCGGTGTAAAACACACGATGTGATGTTCCAATGAATAATAATAAATGGAATAACAACAGATTCTCTTCATGAATAAGAAAGAATAACACCCCTTACTTTTGGTAGGAGATTGAATATCTGCAAAGAAGTGTAGTAACAAAATACTCTTCTTCTTTCTCTCTTATTCTCTATACTTTCTCTCTCTATAGCTTGAATGAATTCGTGAAAAATAATGAAGCACTAGGCCTCTATTTATAGAAGATTTCTAGCTTAAGACTGCTTAGTGTGAAAAGCGCAGTGGCTTGACGATGATGATGTGAAAAGAAAAGTGGTTTGGCGCTTTTGTAATGTGAAACGACAAGTGGTTCGGCGCTTTTGTAATATGAAACGACAAGTGGTTCGGCGCACCGTAATGTGAAACTACAAGTGGTTCGACGTCTGGTAAAGGTAATTACTATTGACGAAGGTAATTACTATTCACAAGGGTAATTACTATTGACGAAGGTAATTACTATTGACGAAGGTAATTACTATTCACAAGGGTAATTACTATTGACGAAGGTAATTACTATTGACGAAGGTAATTACTATTCACAAGGGTAATTACTATTGACGAAGGTAATTACTATTCACAAGGGTAATTACTATTGACGAATGTAATTACTATTGACGAAGGTAATTACTATTCACAAGGGTAATTACTATTGATGAAGGTAATTACTATTGACGAAGAGACTCTTAGATGATGACATATGAGCCCCCCATAAAATAATCAAACTTACCACAAATCATTTTATTTTTAATCATCACATATTTAATCTTTCAACAATTATTAATCATTTATAACTTGTCGTCTCAATTATTGATTTAATACTATAACATATTATACAGATGATACTGTGACAACAATTGAATCAATAATATAAGAGATATGATCACGGCAATTCTTATCAGATAATAATTAAGCATAGGTGAGTGACTTCTCACGTAAGCATCAATAATCAATACTGTGTACTACTTGTGCGACCCAGACATTCTTGTACTTTACCACCGGGTAGTTCAACAGTTTTAACGGTAACACCTCCGTAGTTATTTTTATAAAATATTTTTGTCGTTTTCTCAATCCGATAATAATTACATTATAGGGTCCACCAATGATTGAGGCGTTGTACGAATATTCCTAACAAAAAGAATATTCCCCAACCAAACGAATATTTTATAACAACTTGCATACTTTGCAAAATTTATAAATATTACCCACAACTATAACATTATATCAAATTTATTCCATAATATTCAAAATAATATTTATAGAAAATTAATCTTTATTTATAATAGTGAGGTCTTACAACCTCCCTTCTTATGAAATTTAAGCCCTCGAAATTAGGGTACGATACAGGTATGTCGAAGAGGTAAGGATACCTTGATTTCATTTCGATTCTAACTCCCAAGTCATTTCCTCAACATCGTGGTTCCTCCACAAAACTTTGACTTGAGGTATAACCTTGGAGCGTAGAATATGTTCCTTCTTATCCAAAATTTGAACAGAACCTCTTCATACGTCAAATCTTCCGCTATTTCGTCCCGGGTTTCTAACTCAATAATATGGTTCGGGTCTTTCACATATTTACGTAACATGGATATGTGAAAAACGTTATGAACACGAGACATATTTGGCGGTAGAAGCGAGTCTATAGGCCACGCCTCCTACTCGATCGAGGATTAAAATGGACCAGATGAATCGAGGATTAAGTTTTCCTCTCTTTCCAAATCTTGTAACTCCTTTCCATGGAGCAACTCTTAACAACACATGATCTCCTATATCGAATTCCACGTCCTTTCGATGAAGATCAGCATAACTCTTTTGTCGATTTTGTGAGGTTTTTATACGTTGTCGGATCGTTTGAATCTTTTCCGTAGTCATACGTACCAACTGTCGGATCGTTTGATTTATTCCAATAAAGAAGTCATGGTTCTTAAGAAAATGATTCAGACAGAATTCACTAAATAATAGAAACTTTTAATATGGAACGAAATGAATAAAAAATTAATCTCTTTTAACAACTCGGATGGACAACTCATTACCATTTCATTGACCGCTTCTTAAATCATGAAATATGATCTATTAATTAATTAGACCAATTGCAAATTGAATCGGGCAGTTTGAAAGTAAACTTAGGATCAATTAAGATTTCGATATTTCCATATTTATTTTAATATACCAATTAAATAATTCCATATTTTGAACCATTAAGGTTCAGATTTTTCATTATATTTTCATATTAATTTTGAAAGTCCAATTACTTTATTTCATAATTATTTAACCACTTCCGTAAATATGACCATGCAATGCAATATCCTAGAGTGTTGATTGAGAAATCTATTGCCTATTATCTATTATCTATTATCTTCTATTATCTATTATATATACTAAATCACAGTACATGACACCATATATTGACAAATGTCCTTCTATAAATTCAACACCTGTCTATCTTAAATAGTTTTAATTATGTCCCAATTATCTTAATTATATCCTATCCTTTTTTAAATTATGGAAAAATAATAACAAACCACTTATCTTAATTATATCCTATCCTTTTTTAAATTATGGATAAATAATAACATACCAAGTAGAATTTAATCTTTTCAACAACCAATAAGCAAAATTTTATATGAATAAAACTTCCTAACCGAGTTAGAGTTTGAAATAATGTTAATGATCACCTGACCTAATCCTCCATGCATATACATATATATATATATATATATACGTATATTAATTAGGCTAATTATTTATTCTCATACGTGAATAGAAACCATGGCTTCTTCTTCTTCTTCACGGTCAATTTTCCTCTTCTTTTTCGTTTTGTCTCTCTGTCTTTCTTCTACTTATGTCATTCACGTTTTGCAAGATGAAAGAGTTATCACCATTGATGGTAAACGAAAACTAATATTATCTGGTTCAATTCATTACCCGAGAACTAACAAAATGAGAGCTATTATATACACACATTATTACTTACAAGTTACAGCTATATGCAGGAATGTGAAATATAACCCAGAAGCGGGTGAAATTATTTCATCGGTTTGCCTATTTTCTAAATTTTTAGATATTATGTGCTAAAATTTGAGATTATTGCATTTACATTTAGTTGCTGATATGTGGAATAATGTTTGCAATTGATTTGATTGATCTGATATTTGTGTTGTCAATCGTGTTTAATTGAAAATTTTGATGGGTTTTCGATTGGAAAGTTTGTGTTTAAATTAGAGTTATTCACATTTCTTATATCAACAGTAAGGAACTGGGTTTATTTCTTAATTTGATTATTTAGTATCTTCATTTTAAGTCTGTATTTTATCAACAGTAAGGAACTGAGTTTATTTCTTAATTTGATTATTTAGTATCTTCATTTTAAGTCTGTATTTTAGTTTTGTTAATATTATAAATAGACACAAACATGTAAGTATGCATGTAAATGATGAGGACATGAGGTCAGTAATGATGCATAACTGCTGCTATACTAGCAATTTACGCTACATATTATATCACTATTCATGTAAAGGAGAAATTGGTCACATAAACAAGTGTGTTTGATCAGATTTAAGGGTTTGATAAGATTAAGGATATTAAGGCTTTGGAAGTGTGAATTTTCCTTACAGAATTTTTGGGATCAATGTCCTACTTCGCACTTGTTGCAGGACAAAACTATATTTCTAGCATCATTGTTGAAGTTTTCATCAGCTATGAGTGTTTTTCATGGTTTTTAATTAACATAGAGTTATTTATATATGTATACCCTTTTCTTCTCTTTTTGTTATGGATTATAAAAAGTTAAGTTGAGGCAACCCTTTCTTTGCAGTAAACTAAATACAAAAGTAGTAAAGGACATGGAAAATAAATCAGTTGGCTACACTTTGGTCAAGGAAAATTGAAAAAAATAGAAAAAAAGAATAGTAGAAAAAATGATTTGTCCACAAGTTGAGGCCACTTAATTTGCCACGGGCTTAAAAGAAATAGACATATACTTAGAGTGTAATGCACAAACCAGTAAACTCTCACCACTACCCCCTATAATGTATATTCATTTATTTTTTTGTGTAAAATTTGATCATCACACAATAATATACTATTTTCTTATTATATTTTAATTTATTAATTGTACGCACACATTTATTATTAAAATTTTGAATAATATCGCAGCAACGCGGGGGTTTATATCTAGTTATTATACTAAATAAATCGATACTGATAAGGGAGAGCTTCTCCAGCAAAACAGAAAAGTCCGACAAAAAAACATCGACTATAGCGACAGTTTTTTCCGTCGCTATAGCATAGAAAATCGTCATTATAGCCCGATTTGTCTTTTGATCCGTTGGAGAAATTTTTCCTTGCTAACAATATCTGTTAAATTATGAGTCAAGATTCTCAACACTAGCATATCCTTAATTGTGTTAAGTGTCAACTCGTTTAACCTTTTTATCACACAAGTTAAAAAAATTTAAATAAAAAAATAAACATCATTCACTTATTTATTAAATAATTCATCACAAGGATATATATTTGACAAAAAACAATATAACGTACTTGGAAAATGACTAAGAAAATTACTTCCTCCGTTCTTAATAAGACCTTTTAGAGAAGTTTTTTTGTCCTTTAATATAGGATCTGGATCCTCTATGAGGATTTCTGTGTGAAGATCTTGTGAGGGTTTTGTTATGGGATTGACAACACATTAAAAAGAAAATCTAATGGCTCACAACTCTTTTTTTGTCTGTGTATCAAAACGACGTCATTTTTGTATGAATTTTTTTTAACAAGTTGACAGAAAATTGAAAGTCACCAAACGCAGTTTATTTTTACCAAACAAACGAAGTAAAGTAAAAAAGAATACATTTAAAATAGTATTTGAGTTGTGATGGTGAGTGTCTCTGTTGAGCAGTGGATTACGAAAGCTAAAGTAAAACGATTATTAATAATAAAAAAAAAGATATAAAGGAATATATAAATAATAAAGATTTAGAATAAACTCTTTTTATGGAACAGATAAATACAAATTATAATAATAATAATAATAATAATAATAATAATAAGTAATAATATAAATAAACAAACAAAAAACAATAATAAACGAAAAATAACTAAAGCCACATTGAAAACATTAACGATAATTGTAATCAGATATATTTTTTCATTTTTTAACCAAGTTTGTAGTTATCCTAATATTAATAGCAAACTAAGTTATTAAATATATAAAAAAATCATATGCAGAATAAATAAGAAATTTAAAATAATTATGTAAAAATAAATTGCGTTTGATAGCTTCTATTTTTTTGTCAATTTGTAAAAAAAATTCCTATCAAAATGACGTCGTTTTGATACACAGACAAAAAAAAAAAGAATTGTGAGCCATTTGATCTTCTTTTTGATATGTTGTCAACTCCACAACAAAACCCTCACAAGATCCTCACACAGAAATCCTCATAAAGGATCCTGATGTAAGACCTCAACTTTTATGAATAAAAATGAATTTTCTATAAATATCATTTTTAATATTATGGAGTGAATTTGATATAATGTTATAGTTGTGGGTAATATTTATAAATTTTGCAAAGTACGCAAGTTGTTATATAATATTCGATTGGTCGGGGAATATTTGTTTTAACAGGGAATATTCGTACGACAACACAATCATTGGTTGACCTCACAACGAAATTATTATCGAATTGAGAAAACGACAAAAATATATTTTTATAAAATAACGGCGTAGTTGTTACCGTTAACACTGTTGGAATACCTGGTGGTTAAAATACTGATGTCTGGCGTTGTTGCACAAATGGCACATGCATATTACACAATATTTTTGAATGATTTATTCTAACGTGAGAAGGCACTACTCAATAATTATTACGAATAATTCTTTATTCAATATTTTATTTTATTGATTCAATAATTACTGCGTTGATATTTTATATTATTATTGTTTCAATAATTGTCACTGCACAGTATTTCCCATTATCAGATCAATAATTCAAATTATTTGAATAATATTATTAGATAGCATTATTGGCAATGTCTAGAAAGTTCTGTCAATGAGAGGTTTGGTCACCTAATTATGCGCCAGTAAGGAGAAATTCTTATTGGAAAGCCCCCACT
Source organism: Panax quinquefolius (assembly GCA_020205615.1). Lineage (NCBI taxonomy): Eukaryota > Viridiplantae > Streptophyta > Magnoliopsida > Apiales > Araliaceae > Panax > Panax quinquefolius. The sequence continues at coordinate 108,037,999 of CM035171.1, read as the reverse complement.
TTCCTGGGAACGGCCTGAATGTCGTTATTGTGATTCTGTAATATTATTTGTGAATAATTAGTTACTCATTTATATAATAAGGAAATATTTATTTTATGTGGACATAAATGATGGATAGGAAAATATTTATTTTATGTGGTTATAAATAAAGGAATTAATGTTGAGGTGTTTTATCAAGATTTTGTCGATTTGAGATATTAAAAAATCAAATCGATTGTTCTTCTTAAAGCTCTATCATAAGTGAGCTATAATTTTAATCCGATAGTTGGATCGTTGTGATTTTTGGATATGTTATACATATATAAGTGGAGTATATGTCCACAAATTTGAACCGTTAAAAATAACGTATGATTTGTTATAAATTTTAAGAGGTGTTGAAAATTATCCGTTTGTAGAATTCGGATATTTTCTGTTTGGAATTTGGAAAAACTTTCTTATTCAAAGTTGTAGAGAATTCAATTTCGTGTGGAATGGACATAAAATTTGTATTTTTCTGATAAAAGGGCTATTTATTATGAATTGTTGAAGTTTCGGAAATTAAAATATTTTTATTTAAATTATGGATGGGCCCTACTTTTGGTTGTTGGGAAAGGTGGCTGATTTTTGTGGGCCCCACTTATGGTGGCTGAATTTTTTTCAAATAAATGTGCGGTGAATTTTTTTATTATTATTATTTTAGTCTCCTATGGCATTCTAGCATTTTCCTATAAATAGGAGCTTAAGTTAGAATTGAAAATCACACCAGAATCAGAGAATTCTTTTTCTATAATCTTGAGCGTATTTCTTTAGAGTTTTAGAAAGCTTTGAGCGTGAAAAGCAATTGAAAGTTTTCTTCAAGAATATCCCCACTATACCAGTTGGAATACTCTTCTTTTTCAAGGTAAGGATGTTATTTTTGTTCAATATTATTCCGAATAATATTTTCTTCCATACTCTTTAGTATGTAAGTAATATTATTTCGTTTCAAATTTTGAATTCTATACTCGTTTGTTAAAATTTTGGCTTCTATACTCCATGAAATTAGTAGAATATCCTTGATATTTACACTTCATCCAGTATCTTTTCATGGAAATATTATTCTGAGCATTCTTGATAAGTTTTAATTTTTTTATGCCGGAGTACTATTCACAGAGTTACTATTCCCAAAGTACTATTCACGGGGTACTATTCACTCGAGTACTATTCACCCGGGGTACTATTCATGATAAAAATTGATTCGTTTTCGGTCCAAATTATTTTTGGTACAATATTATTCTTAAATTTTACTCCACAAATGTGACGTCCCCAAAATTAGGTATAGGTCACCCATCTTGGGTCGCCACTTACGTGGTACAGAATTTAAATACAACTTACTAATATAACTGTCGTGTACAATACGACATAAACTGTGAGTTTGAATACACATATTGTCTACTAGATATTTTACAAACTCAAAAGGAGTCCTCATTATAATTATTATCACACTATTTTACAGAATAGTGAGGACTACTAATGTTATCCTCTGGACCATTACTCCGTTCCCCGACTCGTCCCAGCTATATTCTCATTTCCTGAAGAGAACAGTGAAAGAAAGGGTGAGCTCAACTAGCCCAGTAAGAAATATTATAACTAAGATAAAGCAGAATAAATTATCAATAGTCTTCAACAATGTTAAACTGATAAAATACAATAGACAACCGGTTTTAACTGCAATGAATATGCAATCCATTAAAAGAGTCAAGTAGAAAATAAAGTCTACTATCTTTTAGGTTTTAAAAGGTTTTCATCAATTTTATCACTAAGACTCGGTTTAATGAATAAACCACAATATCTAATCATCCTCGTACCACGGTCAAGGATTTTCATCAAATTATCAATGGCCATGACTATACCGAATCACCCCCGTCATAATCATACCAAAACTATCCATCAACGCATTACAGCCACTAAGGACTTTTGTCACATCATTTATATCAAGCCATGATTATACCGAATGATCCTCGGTCATAATCATACTAAGTTCATCTATGCACGCAAGCCAAAGATAACATAATATAACATGGGATGATGACAATGACATAATAATTCAATAAAACATGTTCACAATTAATTTATTCAGAACTAATAACGTCCAAATTGTCAACATAATCTTTGCTTTGTAGAGTAAAATTCAAGAATGCTCGAAAAATATTTTCATGAAAATCTTTGGATGAAGCGCAAATATCAAGGATATTCCACTAAAATCATGGAGTATAAAGTCAAAATTTTAACCAACCGGGTATAATAAAGAATGGAATAACAAAAGAAATCACCATGCATGCGGTGCTTGCATGACAAAAGGTTATTCCAACAGAATAATAATAACGGAACGAAAGTCGTGAAATTCACAATCAAGCGGGATGTTCCAATAGAATAATAAAGATGGAACCGGATCCGGTGTAAAACACACGATAAGATATTCCAACAGAATGATAAAGATTTTAACCAGTCCTGTAAAAACACACGCATGTGATGTTCCAACAGAATAATAAAAACGCGGAACCCGGTCCCAGTAAAACACACGCAGCAGGATGTTCCAATGAATAATAAAGACGAATAATAGAAGAATGTCACCAAGTATAGGGTAAACCACGTATACAGGTTATTCCAACAGAATAAATAAGAATGGAATAACATAAGGATTTCACCAAGTATAGGGTATGCCGCATATACAAGTTATGTATATGGTATGCCACTTTTACAGGTTATTCCAATAGAATAATAAAGAATGGAATAACAGAAGTTCTCTTCATGAATAAGAAAGAATAACACCCTTACGGGTACAACAAATAATATTCCCTACCTTAGAAGAACTGAATATTGGAAAAGTGAAGTAGCCAGAATACTTTTCTTTTTCTCTATAGTTTCTCTCTGCAGAGTTTCAAATGAATTCGTAAGAAATAATGAAGGAATGAGCTTTCTATTTATAGAAAAACCGAGGGTGGCTCTTGGTCTTAACGAAGGGTCAAAATGACTCTTGTAATATTGAAGAGACAACTACTATTTCATGAAGGGTAATTAACCCTTGGAACAATCAAGAAAGGCGCTTAACTCTTGGTAATATTGAAGGACAACTACTATTTGCGAAGGGTAATTACTATCGACGAAGGTAATTACTATTGACGAAGGTAATTACTATTCACAAAGGTAATTACTATTCACAAAGGTAAATACTATTGATGAATGTAATTACTATTCACAAAGATAATTACTATTCACAAAGGTAAATACTATTGACGAAGGTAAATACTATTGACGAAGAGACTCTTAGATGATGACATATGGCCCCCCCATAAAATAATCAAACTTACCACAAACGTCTCATAACAGACTCTTTATATACATCAAGGATTGAATAAATATTACCACAAATCATTTTCTTTTTAATCAACACATATTTAATCTTTCAACAATTATTAATCATTTATAACTTGTCGTCTCAATTAATAATATAACATATTATACGATGATCTTTGTGACAATAATTGAATCAATAATATAAGAGATATGATGATGCAATTATCGTAGCAATAATTGAGTATAGCTAAGTGGCTTCTCACGTAAAGATCAATAATCAATACTTGTGTGCTACTTATTCAACCACGCGTATTCGCATTACTTTTACTACCGGGTAGTTCAACGCTTTTTTAATGGTAACACCTTTGCCGTTATTTTTATAGAAAGATAATTTTGTCGCTTTTCTAACTACGACAATACTTCCATTGTGGGGTCCACCATCGATTGAGTAGTCGTCTAATATTCCCAAACAAAAGAATATTCCCAGACCAAACGAATATTTTATAACAACTTGCTTACTTTGCAAAATTTATAAATATTACCCACAACTATAACATTATATCAAATTTATTCCATAATATTCAAAATAATATTTATAGAAAATTCATCTTTATTTATAAAAGTGGGGGTCTTACAACCTCCCTTCTTATGAAATTTACGCCCTCGAAATTAGGGTACGACTGATATGATAAAGAGTTGAGGATACCTTGAATACCTTTATCGTTAAAAATATTAAATTCATCTTCGCATGATCCAAAAGATATTCATTAACAATTCATCTTTGCACTACAAAGCTAAAGATATACAATCAGTAAAACCATTAATCTTTGAGAGCGACTTAATAGTATCACAACCACGAATTATCCATGCACTCTTGGCCAAGGATATTCGTGTTTTCAATCTGATCATGATTATACCGAATAATCCTTGGTCATAATCATACCAAGTCTATCAATGCACTACGACCAAAGATGACTTTTACCACATCCATGAATTAATATTTCATTCTTTGAGACTCAAATTTCAATAATTAATCCATATCATCGAATCATCCCTCGCACTACGTGCCAGGATATTCATTAGTATCACGACCACGAATTATCCATGCACTACTACCAAAGATAATCGTGTATTCATTAGTATCACGACCACAAATTATCCATGCACTACTACGGCCAAAGATAATCGTATTCATTAAGTATCACGACCACAAATTATCCATGCATTATGGCCAAAGATAATCGTATATTCATTAGTATCACGACCACAAATTATCCATGCACTACTACCAAAGATAATCGTGTATTCATTAGTATCACGACCACAAATTATCCATGCACTACTACCAAAGATAATCGTGGTATTCATTAGTATCACGACCATAAATTATCCATGCACTACTGCCAAAGATAATCGTGTATTCATTAGTATCACGACCACAAATTATCCATGTACTACGGCCAAAGATAATCGTGTTTTCAATTACGGTTATGATTATACCGAACAATCCCTGGTCATAATCATACCAAGTCCATCTATGCACTACAGGCCACATATGACTTTCAACATAATATAAGCATGAGGATAATGATATAAAGAATCAATCAAATGAGATAAAGGATAAATATTAAACATTTATAATATAATTTATCCAGGATTCAAGAATATCCCCATGTTATCAATCACTTAATAATCTCATAATCTAATATCATTAATATTATAACAATATTTTAATCACTTCTTAAATTTATAAACAATTTATCTCAATTGTTTACGCTTTACCATATAATGCATTTAATCATTCAAAAATGCCATACTCATAAGATATCATCACCAATTATCAAATCCCTCAAAAATATGCATATACTCTATATAGGATTCTCTAGCCATAAAATCCTATTTTCAACTTTGTTACTTCACATAACATATTTAACTCATATGTTCAGAAACTAAACTATTTTCATGAAAAATACCAAATCAGTCCCAAAAATATTTCTTTTTGGGATTTAGCATAATATAGTCCCATAATGAAAATAAATTTTTCTCAAAATTTTTAAAATTCATTTACTATTTTTCAAAAATTAATTTCTAATTAATTCCTTAAGAAATTAGCTACCTCAAGTTTAACTCCAAAATTTCCAAATCTTGGCAGGACCTTACACATGTTAATGTGAGCCTACAGATTTAAATTTCATGGTCATCATGAGTTATAGAACTCCGCTTATAGCATTTTTCGTCAAAAAAACCTAAATATTGAAATGGTCATAACTTGCTCATTTTAAGTCGGAATGAGCTCATTTTCGGACACGATGTTCTTTATACCATATACTTTTATGTCCCAAAAGGTCTGAATTTTTCTCACTAATTAAGTGGTCGAAACAGCCCTTACAAAAACGTGGCAGCAGCTTTTTGGACATTTTGAAGTTTTGACTCCTTTGCTAAAATCAGTCCACACGAAAATCTACAACACCTTTTTCATTGATTCCACTTGGATTAGTTAAAAAACTCATAGATCTAACTCTAGGACTTGACCACACTCAAAAATTCAAAATATAATAGGAGATATGGTCAATTGAATTTCATGTTACGTTTTTACCAAAATCTGATTTTTCAACCCTTTGTGATTTCTAAGAAACTTTCATATTTTCACATAATAACCAACATAACTCATCATAACACTTACTAATACTTCATATACCCATGATTTTCATTAGTCCAATGCTTTTATTATGACTTTCATCATAATCCTCGTAAATGCATCCTTTTAGTTGAAGAAATATTTGAGGGTTTAAGAAATGGGTTTTGTCTTCGGGGTCAATACAAAATTCGATTTCACGCTCTAGGTAGGCTAGGAAATCTTCAAGAATACGTCAAAGAAATTTATTAATGATAGAAATATCATTCAAAACTGCTACTCTTATCTAAGACTTGGATAAGACGTTACATTGATACCAACTGCGCGACTTTCATCCCAACTTTGGATAAAGACGTCACAATGACACCTTACATAAATGTATAGTCAAAAACTGTTTTAAAAATTAAAATCTTTGGTAAGTGCTCAAGGAAACCTTCGTACATGGGAGGCCATGCTTCTAGGTTATGATAGATATCATATGGCCACAGAATTATCCTTGGTTTACCCAATAGACCCCAAAGAAAAATGAGAAGATTACTATCATATTCTTCCCAATGGTGAGTCTTCTCTTGACTTATCATTATCTCCACTTTGTCTCAAATTGAGAATTATACTTCAAACAAACACCAAGATCATATAGGTAGTGCTCAGTAAATATACTCGGCAAGTGGATGAAAGACAACCCACATCTTATGATGACACGAGGTTGTATGTCATTAGACATCTTGTATGATAGTGGCAAAACACTCTTCCAACGTTAGGTTCGCCTCACCCTAGTTGATTCACCAAATATAACTACTAAATGATAACCACCGTTCTATTCCACTGTTACCCCCGCTTGACCTAGCTACACTCTTATTACCTAAAAGGAATTATGAAGCAAAAGGGTTAATTAATATATCAAATATTATCCCTATACTCTGACCGACCAATTAAATAACAAATAAACTTAGGTAGGTCATACTAGCGAAGGAATTCCCGCCTCTCCCCTCTAGTTCTTATCTCGCATCTTAGCCAGGATCATATCCTAAGCTCGATACTGTACCAATCGTGGCGCCCCCAAATTAGGTATACGTCACCCATCTTGGGTCGCCACTAACATGGTACGTAATTTAAATACAACTTACTAATATAACTGCTAGGTATAAATACGACATAAACCGTGAGTTTGAATACACATATTGTCTACTAGATATTATACAAACTCAAAAGGAGTCCTCATTACAATTATTATCACACTATTTCACGAATAGTGAGGACTACTAATGCTATCCTCTGGACCATTACTCCGCTCCCAGACTCGTCCCAACCTATATTTATTTTCTAAAAGAGAACGGTGAAAGAAAGGGTGAGCTTGTAAGACCCCAAATATTATAAATAAAGATGAATTTTCTATAAATATTATTTTTGAATATTATGGAATAAATTTGATATAATGTTATAGTTGTGGGTAATATTTATAAATTTTGCAAAGTATGCAAGTTGTTATAAAATATTCGTTTGGTGGGGAATATTCTTTTGTTAGGAATATTCATACAACTACTCAATCATTGATGGACCCCATTAATGAAATTATTGTCGGATTGAGAAAACGACAAAAATATTTTATAAAAATAACTACGGAGGTGTTACCGTTAAAACTGTTGAACTACCCGGTGGTAAAAGTACAATGTCTACGCATGGTTGCATAGTAGCACTTGCAGTATTGATTATTGATGCTTAAGTGAGAAGTCACTCATTTATGCTTAATTATTGCTCACAATAATTCTTTGCATCATATCTCTTATATTATTGATTCAATTATTGTCACAAAGATTATCTCAGTATAATATAGTATTAAATCAATAATTGAGACGACACAAGTTATAAATGATTAATAATTGATTAAATATGTGTTGATTAAAAATAAAATGATTTATGGTAAGTTTGATTATTTTATGGGGGGGCTCATATGTCATCATCTAAGAGTCTCTTCGTCAATAGTAATTACCCTTGTGAATAGTAATTACCTTCGTTAATAGTAATTACCCTTGTGAATAGTAATTACCTTCGTCAATAGTAATTACCTTTACCGACGTCGAACCACTTGTCGCTTCACATTACAAAGCGCCGAACCACTTGTCGTTTCACATTACAAAGATCGAAACCACTTTTCTTTTCACATCATCATCGTCGAAGCCACTTGCCTTTTCACACGGCGGTGCTAAGCTAGAAATCTTCTATAAATAGAGGCTTAGTGCTTCATTATTTTTTCACTAATTCATTCAAGCTATAGAGAGAAGTATAGAGAGAATAAGAGAGAAAAGAAGAAGAGTATTTTTACTACTACACCGCCGCAAAGATTCAATCTCCTACCAAAAGTAAGGGGTGTTATTCTTTCTTATTCATGAAGAGAACTGTTGTTATTCCATTGCTTATTATTCTGTTGGAATAACTTTTATAATGTGGGTTTACCCTATACTTGGTGACATTCTTCTATTATTACATTGGAACATCCATGCTCATGTTTTTACAATTTTACTTCGTTCCGCTTTTTATTATTATTCATTGGAACATCCTCATGCATGTGTTTTACACACCGGACTGGTTAAAATCTTTATTATTATTACATTGGAACATCCATGCTCATGTGTTTTACAATTTTACTGGTTCCGCTTTTTTATTATTATTCTTGGAACATCCTGCTCGTGTGTTTACGCCGGACTGGTTCCATTCTTTATTATTCTGTTGGAACATTCGTGCATGCGCTTTTACACGGACACTGGTTCCGATTATTTATTATTCTCATTGGAATAACTCGCTCGTGACACCCCAAAATAGGTATACACAACACCCATTCTCGAGTCGCCAAATACATGGTACAAGAAAGCAAACTACAACTTCAATAATACAAATGTCGTGTGAAATACGACAATATATATTGTGAGTTTAAATATAATATTGTCTTCTGACACAATATCCACACGCAAATAAATCCCCATCATAATTATTGATTCATTATTTTACAAAATGGTGAGGACTACTAAACAACTCTCTCTAGAACCTTCATTCCATACCCCGACTAGTACTTTCGCTACATTCTCGCCTCCCCGAGAAGAAAAATGGAACAACAAGGAAAAGGGTGAGCTCAACTAGCCCAAGAAAGAATATTATGACTAAGATAATATACAACAAATTATCGTTAGTCTTTAACAGGAAAAAATCGATAGAATACAATGACACAAGTTTCGAGATCAATATTCGCAATGAAAATAATAATTCATAGAAGAGTTACGTAGAGAATGAAATCTACTATAATCTATGAATTTAATACCATCATCAATATTTTATCCTCAGTAACATCAATCAATATGCATCCGGAATCAAATATTCATCTTTGCACTACGTGCCAAAGATATTCATCGATTAGTCATGTTCATTTAAACACTGCTCATCTTTTACACTACAGGCCAAAGATATTAATCAATCCGGTCATGTTCATCTCAACACTGCTCATCTTTGCACTACTGAGCCAAAGATATTCTTCAGAAATCATTCATCTTTGCACTACTGAATGTCAAAGATATTCCATAATATCATCATTTAAGATCAAGATGATGAAAATATTTTTAAAGAAACGAATCCAAAGGAAACAAAATGACAAGGATTAAGGATTAAGGATTAGTACTTTGTTTTATCCACATCCAAAATACCTCAAAAATAATCACAAGGTGTAAAATTCAAGAATGATCAAAATATGGATACAATCAAAGCTAGTATCCGAATAGATATTTTGACGAAAAGAAGAAATTTCTTTTTTTCGGTGAATAGTCTCAGATTCGTGAATAGTCTGATATCGTGAATAAGTAACTTTCACACACCAAAAGATAGAAATTCCACAAAAAAACATCTTCACGCTTCATGAATAGTACTCGTGAATAGTAACTCGTGAATAAGAACTCATGAATAGTAACTTCGTGAATAAGAACTCATGAATAAGAACTCGTGAATAGTAACTCATGAATAAGAACCCATGAATAAGAACCCCACATGAAAAAGTTCCAAATTTGATAAAAACTTCAGATCAACATTTCAAAGATAATGATATTGAAGAAATAATATCATTACGAAAAAAAATAATATCCCTTACCTCGAAAGATCAAGATTTAAATTTGAAACACCTGGATATAGGCTATGACTTGGACTTGCAATCAGTATAGCAATACTCAAAGTATACTCAAAATACTCACAAGAATACGCTCGATAATATAGAGAGAAAAACTTGATTTACGGTGTGATTTTCAATTCTAACCCAAGCACCTATTTATAGGAAATTGCTTAGAACACCAAAAGCGAGAAAATTTAATAAATTAATAATATAATTATATTATTTTCTACACATGTCTAGAATCTGATTTCAGCCATCAAACACATGCCACCTTCTAGAAAAAAATAAGAAAAACATTTTCTAATTTTAAATATTTTAAACTTCCAAAAATCAATTATTTGAAGCTTGAACTTCAATAATTCATAATAAATAGCCCTTTCATCAGAAAATTCGAATCTCGCGAGTTTTTATAGGAAATTCAATTCTCTACAACTTTGCAGAAGAAAGTTTTTCCAATTTCCAATCAGAAATTGACCGAAATCCACAAACAGGCGATTTTACGTGTATAATCAAATTTTAGTCAATAAATGGGGTCCACCGCATGTTTAACATGTTTTAAACATTTATTGCAACAAAATATACTCTTCCTCCTCGCATACTCATATATCCCACATTCGTTGTAAAAATATCACCGTTAATATATTATTAAAATAATATATTTAAATGAATTATTTTATCGAAAAAGATAAAATATTAATTTTCAACAATTGTCATTTTAAAAATTTTCTCCATCTATATCCACATAAAATCAATATTTTCCTCATCATATAAATCAATAATTAATTATTCACAAATAATATTACGTAATCACAATATTGACAACCGTGCAGCTTCAGGAAAGAGGGGCTTTCCAATAAGAATTTCTTCTTCTTGGCGGCGAATTAGGTGACCAAACCTCTCCTTAGATGCAGAACTTTCTAGACATTGCCAATAATGTTATCTAATAATATTATTCAGATAATATGAATTATTGCTTCGATAATGAAAGATCTTGTGTAATGACAATTATTGAAACAATGATATAAAATATCATCGCAGCAAAGAATTATTAACTCAATAAAATAATCGAGCAAAGAATTACCGTAACCATTATTGAGTAGTGCCTTCTTCGTAAGAATCAATAATTGGTGCAATACTGGTGCTATCTTGTTCAACAACGCCAGATGTGTGTTTTAACCACCGGGTATTCCAACAATGATAATTGATAACAACTACGCCGATTATTTAAAAACAACTTATATTTGTCGTTTTCTTCATCCAATCACTTTCCGTTATATGGGCCCACACATGGTCAGCTGCTGTCGATTTAATATTCCCAAAGCGATCTAATATTCCACGACCAAACGAATATTCCCCGACGATAATGAATATTTTATAACCACTTGCTTATTTTGAAATATTTGCATATTTAACCCTTAACTATCCACATTAATCAAATCAACCCTTACTATCTCAAAATAATAAATAAAGGAAATTCCTTTTTATTTAAAAATTTGGGTCTTACAACCTCCCTCCTTATGAAATTTCGTCCTCGAAATTGACGTGACGTACACAGTGTTTTGAAAAGGTGAGGATACCTCGCTTTCATTTTCGTTTCCAACTCCCGTGTCATTTCCTCTATAGCATGATTCCTCCACAAAACTTTAACTTGTGGTATAACCTTTCTTAGCGTAGGACATGCTCCTTCCTATCCAAAATCTTGACAAATTACCTCCTCATACGTTAAGTCTTCTGGCTATCTCATCCGGTTCTAACTATATAACGTGGTTCGGGTCTTTCACATATTTACTGAAATACGATATGTGAAACACATTATGAACACGAGACATACTCGAGGTAACGCAAGTCTATAGGCTACATTTCCTACTCGGTCCAAGAATTTGTAATGGACCAATAAATCATGGATTGAGCTTTCCTCTCTTCCCAAATCTTGTAACACCCTTCCACGGAGCAACTCGCAACAATACATGATCCCTACATTAAATTCCACGTCCTTTCAATGAAGATCCGCATAACTCTTTTGTCGATCTTGTCTTGCTTTGTATCGTTGTCGAATCATTAGTCATACGTACTTAACTTTCGGGTCCCAACAATGTTGCTTCACCCACCTCATCCCAACATATTGGAGAACGACATTTTCGTCCATATAATGCTTGAATGGAACCATGCCTATATTTGTTTAATAACTATTATTGTATGAGGATTCCACCAATGGCAAGTACTTATCCTAACTTCCTTTGAAATCTAGGACACGTAGTTTTAATATATCTTCAAGAGTTTGAGTAGTCCTTTACGATTGCCCATCCGTTTGAGGATGGTATGCCAAATCAGATCGTAAATTGCGTGCCCATAGCTTTCTAACCCAAAATCATGAAGTGAATCTTGGGTCACGATCTAAAACTATGGATACTTGGCATGCCATGCAACCTCACAATCTCATTCACGTACATACTAAAGAAGACGTTCAAGGAATAAGTCTCCGTGTCGGCAAGAAATGAGCGGAACTTGGTTAATCTATCAACAATAACCCAAAAACATTGATGCCTTGAGAAACCGTAGGAAGACCCAGAATCGAAATCCATAGTAATGTGTTCCCACTTCCATTCCTAATCTCAAGTGGTTGCAACGGACCCTTAGGTACAAGATGCTCCGCCTTTACACGTTAGCAAGTTAAACACATCGAGATAAACTTTGCAATCTCTCTCTTCATATTGTTCCACCAAAATGTATGTCAAGATCACGATACATTTTAGTACTTCCGAGATGGATTGCAAATGGCGTATTGTGTGCCTCCATCATAATCTTGTACTTCAAATCGAGTCGTTAGGAACACAAAGTCTAGAGTGGACTCAAGTATTCCTTCTTCATCAATTCTCGCTTAAGAATAGCTCCTTCTTGTACTTTCTTCTTCATACGCATCATTCAAGAGTCGGTGGCTTGAGCAATCTTAACTTTTTCTATTAAAGTTGGCTCTGTCGTATACTTGACATCATCGCACTTTCGTTCCGCATATGATCTTCTACTCATCGCGTCATTTACCACGTTCGCTTTTTCGGGATGGCATGATCGAACATGTCTTTGAAATGAGTCTCCTCTTGAGTTCTTCAAGCTCTTCCCACATTCCTTGCTCCATTCGAATTTTGTATCTCTACGAGTCACCGCTTTAATGGAATAGCGATTCGAGAATATCCTTCAACGAATCTCCGATAATAACCAACTAAGCCTAGAAAGCTACGTATTTCGATTCATCGACTTAGGTTGCTCTCAATCGTGACTCATATCCCAATCTTGGATAGCGTCGTCACAATGACACCTATCGATTTACTATCGCATACTAATATGGCGTCCCTACAGAGAGTCTCGCTTAGGTGAATTCCACAAAGGAAGTCACAAGATAAAGGCTCAGTACCAAATTCTATAGTTGAATTTTTAACTCCACGAAGTTCAATAGAGCCATTCGATATGAGATTTTAGAAATGAGTTTTGTCTGGGTTCAAAGTCGATACAAAATTTAATATCGAGCTTTGGGAGTAAGCCAAGAAATTCTTCAGAAATACGTCGGGAAAAATCAATAACAACAGGAATATTATTCAAATCGACGTGTCTTTATTCAAATCCATAACATGGACTAAGAAAACTTGACATCCGTAATAAACGAATGACTTCATGGCTTGATATGAAAATGTTTGACTACAATGGTTTGATTGCTTGAATTGAATAACGAAGTTGCTTAGAATATGAAAACTAACAACCTTACAAAAACAATCAATTTGGCATGATGAGTAGTTAACCTTAAAATCACATCAAAAGCAAATATCTCTATAGAAATAAGGTTAACGGTAATGTGATAGTGCCAACTTGAATCAAGCAAGATTTTTAAACAACGGATGTAATGAAAGTTTCTCCTAATGGAGTCTCCACAGATAGGTCAAAGTTTAATTTCTCCGTAGTCAAGTTCAAACGCGTTGGCGCAAGTAAGAGAGATAAAAGAATGGGTAGAGCCCAGATATCTAGTAAGGTATAAACTTCGCAAGAATTTATAATTAACTAACCTGCTAACTTCGTTCGTTCCTTGCATTTTAATGGAAGGCCACGACAAACGCTCTTCGAAGAACCGTTGACTTTGACTTTTCTCGGGACATCCTTTTGAGTCACCATTCCCACCGGACTAGGTTTCGATATCGTATAATCTCGAGCGATATGTCCTTCTTTTCCACAATTATAGCATACCTTAAACTGTTGTGGGCGGTTTGGTGCGATATGTCCCTTTTTCCGCATTTGTAACATATACTGACCGGTGGTCGTTCTCCTCCCTTAAAACTAGTTGCTCTCTTGGCGCCGACGTCTTCACATGGTCGTTGTTGAATCTCCTCTTTTAAAATCTCCTCCCACTCGCTTCTTCTATTTTCATATGCCACGATTACCACCGGAGTGGTTACCGCCTTTGTCAGTATTCTTCTTTCTCCATTGGTTATCGTTATTCGATGACTGCTATCTTGAGTATGATCCTCGGTTATGGTCCCTCGGTTGAACGCGTACTCGTTATCTCGCTTAACAATCGAGCCACATTGACAACATCTCGAATAGAGAGAAATTTATGAGAAATGAGATATCTTGGCGTATGTCGGTTTTAAACCTCTCGAAACATCTGCGTCATAATGTTCCTCATTCTCCACCAAATGAGGTACAAACCTGGATAACTCTGCGAACTTCGCCTCGTACTGGGACACCGTCATGTAATTCTGCTACAGTCTAATAAACTCCACTTCCTTCATATGATGAATACTTTCAGGGAAGTACTTGTCATTGAATTGTTTCTGAAACGTCTCCCACGACATACGCCGAGTGCGTACGGATGGGTACGCTTCACGATTCCCACCAATGTCTCGCCTCGCCACGGAACATAAAAGGCGGAATGGAACTTTCTGTTCCTCCGTGCATCCCAAGACATCGAATATCTTGGTAATTTGTTTGACCACGTCTCACTTTAATCGGATCCGGCTTTCCCCGAATGCAGTGGTCCCAACTCTTTGAATCGCTTGCATTTGTGACCACCCGTGAATTTGCTATATTTTCCTCATCATATAAATCAATAATTAATTATTCACAAATAATATTACGTAATCACAATATCGACAACCGGTTCCTTAGGAAAGAGGGGCTTTCCAATAAGAATTTCTTCTTCTTGGCCGCAATTAGGTGACCAAACCTCTCCTTGAGACGTAATTTTCTAGACATTGCCAATAATGTTATCTAATAATATTATTCGATAATATGAATTATTGCTTTGATAATGAAAGATCTTGTGTAATGACAATTATTGAAACAACAACAATATAAAATATCAACGCAAAGAATTATTAACTCAATAAAATCTTCGAATAATAATTATCAGTAACCATTATTGAGTAGTGCCTTCTTCGTAAGAATCAATAATTGGTGCAATACTGGTGTACTTCTTGTTCAACAACGCGTATTAGTGTGTTTTAACCACCGGTATTCCAACAAAGATAATTAGCAGTAACAACTATGCCGTTATTTAAAAACAACTTATATTTGTCGTTTTCTTCATCCAATCACTTTCCGTTATGGGGCCCACACACGGTCGCTACCGCCGCATTTAATATTCCCAAACGATGATTTAATATTCCACGACCAAACGAATATTCCCGACGATAATGAATATTTTATAACCACTTGCTTATTTTGAAATATTTGCATATTTAACCCTTAACTATCCACATTAATCAAATCAACCCTTACTATCTCAAAATAATAAATAAAGGAAATTCCTTTTATTTAAAAATTTCGGGGTCTTACTGTCGCACATGCGATCTATCGCGTCGCATGGTGATTTCTTTTGTTTTTCTATTCTTTATTATACCCAAATTGGTTAAAACTTTGACTTACATACTCCATGAAATTAGTGGAATATCCTTGATATTTGCGTTTCATCCAAAGATCTTTCATGGAAATATTCTTCCGATCATTTTGAATTTTACTCTACAAAAACAAAGATCGTGTTGATAATTTGGACGTTAATAATTCTGGATAAAATAATTCTTGAACTTGTTTTATTGAATTCTTATATCATTGTCATCATCCTCATGTTTATATTATGTTGAAAGTCATCTGTGGCTTGTAGGTGTATAGATGGACTTGGTATGATTATGACCGAGAGACTATTCGGTGTAATCATGACCGTAATGTTACAAATGATGTGATAAAAATCCTCGATGGTAGTAGTGCATTGGTGGATGATTGTTGGCATGATCATGACCATTAATGAATACACAAATATTTTCTTGGCGTAGTAGTGCATGAATAATTGTGGTCATGATACTTAAAAGAATATCCTTGGCCAGTAGTGCAGGGGTGATTCGATGATGTGGAATATTTATTAAAGCTGAGTCTCAGCTATAACAGTGATGAAAAACCTTTAAAATCATAAAAGATAGTAGACTTTATTTTCTACTTGACTCTTTTAATGGATTGCATATTCCGCTGCAGTTAAACTGGTTGTCTATTGTATTTTATCAGTTTAACATTGTTGAAGACTATTGATAATTTATTCTGCATTATCTTAGTCATAATATTTCTTACTGGGCTAGTTGAGCTCACCCTTTCTTTCACTGTTCTCTTCAGGAAATGAGAATATAGTTGGGACGAGTCGGGGAAACGAGTGATGGTCTTGAAGATAGCATTAGTAGTCCTCACTATTCTGTGAAATAGTGTGATAATAATTGTAATGAGGACTCCTTTTTGAGTTTGTATAATATCTAGTAGACGATATTTGTATTTAAACTCACAGTTTATGTCGTATTGTACACCTAGTGCTTATGTTAGTAAGTTGTATTTAAATTACATACCATGTAAGTGGCGACCCAAGATGGGTGATGTATACCTAATTTTGGGGGCATCACGGTTAGTATCGAGCTTAGGGATATGATCCTGGCTAAGATGTGAGAATAGTACTAGGAGGGAGAGAGAGAATACCTTCCCTAGTATGACCTACCTAAGTTTATGTCTATTTTATTGGTTGGTCGGAAGATAGGGATAATTTGTTACATGTTAATTAACCTTTTGTTTTGTGGCGATGATCTCGAAAATGACATCGAGAATGTTGAGAATAGCAATGGAGCGCAGCGCGATCGTTGATTCACCACATATCAATAATCGAGATAATGTGCATCGGAAGCGACGATCCTCATCATGCAAACAACAACCTTGTCCAAATGATGAATGATCAAATGTTCGAGGCTTTATACAATTTATGCAACAATGAGCGAGAGCGACTCATCCAAAAACGTAGGTGGAAACACGGAAAACTCTCGAGGCGGTCACAAATAAACAATTCAAGGAGCTGGGACCACCGGAGTTTAAGGAGAGCCAAAACCACTTCTCAAGGAAGCATGGATAAAGCAGATTACCAAGATATTTGATGTCTTGGGATGCTCCGAGAGCAAAGGTTCCTTTACGCCTTTATGTTGCTTGGCGAGAGGCGACATTGGTGGGAATCGGTGGCGTACTCAACCTCTTCAGAGTGAAGATATCTTGGGAGAAGTTCCGAGAGGTCATTCAACGACAAATACTTTCCTGAAAGTATTCGCCACATGAAGGAGGTGGAGTTTATCAAGTTGGAATAAAACAATATGGCCACCGTGTCGCAATACGAGGTAAAATTTGCGAGTTATCACGGTTTCGTCCCCACTGGTGGATAATGAAGAGAGAATGGCGCGAATGTTTTTAAGAGGTTTGAAGCGGGAGATACGTCGACATCTTATTTCTCATAAACTGCGTGTTTGTATTCAGATGTTGTAAATAGGGCTCGATTAGTGGAGCGCGATAATGAGTCAACGCAACTAAAAGAGAAGCGGTTGACAAAAATTATAATACCAATGAGAGTAGTCATCAAGCGGTGATAACAAGCGTGGAGGAATCAACAGTAGGATATGGTAACCACTTCGGTGGTAATCGAGGCCAAAACAATAAGAATGGACATTTCAAGAAAAGGAGATTCAATGATAATGGCAAGACGTCGACACCAAAGACCGTTGTTAAGGAAGGAGAAAGACCACCTATCATATGCTTCAAATGCGGAGGAGAGGACACATCGATCAAACTGTGCCATGCCAGTCCAAAGCATGTTATAATTGTGGAAGAGAAGGTCACTTAGCTCGATTTTTTCGTTTCTGAAGACAAATTCAACTAGGATGGAGGCACCAAAGGTCATCCCGAAAAAATTCAAAACCCAGTAGTCTGCAGGAGAGCGTTTGTTGTGACCTCCCGAGAGCAAGGAACCCGAATGAGGTCGTCACGGGTAAGCTTATCATAAACTCTAATGAAGTCTATACTTTATTTTATCTGGGTTCTACCCATTCTTTTATTTCTCCTACTTGCGCTCATCGATTAAATTTGACTCGGAGAAATTAGACTTTGACTTATCTGTGGAAACTCCGTTGGGAGAAACCTTCATTACATCCACTGCTTATAAGTCTTGTTTGGTTCAAATCGGTACCCTCACATTACCTGTCGATCTTATTTCATTAAAATACTTGCATTTGGCGTGATTCTAGGGATTGATTGGTTAACTACTTATCATGCAAAAAATTGATTGTTTTAAATAAGGTTGTTAGCTTTCATATTCCTAATCAACCTATTATGCGAATTCAAACGACCAAACCATTAAAATCAATCACGGTCATCTCAAGCCATAAAGCTATTCGTTTATTGAAAAACGGATGTCAAGCTTTCTTAGCTCATATCACTGATTTAAACAAAAATACGCCGATTTTGAGCGATATTTCTATTGTTAATAAATTTCTGACGTATTCCCAAGAACTTCTGGCTACCCCCGTAGCGTGAAATTGAATTTTGTATCGACCTTGAACCCTTACAAAACCTATTTCCAAAGCCCCATATCGAATGGCTCTATTGAACTTCGGAGTTAAAGACCCAACCGCAGGAATTGTTAGACATTGGCTTTATTCGTCCCTAGTACTTCTCCTTGGGGTGCTCTGCTCTATTCGTGAAGAAGAAAGATGGGAGTATGCGACTTTGTATTGATTATCGGGAGTTGAATCATGTCACCATCAAAAATAGGTATCCATTGCCCGCGTATTGATGACCTGTTTGACCCGATTGCAAGGAGCCAAATTCTTTTCAAAGATTGATCTTCGTTCCTGGATATCACCAATTGAAGATTAGAACCGTGACATTCCAAAGACGGCTTTCGAACTCCGATGCGGGCATTATGAATTCCTAGTCATGTCCTTTGGATTGACTAATGCTCCTCTTTGCCTTTCATGGATATGATGAACCGAGTATTCAAGGAATATTTGGATCACTTTGTGGTCGTCTTTATTGATGACATCCTTATTTATTCCAAAAGCCGTGAAGATCATGAGCAACACTTAAGGCTGACACTCCAAAAGCTTCGTGAATATAAGCTTTATGCCAAGTTGAAGAAATGCGAGTTCGGCGAAAGAAGTAGCATTCCTTGGGCACGTGGTATCAAGTCATGGAATATCTGTTGACCCAAAGAAAGATTGAAGCTATTCAAAGTGGGAACAACCTAAATCGATGGCCAAGTCGTAGCTTTCTCGGTTTAGTTGGTTATTATCGGAGATTCGTGGAAGGATTTTCTCGAATCGCTACTCCATCGACTCAAATGACTTTGAAAGATACAAAGTTCGGTTGGAGCGAAGAATGTGAGAAGAGTTTTCAAGAACTCAAGAGGAGACTTATTTCAAAGACTGCTCGACAATACCATCCGGCTCGGAGGATTTGTCTTCTCACAAATGATGCTTGAACAAAGGGTTGGGATGTGTTCTTATGCAACATGGAAAAGTTATAGCCTATGCCTCATGACAACTCAAAAGAATATGAGAGGAATTATCCTACTCATGATCTAGAGTTGGCAAATTTGTTATCTTCAGACTTAAAATTTGGAGGCATTACTTGTATGGGAGAAAGTGGAGATCTTTACAGATCATAAAAGCCTCAAATATTTCTTCACTCAAAAAGAACTCAACATGTGACAACGACGTTGGCTTGAACTGTTGAAAGATTATAATCATACCATCCAATACCATCCTGGAAAAGCAAACGTGGTAGCTGACGCATTGAGTAGAAAATCATATGCAAGTACGAGTGCTATATTGTCAACGTAAAGGCCCATTTTGTGTGACTTGCAAAGGATGGAGATAAAGTTAAAGACTCTAGGGACGCATGTGATGATAGCGAGTATACGAGTAGAACCGACTTTAATCGATAAAGTTAAAGCCGCTCAAGCTACAGACCTGGAGCTGATGCGTATGAGAAAGAAAGTGCAAGAAGGTGCTATCTTAGGAAGCAAGAATCGATGAAGAAGGAATACTTGAGTCAACTCCAGACTTTGTGTTCTAACGACCTGATTTAAGTATATAATATCATGATGGAAGCGCATGACACACCATTTGCAATCCATCTCGGGAGTACCAAATGTATCATGATATTCAGTAATACATTTTGGTGGAGCAATATGAAGAGAGAGATAGCGCCAATGCTTATCTCAAGGTGTCTAACTTGTCAACGAGTTAAAGCGGAGCATCAATTACCAAAAGGTCCATTGTAACCACTTGAAATTCCGTAATGGAAGTGGGAGCACATTACCATGGATTTCAATTCTGGGTCTTCCTAAGGTTTCTCAAGGCATTGATGCGATTTGGGTCATTGTTGATAGATTGACCAAGTCTGCTCATTTCTTCTGCCGATCGAGAAACTTATGCACTTGAACGTCTTGCTCGTATGTACATAAACGAGATTGTAAGATCGCATGGTATCTGCGGTATCCATAGTTTCTGATCGAGACCCAAGATTCACTTCACGATTTTGGGTTAGTTTGCAAAAAGCTATGGGCACAGACTTACGATTTAGCTCGGCATATCATCCTTAGACGGACGGACAGTCGGAGAGGACTATTCAAACTCTTGAAGATCTATTAAGACTCTGTGTCCTTGATTTCAAGGGGAGTTGGGACAAGTTCTTACCATTGGTGGAGTTTTCCTACAACAACAGTTATCAAGCAAGTATTGGCATGGCTCCATTCGAAGCGTTGTATGGAAGAAAGTGTCGTTCTTCATGATATCTTTGGGATGAGGTGGGTGAAGCAACGTTGTTGGGACCGGAGTTGATACGTATGACTACGGAAAAGATTCAAACGATCCGACAACGACGTATAAAAACCTCACAAAATCGATAAAAGAGTTATCTTGATCTTCATCGAAAGGGCGTGGAATTCGATATAGGAGATCATGTGTTGTTAAGAGTTGCTTCCATGGAAAGGAGTTACAAGATTTGGAAAGAGAGGAAAACTTAATCCTCGATTCATTGGTCCATTTTAATCCTCGATCGAGTAGGAACTGTGCGCCTATAGACTCGCTTTCTTGAAATATGTCTCGTGTTCATAACGTTTTTCACATATCCATGTTACGTAAATATGTGAAAGACCCGAACCACATTATTGAGTTAGAACCGGACAAAATAGCGGAAGATTTGACGTATGAAGAGGTTCCTGTTCAAATCTTGGATAAGAAGGAACATATTCTACGCTCCAAGGTTATACCTCAAGTCAAAGTTTTGTGGAGGAACCACGATGTTGAGGAAATGACTTGGGAGTTAGAATCTGAAATGAAATCAAGGTATCCTTACCTCTTCGACATACCAGGTACGTACCCTAATTTCGAGGGCGAAATTTCATAAGAAGGGGAGGTTGTAAGACCCCAACTTTTATAAATAAAGATGAATTTTCTATAAATATTATTTTTGAATATTATGGAATAAATTTGATATAATGTTATAGTTGTGGGTAATATTTATAAATTTTGCAAAGTATGCAAGTTATTATAAAATATTCGTTTGGTCTGGGAATATTCTTTTGTTAGGGAATATTCGTGATAACTACTCAATCATTGATGGACCCCATAATGTAATTATTGTCGGATTGAGAAAACGACAAAAATATTTTATAAAAATAACTACGGAGGTGTTACCGTTAAAACTGTTGAACTACCCTATGGTAAAAGTACGATGTCTGGCGTGGTTGCATAGTAGCACTGTGTATTGATTATTGATGCTTAAGTGAGAAGTCACTCACCTATGCTTAATTATTACTACAATAATTGCGCATCATATCTCTTATATTATCGATTCAATTATTGTCACAGTATCATCAGTATAATATAGTATTAAATCAATAATTGAGATGACAAGTTATAAATGATTAATAATTGATTAAATATGTGTTGATTAAAAATAAAATGATTTGTGGTAAGTTTGATTATTTTATGGGGGGCTCATATGTCATCATCTAAGAGTCTCTTCGATTCAATAGTAATTACCCTTGTGAATAGTAATTACCTTCGTTAATAGTAATTACCCTTGTGAATAGTAATTACCTTCATCAATAGTAATTACCTTTACCAGACGTCGAACCACTTGTCGTTTCACATTACAATGTCGAACCACTTGTCGTTTCACATTACAGATGATCCGAACCACTTGTCGTTTCACATTACAAAAGCGCCAAACCACTTTTCTTTTCACATCATCACTCGTCGAGCCACTTGCCTTTTCACACGGCGGTCTTAAGCTAGAAATCTTCTATAAATAGAGGCCTAGTGCTTCATTATTTTCACGAATTCATTCAAGCTATAGAGAGAGAAAGTATAGAGAGATAAGAGAAAAGAAGAAGAGTATTTTGTTACTACACTTTCACTGCGATATTCAATCTCCTACCAAAAGTAAGGGGTGTTATTCTTTCTTATTCATGAAGAGAACTGCTATTTGTTATTCCATTGCTTATTATTCATTGGAATAACTTTTGTATAAGTGGTTTACCCTATACTTGGTGACATTCTTCTATTATTCATTTGGAACATCACATGCATGTGTGTTTTACACCCTGACCGGGTTAAAATCTTTATTATTATTCTGTTGGAACATCCATGCATGTGTTTTTTACACGGACTGGTTCCGCTCTTTATTATTATTATTCTGTTGGAACATCCTGCTCATGTGTTTTACACCCACCTAGTTCCGCCTCTTTATTATTATTACATTGGAACATCACATGCATGTGTTTTTCTGTGGGACTGGTTCCATTCTTTATTATTCTGTTGGAACATCACATGCATGCGTTTTTTCTGTACGGACTGGTTTCGTTATTTATTATTCATTGGAAAAACTCACTGTGCGGGCTTATCGCATGCATGGTGATTTCTTTTGTTATTCTATTCTTTATTATACCCAAATTGGTTAAAACTTTGACTTCTATACTCCATGAAATTAGTGGAATATCCTTGATATTTGCGTTTCATCCATATCTTTTCATGGAAATATTCTTCCGATCATTTTTGAATTTTACTCTACAAAACGATGATCATGTTGATAATTTGACGTTAATAATTCTGGATAAAATAATTCTTGAACTTGTTTTATTGAATTCTTATATCATTGTCATCATCCTCATGTTTATATTATGTTGAAAGTCATCTGTGGCTCAGAAGTGCATAGATGGACTTGGTATGATTATGACCGAGACTATTTGGTGTAATCATGGCCGTAATGTTACAAATGATATGATAAAAATCCTCGATGGTAGTAGTGCATTGGTGACAATGATTGTTGGTATGATCATGACCATTAATGAATACACAAATATTCTTGGCCCGTAGTGCATGAATAATTGTGGTCGTGATACTAAAGAATATCCTTGGTAAGTAGTGCGGGTGATTCGATGATGTGGAATATTTATTAAAGTCGAGTCTCATTTATAACGATGATGAAAAACCTTTAAAATCATAAAAGATAGTAGACTTTATTTTCTACTTGACTCTTTTAATGGATTGCATATTCACCGCAGCTTAAACCGGTTTTTATCATTGTATTTTATCGGTTTAACATTGTTGAAGACTATTGATAATTTATTCGCATTATCTTAGTCATAATATTTCTTCTTGGGCTAGTTGAGCTCACCCTTTCTTTCACCGTTCTCTTGGAAAATGAGAATATAGGCGGGACGAGTCGGGAAGCGAGTGATGGTCTTGAAGATAGCATTAGTAGTCCTCACTATTCTACGTGAAATAGTGTGATAATAATTGTAATGAGGACTCCTTTTTGAGTTTGTATAATATCTAGTAGACGATATTTGTATTTAAACTCACGCTTTATGTCGTATTGTACCACGGCAGTTATGTTAAGTAAGTTGTATTTAAATTACATACCATGTAAGTGGCCACCCAAAATGGGTGATGTATACCTAATTTTGGGGCGTCACATTAGTATCGAGCTTAGGGATATGATCCTCGCTAAGATGTGAGAATAGTACTAGGAGGGAGAGACGCAGAATACCTTCCTAGTATATGACCTACCTAAGTTTATGTCTTATTTTATTGGTTGGTCGAAGATAGGGATAATTTGTTACATGTCAATTAACCTTTTGTTTTGTGGCGATGATCTCGAAAATGACATCCGAGAATGTTGAGAATAGCAATGGAGCGCAGCGATCGTTGATTCACCACATATCAATAATCGGGATAATGTGCATCGAAGGCGTACAATCCTCATGCAACAACAACAACAACCTTTGTCCAAATGATGAATGATCAAATGTTCGAGGCTTTATGAAATTTATGCAACAAAGAAAGTAGAGGCGACTCTGTCCAAAACGTGGGTGGAAACACGGAAAACTCTCGGTGGTCACAAATAAACAATTCAAGGAGCTGGGACCACCGGAGTTTAAGGAGAGCCAAAAAACCACTTCAGCGGAAGCATGGATAAAGCAGATTACCAAGATATTTGATGTCTTGGGATGCTCCGAGGAGAAAAGGTTCCTTTTTGCCTTTATATTGCGCGAGAGGCGGACATCTTTGGTGGGAATCGGTAAACGTACTCAACTCTTTGTAGTGAAGATATCTTGGGAGAAGTTCCAGAGTCGTTCAACGACAAATACTTTCCCAAAGTATTCGCTACATGAAGGAGGTGGAGTTTATCAAGTTGGAACAAAACAATATGACCGTGTCGCATCACGAGGCAAAATTTGCGGAGTTATCACGGTTCGTCCCCACTTGGTGGGATAATGAAGAGAATGGCGCGAATGTTTTTAAGAGGTTTGAAGCGAAGATACGCCAACATCTTATTTCTCATAAACCGTGTTTGTATTCGGATGTTGTAAATAGGGCTCGATTAGTGGAGCGCGATAATGAGTCAACGCAACTAAAAGAGAGCGGTAATGCAAAATTATAATACCAAGAGAGTAGTCATCGGTGACAACAAGCGTGGAGGGGAATCAATGGTAGGATATGGTAACCACTTTGTGTGGTAATCGGGGCCAAAACAATAAGAATAGACATTTCAAGAAAAGGAGATTCAACAATAATGGCAAGACGTCAAACCAAAGACCCGTTGTTAAGGAAGGAGAAAGACCACCTATCATATGCTTCAAATGCGGAGGAGAGGACACATCATCAAATCAGCGTGCCCGTGCGCCCCGACTTCGTTATTCTGCTCCCCGACTCGTCCCAAATTATATTCTCATTTCTGAAGAGAACGAAGAAAAGAAAGGGTGAGCTCAACTAGCCCAAAGAAGAAATATTATAACTAAGATAAAGCGTAATAAATTATCAATAGTCTTCAACAATGTTAAACCGATAAAATACAAGAGACAACCGGTTTAATCTGCGATGAATATGAATCCATTAAAAGAGTCAAGTAAAAATAAAAGTCTACTATCTTTTAGGTTTTAAAAGGTTTTCATCAATTTTTATCACTAAGACTCGCTTTAATGAATAAACCACAATATCTAATCATCCCTCGTATACCACGGTCAAGGATTTTCATCAAATTATCAATGGTCATGACTATACCGAATCACCCCGGTCATAATCATACCAAAACTATCCATCAACGCATTACAGAGCCACCGAGGACTT
The DNA here is from genome assembly GCA_020205615.1 of Panax quinquefolius. Taxonomy (NCBI): domain Eukaryota; kingdom Viridiplantae; phylum Streptophyta; class Magnoliopsida; order Apiales; family Araliaceae; genus Panax; species Panax quinquefolius. The sequence continues at coordinate 108,011,931 of CM035171.1, read as the reverse complement.
TTGTCACATCATTTATATCAAGCCATGATTATACGTAATGATCCTCGGTCATAATCATACTAAGTTCATCTATGCACGCAAGCCAAAGATAACATAATATAACATGAGGATGATGACAATGACATAATAATTCAATAAAATAAGTTCACGAATTAATTTATTCAGGAACTAATAACGTCCAAATTGTCAACATAATACTGCTTTGTAGAGTAAAATTCAAGAATGCTCAGAAAAATATTTTCATGAAAAATACTGGATGAAGCGCAAATATCAAGGATATTCCACTAAAATCATGGAGTATAGAAGTCAAAATTTTAACCAACTGGGTATAATAAAGAATGGAATAACAAAAGAAATCACCATGCATGCGGTGCCCGCATAGACAGGTTATTCCAATGAGATATAATAATAACGGAACCGTGTCGTGTGAAATTCACAATCAAGCGGGATGTTCCAACAGAATAATAAAGATGGAACCGGATCCGGTGTAAAACACATGATATAAGATATTCCAACAGAATGATAAAGATTTTAACCAGTCCGGTGTAAAACACATGCATGTGATGTTCCAACAGAATAATAAAGAGCGGAACCCGGTCCGTGTAAAACACCTGACATGATGTGATGTTCCAATGAATAATAAAGATGTAATAATAGAAGAATGTCACCAAGTATAGGGTAAACCACGATACAAAAGTTATTCCAATGTAATAAATAAGAATGGAATAACATAAGGATTTCACCAAGTATAGGTATGCCGTATATACAAGTTATGTATATGGTATGCCACTTTTTACAAGTTATTCCAATGTAATAATAAAGAATGGAATAATGTAAGTTCTCTTCATGAATAAGAAAGAATAACACCCTTTACGGCACAAACAAATAATATTCCCTACCTTAGAAGAACCAATATTGGAAAAGTGAAGTAGCGAATACTTTTCTTCTTTCTAGTTTCTTTCTACAGAGTTTCAATGAATTAAGTAAGAAATAATGAAGGAATGAAACTTTCTATTTATAGAAAAAAGCGAGGGTGGCTCTTGGTCTTAACGAAGGGTCAAAATGACTCTTGTAATATCAAGAGACAACTACTATTCATTTGAGGGGTAATTAACCCTCGGAACAATCAAGAGGCGCTTAACTCTTGGTAATATTGAAGGACAACTACTATTTGCATGAAGGGGTAATTACTATCGACGAAGGTAATTACTATTCGACGAAGGTAATTACTATTCACAAAGGTAATTACTATTCACAAAGGTAAATAATATTGATGAATGTAATTACTATTCACAAAGATAATTACTATTCACAAAGGTAAATACTATTGACGAAGGTAAATACTATTGTGAAGAGACTCTTAGATGATGACATATGGGCCCCCATAAAATAATCAAACTTACCACAAACGTCTCATAATGTACTCTTTATATACATCAAGGATTGAATAAATATTATCACAAATCATTTTTTTTATCAACACATATTTAATCTTTCAACAATTATTAATCATTTATAACTTGTCGTCTCAATTAATAATATAATACTATAACATATTATATGAGATGATCTTGTGACAATAATTGAATCAATAATATAAGAGATATGATGCAAAGAATTCATCGTAGCAATAATTAAGCATAGGTTGAGTGACTTCACGTAAGCATCAATAATCAATACTGCAGTACTACTATGCAACCACGCCAGACATCGCATTTTTTTACTACCGGGTAGTTCAACAGCTTTTAACTGGAATACCCTCTGTAGTTATTTTTATAGAAAGATAATTTTGTCGCTTTTCTAACTACGACAATACTTTCGTTAATAGGGTCCACCATCGATTGAGTAGTCGTCATTTAATATTCCCGACAAAAAAGAATATTCCCCACCAAACGAATATTTTATAACAACTTGTTTACTTTTGCAAAATTTATAAATATTACCCACAACTATAACATTATATCAAATTTATTCCATAATATTCAAAAATAATATTTATAGAAAATTCATCTTTATTTATAAAAGTTTGGGGTCTTACAACAAAGCGAAGATCATGTTGATAATTTGGACGTTATTGATTTACGAATAAATTAAATTATAAATCTTTAAAATTTATCCTTGAACTTGTTTTATTGAATTCTTATATCATTGTCATCATCCTCATGTTTATATTCTCGCATTGAAAGTCATATGTGGCTCAGTAGTGCGTATGATGGACTTGGTATGATTATGACCAGGATTATTCTTGTATAATCATGCCTGTAATGTTACAAATAATGTGGTAAAACTCCTCATCGCCCGTAGTGCATTGATGGACAGATTGTTGGCATGATCATAACCATCATGAAAACACGAATAGCATTGGCCCGTGAGTGCATGGATAATTTGTGGTCGTGATATTAATGAATATCCTTGGTAGTAGTCGCGGGATGATGTGGATTATTTATTAAGCTGAGTCTTAGCGATAAAAGTGATGAAAAACCTTTTAAATCATAGAAGATAGTAGATTTTATCCTCTACTTGACTCTTCTAATGGATTGCTTGTTCACCGCAGCTTAAACTTGATGTTTGTTATATTTTATCAGTTTAACACTGTTGAAGGCTAATGATAAATTATTCTGCATTATCTTAGTCATAATATTTCTTACTGAGTTAGTTGAGCTCACCCTTTTGCTTTCATTGTCCTCTTCAAAAAATGAGAAGGTAGCCGGGACTAGTCGGGGAACGGAGTGACGGTCCAGAGGATAACATTAGTAGTCATCACTATTCTATGAAATAGTATGATAATAAATGTATTGAGGACTCCATTTGAGTTGAATACTGTTCAGAAGACAATATTCGTATTAAAACTCTCAATTTATGTTTTGTCGTATTTTACACGACAGTTGTATTATTAAGTTGTATTTGAATTTTGTACCATGTATCTGGCGACTTAAGATGGGTGATGTATATCTATTTTGGGGACGTCACACCCGATCCCTTAAATATATGACGTTTTAGAATTCCAAGTAAGCATTAATTGTTTAGTTTCTAATATTACCCCAAGTATTAAATACTCTCTCCGTCCCAGGATAAAAGTCCTGATTGACTTTTTGCGCATATTAAGAAAGAGGATAAAATGATAAAATTGTCCATATTTAAATTTTCATTTAATTGCATAGCTTTCTGCACATTACTAGTGATGTTCCATAAATATGCATAGAGAATAGAAATATAACAATTAATAATAAGGGTATTATAGACAAATTATTATAAAAAATAGATCATTTAATGTAAGTAGACATTTAACTTGGGACTACCTGAAATAGTAATAAAAACTTTTATCCTGGGACGGAGGGAGTATAACTTTGGTTCTCTCACTATTTTTTATCCAATAAATAATAATATCTTTTTTCAATACAAGAGCAGTATAGACATTTGATATTATATTTAATGTTATACAATCATTTCCTTAATACTTGTGCACAGCTCTAAAAAATCTTATATTAAAGAACGGAGGGAGTAAAACTCAATATTTAAGATAAATTATAATGTTAAATCATATTTATTTTTAGAATATATTAAATAAATATGTCTAATTGTGTTAAATGTATCAACCCGTTACGTGTTTAATATATTTAAATCTATTTTAAATTTCTATTAAACGTGTCGATCTGTTTATTAGACAAAAATTGATATTCGACATTAACCCTCTATTTGTATATAATGTTCGTGTCAAGTTTACATGTCATGTTAAAAAATTTCACCCCCATTTTATATATTAAAATTTTAAATTTTAAATTTAAAAAAAAAACTCACGGCCCCGTGATCAAGTGTAAGGTGATTTGAGCAATGGAGTGGAGTGTAAATAATCGAGATTTGAGAATATCATTATTATATTATTTTTTAAAAAATATTAGAATAATTAGTTGAATTATGTTCGTGGTAATATAATGTGAAAGACAAATATGTTTAATTTGGACTTCAAAAAGATTATTAATTTTATTTTATTAGGTAATTAGTTTAATTACCCTTAGACTCAGTTTTTGTCTAAACATGTCTAGAATATGAAGAGGTATCCTGGCTCGAATAAGAAAAATATTTTTCATTCCCCAAACTAACTCATGGGGGGAGGATGCCCATGCCCATGCCCGAGGCCTATACAAACAGCAGCAAATATCCCATACTACTTTACGAGGAACCTGTGCCCATACACAGCCAACAACCATTACACGCTCCACACACTATATTATCTCCAACATCAAACCTCAAACTTCCAAAATTAAAATTTAGAGACAACACATATGAGACCGCCATAGATTTGATCTGGAAATAAGCATTTATGGCAGTTTAGAGACCTCAAAAGAACCTTATTAAGCAGTTGCTCAACATGCTACTCTATATTTTTCTTTATTTTGAAAAACAATAATAAGTATTTCATTTCATAACAGAGAATCTCATTTCTTCGAGCTCCAATCTTTTATCTTATTGCTTCGAGCTCTCTTCCAGAAAGTGTCAATGTTTAACCTGTTGCTCCTTGATTTCACATAAGCGCCCAGCGCCGACTGCTGCTACAGTGTATTCAAGAAGAAAAGTACTAGTGTAGTTCCTTTTAGTTTATTACTTCATTCCAGATAAAACATTGGCAATGATAACCATCCCTATATATTACATATCAGATAAAACAGTATCAAGATCTTCTAAACCCATTTATACAAGGTTACCCAAAAGGGTATACAAAAAAAGTCTAGGTAGCCCACTTGAGGATATCAATTCCATTGCATTCTGACTGTGTTACATGTGCCAACAATGTAGGAGCAAAGAGGAAACTCTACCTGATAAGAAAAGTTGGGCACTATGATGGCAATGAGCTTTCATCGCCTTCCATTAAGAGCAGGAAAAACCAGTGGAAGGCTTGTGTTTATTGGCAAAGGAAATTGACGGGCTGAGCTGACTGTAGTTCTTTCGTTTATCTTCCCTACTTCCTTGCATACCTTATCAAGGATAGAAAGAAAGTCCCGTACCACCATGAAGATTCGGAATAGATTAGGTTCTTCCTTGGCTGAGTTGCCATGAAAATACTCGGTCATCTCCTTTACCTTAGAGTGTAAATCGCTCTCTTGGGCTTGAATCTTAATAAGCTCCTCATCTGCCTTCTTCAAGAACCTATTCATAGATTCAGAGAGTTTCCTGCTACTATTGCTTGGTGTAAGTTCTTCATTTAATTTCAAAACTTCCATAATTTTGGTGATTCCTGTGGATAGCTTTGCTACTTCACTACTGAGGATTTCTGAATCCATTGCAGCCGATTTTTTTACATTGGTAAGCTCCCCACTCAGGCTGGAAACAACTTGCAGGCCGCGCTTCTTGAATTCAACGTCATCTTGTAAAGCGGACTGCTGATTGTTTTCAGCAGTTGGGTTTTGATCACCAGAAAGACGAGAACCTTCTGCTCTGATTATTTCCTGCACAACGAAATGCAAGAGGGTGGTTTTTCCATCTGTTCCCTTCACGTCTACAAGCTTCAGGAGTGTGTCAAGCTTGAATGCACAAGCCTCGCCACGGTTGGTTCCAACATTCATGCGGTTCCCGGTCTTGAGAACGGCTTCAAGAAGCTTAGTGAACATTCTACTGTTTCTGAGTTCTTTACAAGCTGCCTATGAAAAGGAAAGGACAAGTCACTAAAATTGCTTGAAATGATAAAGGAAAATATACTTGTTAAAATTAAAATCTATTTTTCACTGATGAGATTACATTGCGAATCTTATACTTGCTGGTAACTCAGAAGTTCAACTAAATACACATCAAGAGAGCAAAAATAAAAACACTCTTCTATGTTCTAGTTCTTTAGTACATGTTGTTACCGCTTAACAAAAAACATTCACCATAAAATTTTCTTTGAGAAATATCGCACCACTTGAAAATGATTTGATCCCAAAAAAGTTGGCCACTCACCAAGTCACCATACACTAGAAACATATTGATGTGTCATCATCACAAGGTGTCATTATTGGGTGAAAACTAGGTCTACAATTTTATGAATGGCCAAGCACATCGAAATTGGAGTTTTTGCTCTACGTATGAGTTCATTACTTCGATACAGAATTTATAATTTTGTACATTATCAAATATACATTATTACTCTTTCTTTCCTACATCTTAAAGTAGTGAATTGTTTTTCCCTTTTAATATAGAACAACAATTTAGATGCTCCAACAGGCCAGCAGAATCAAACTAAATCATACTAAAGATTCCAAATATGAACATCATATCCCACTATAACCTTGGATGACATATGATATGACACAACAGTGAAGGAAACAATTTTTCTGCATTTTTGTTCCACTTTAGATGTGAAGAAATTTAAGTTCAAGGATGAGTTTGAATTTTGTAAGAATATCATATCCTGATTTCCAAAAGCCTAAGAATTAGTACAGTAGCAATAGGCAAATAATCTAAAAGAAGAGATAGTTGAGATTATGCAGGGTAGATCTATGAAAACCTAATAGGATTATAATAACCAATCAACCATTTAATGCAGTATACAGCATAAGATTCAATTGCTAATTTGACTTGCTGAATTCTTTTGTGGCCCTAAAAATTGATTTTTATGATTTGGATAGATAGAGGTGGGAAATTATAATTTAAAACAGAAGCATAAACATAACATTTGGGTACCCTTACAGATTGCACTAATGCACAATGTACATGCGTTCAGGAAAGGGAGCATAGTTGACTAACCCCAATCATCATAATACTAAAAATACTATTATAGCATAAAGAGTAATCCAATTGAAACAATGAGAAGACAAGTTTACCTCTAGTGTTTCAAAAGACCTCTCAAGGTACTCAACTTCTGAATCAAAATTGGCTATGTAAAGCATCGCACTGACCCTCTGAAATGCAAAAGGTATATCAAGAACTGCCTTGAGAAATTTCTCAGCAGGGCCCAGCTTGAATGGTGATGCATCTTTGAACTCCTTCAGTTTACGTTCTTCCTCTTTGATTGGAGCCATCTTTAATAAACTCTCAAGAAGCTCGGTGCCCAGCGTATCAGTATTTCCTGCTTACATTTATACAAAACCTAGTTAAGCAGAAAACACTCGGCAGACAAGTGCATGCAGAAGAAAAAGGAGATGAAAGGACTAGCACACTAAAACACAACTATTTTTATGTAACTGGGAACAATCAAAGATCAGGGTAAACCACCCCCACCCCCACCCAACATAATAATTAAAAAAATTAAATAGGTAATTAAGTGAAAGCCAATTACAATATTCCAGATGCATACAAATTAAAAAGAAAGTTAACAACAGTTAAAGTAGACAGGCCTCAATACAAGTTCCTTTCCAAAGACATAGAAAAGCTTCTACTTTTCTGTATTCTTTTTACATGTCAAAAGGAACAAGGAATCCTTTGAGAGATTTTGTTTCCCCTAATCATGCTTCATTGTGATTCTTTAGCATATGTAAATAAAGAATCAATATATTTGCAGGAAATTTAAGGGAATGCCTATAAAGAATTATAGAAGATTGAAAGCACTTGATATTTTCATTTTGGTAGGGGAGAAAAGTATCCGTTGCTTAAGGACAACAAATTAACTTCATTTAGTAATAGTTCCAATACAAAAATAATGTTATGACTTTAAATTGCTTGCAGCAAGCTAAATAAAAGGCCAAGGATGGTGCAAAGCTTCTTAAACTTAAGTACGTGGAGGTGCTACCATCAGAGCTTTGGTTTCTTCTCTATATTAGTTACATAATACAATTAACAGCCTTAAAAACTGTAATGGAAATATAAGGGAATTCATTTCACAAAAAAATTCTTTTCTTGCATAAAGTTAGTGGTGGAGAGGACTGAAACCGGAACCAACCCCTCCCCTTTGATTTCATGCTACAACTATGCTACACTAGATATATAAATCTCAAATGCTTAGAAAATCACAAGAAAGGATAACAAATAAAAAAAAAAAGAGGCAACTACTTGCCTTCTAAAAGAGCTTCACAAACTTCATCATTGGTCACATTAAGTGCCCTCAACAAAATTGCTATGTTCTGTGACTTCTTTGGATCAAGCACCTGGTTCTCTTGATTCATGCAAGGAAAAAGTGGATGCTGGGTGTTGTTATCTTTTGAAGTCAAATTTGTAGACTTAACCATGAATAATGTCTCGATCATTTTCTCATTTAACCTGCATTTAAGATCCCATTCTACAGACTTAAAAAACACAATTATTACTTCCTAAACAAAGCAAAAAAGTATAACTAAAATTTACTCTAAATACATGATCTCTCAACTCTATAGGATGTTATTATATAATTTCATCACTCAAAAAGCCTTACTGAAAAGAGCTGAATTTAAGCTGATCCCACACCATTGTCCGGTCTGAGCTAGCTTTAACCTTGTCCCAATGCAATGGCTTCAGCTTGGGCTTAAAAATTTCCTCACTTCTCTCTCCACTATCCAATTTCTGCCCTGGGTTTTGCAACTCAACAGCAGGCCTCGCCGGCATTACAAGAACAGGCGGTCCATTAACGGGACCTTGATTTTCCGGCGGCATTTCCCAAAACCTTGGTGGTGGCACCGGAGGTGGCGTTGGTGGCAACTTTACTTGAACATATACATTCCCATCTGAAAATCGTTCAGGTGAATTCTGGGTATCCCCTGAAGTTCTCCCAGGTGGGGAAGAAGGCGGAGACCTCATTAAAACCTTCCGTTGCCTTGGTGGTGGTGGAGGTATTGGCCGGAGAGGAGCCGGGAAATTAACAATGGAGTCCGGCGACTTTGATCTTAAGCTTCTGGGGCTCAAATTGAATGCTACTGAAGGACTAGTAGACATTGTTTGGGTAGGTGAAGCAGATTGAGAAGATGGGTAGGATGCTGTTCTCGAATTGAAGCTTCGGCTTCCAAAATTCTCAGCTCCGAACAGTCTACCGGAGCTCAAAACCTCGGCGTTCGGACTCCCGGAGGAGCTTTTGGGAGAAAAGAACTCTTCTCCATCTTCTTCGTCATGTTTGAAACAATATTGTTGGCCGGATAGATTTTGTTTGGGTAATGGAGGGAGAGGTCGGAGCTCCGGTGAGTCAAGTTTCTGATAGCCGGAGGGAGAAGAAGTGCTGCCCACAATGTTAGTATTTTCTGAGCTAGCGAGTGTGCCGAGATAGAGAAACTCTGCGCTGGTATTCAGTGGGTTGCGCGGCGGCGGCGGAGGTGGCGGAGGTGGACGCTTGGCGTCGGAGGCGGGCGTGTTTGGTGGAAAGAGGCGGATGCTGTCTGATCTTGGGAATTTGGTAAAATGGGTTTGGCGGCGGTGGAGGAGTAAGGCGGCGACAATGGCGATGAGGGCGGCGGAGAGAAGAAAGAGGGAGATACCTATGGCAATGAATTTACGGGAAATGGGTTTGGAGGAGGAAGGTTTATCGGTGAGGATGAGAGAGGAAACGTTGGCCGGAAAAGTAGGGAGAGAGTCGGATGAGGACGGCGGCGGTGGTGGTGGAGTTGGGTAAAATGGGAAAAAGTGGTTGCTCTGTTCGGTGGTGGGAGGTGTTTGGGAGGAAAATGGGTAATTGGGTTCTTGTTTCTGGGGTTGAGGGTAAGGAGAAGGAGAAGGGGAAGGGGAGAGAGAATTAATTAGAGGGGAGATGGGTTGATGGAGGATTCTACGGCTATGCTGGTACTGAAATGATAGTTTTTGGGAAGTAGAGGGCAGAATTTGGAAAATAAAATTTACGAGGAGGATGAAGATGATAAACTTTGTTCTGGACATTTTGTGGAATTTCAAGACTAACTTTTGGTGGTGATGAGAGATGGGCAGTCTTTGATCTGTTGTTTGATGGGTATTTTCTATAACTTCATGTTTATGTGATGATTCTTCAAGAAAAGATTAAAAAAGAGAGAAGAAAGAAGCATTCTACTGTGACGGATACCCTTGAGAAAGTTAAAGGAGTTAAAAAGCCTGATCGGGGATGAATTATTTTAAAATGGCTTATAAGTTAAATTTTAAAAAGACTTATATTAGTATTAATTTATAAATAAAAGTGTTTAGCATTTTTTTAACTTATAAATCAGAAATTAAGTTAAAATAAAAAATGAAAATATTTGCTTAAAATGATTTATAAATTAAAATAAGATGTGAACATTATTAAAATAAGAATAAGACAGTATTTATATTTGGTCAAATTTATTTATTTTAAAATGACATATAAATTATTTTTTAATAAGTCTGAATTTACTATTTATCAAAAATTACTTATAAATGAAAAAGTAATTTAAAAAATAAGTCACTCCAAACCAATTTATAAGTTATTGTCCAACATGAAAAAGGTGGTCAGAAGACTCAGGACATAACCCCCAATGAGGAAAGAGGATGATTGCAAGAGAAATAGAGAATATTACAGATATTATTAATGCATGTCATTGAGACAGAAAAATGGGGTTTATTACTCTGATGTGAGAGCAGCGTAGGAGGGAAGGAGGAGAAAAGAGTGGTGGATGGGAAGTAATTCAAGGTTTGCTAGTGCCTTCAAACCCCACCAGACCACCACCTTAGTCGTACTAGTACTAGTTAGTACCTTGGGTTTGCTAGTGTGTTTCTTTTGAATTTTAAATAGAAAATTGATATTTTTTTATGTTAAAATAATATTTTTATATAAATCTTTTTGACATAATAGTGAGACTCACTTACTATTTCGATAGATCTTGTGACGTCCCAAAAATTAGGTATACATTACCCATCTTGAATCGCCAGGATCGTAGTGCGTAATTCAAATCTGAACTTAATAATAGATAAAAATATAAAGCGTGAGTTTGAATACAAATATTGTTTATTAGAAAGTATACAAACTCAAAAAAGAGTCCTCATTACAATTATTATCACACTATTTCACGTAATAGTGAGGACTACTAATGCACCATCTAGGACCATCACTCAAGTTCTAAACTCGTCCCCAAATTTATATTCTCATTACACGAATAGAAACAGTGAAAGAAAGGGTGAGCTCAACTAAATTTCGAAGAAGAAATATTATGACTAAGATAATGCGAATAAATTATCATTAGCCTTGCATGTTAAACCGATACAATATAACAAACATCAAGTTTAATCTGCAGTGAGAACAAAGAATCCATTAAAAAGAGTCAAGTAGAGATAAAATCTACTATCTTTTATGATTTAAAAGGTTTTTCATCACTTTTATCATTTGAGACTCACAACAAATAAATAATCCACATAATCGAATCACCCCGCACTACTACGCCAAGGATATTCTTTAGTATCGTGACCACAAATATTCTTGGCGTAGTGAAGGTAATGAAATTATTCATGCACTACTGGGCGAGAATATTTATGTATTCATTAATGGTCATGATCGTACCAACAATCGTCCCATCAATGCACTACGCTAACGAGGACTTTTACCACATCATTTGTAACATTACGGTCGTGATTACACCGAATAATCCTCATTCATAATCATACCAAGTCCATCTATGCACTACTGAGCCATGGATGACTTTCAAAAAATATAAACGTGAGGATGATGACAATGATATAATAATTGAATAAAACAAGTTCAAGAATTGATTTATCACGAGGAACTAATAATGTCCAAATTGTCGGCACGATCTTCGCTTTGTAGAGTAAAATTCAAGAATGCTCAGGAGAATATTTCCATGAAAAGATCTTTGGATGAAGCACAAATATCAAGAATATTCCACTAATTTCATGGAGTATAGAAGTCAAAGTTTTAACCAATGAGTAAAATAAAGAATGGAATAACAAAAAATCATCATAAATGCGATAGGCCAGAAATGCAGGCGTGTTATTCCAATGTAATAATAAATAACGGGACCAGGTCCGGCGTAAAACGCATGCATGTGGGATATTCCAATGTAATAATAAAGAATGGAACTGTGGTCCCACGTAAAAGCGCATGTGAGACGGATGTTCTAACGAAATAATAAAGAATGGAACCAGTCCCACGTAAAATTCACGTAGACGTGATGTTCCAAATGTAATAATAAAGAATCGGAACCAGTCCCACATAAAATGCATGCAGCGAGGATGTTCCAACGAATAATAAAGAATCGGAACCCGGTCCCATAGAATGCATGCATGTGGATGTTCCAACAGAATGATAAATAATGGAACCAGTCCCACAGAAACGCATGCGCGTAAGGCGTGGATGTTCCAACGAGAATGATAAAGAATGGAATAACAGAAGAATTTCACCAAGTATAGGGTAACCCGCGTATACAGGTTATTCCAATAGAATAATAAAGAATGTAATAACAGAAGTTCTCTTCATGGATAAGAAAGAAATAATACTCCCTACCGTAAAAGAAACTGGATATAGGAGTAGTGAAGTAGCAGGCTTCTCTTCTTCTATAGATTTTCTCTCTATAATTTCTCTCTATAATAAGTGCTCTATAGCTTTAGTGAATTGGTGAGAAATGAAGGAAGAATGAGCTTCTATTTATAGAAAAATATAGTTTTGATAATTACACATTTTGGGGCTCGAAAAATTACATAACAATACCTCTAACTTTTCTTTCATTTTTAATTTAGTCTTGCAAGTATTATCAAACTTACACCACCTCCCCTAATAGTAAATAATGTGAATCAATAGTAAATCATGTGAATCAATAGTTCTAGACATGTGAAAAATACTGAATTACAAGATATAGTACCTCCATCTATACCTCCATTTTTAACTTAGTCATATAAGTATTATCAATCTTGCACCAACTCCCCTAATAGTAACAAGAATGTGAAACAATAGTATACACATGTGAACAAATAGTTATAATCATGTGAAATAATAGTAATCAATTGCTCATTTATCCTAGGGTTAAATACCCGATTGTCAAAATAACCTCCAGACATCAATTTTTATCAAAATAAATATCGATTTTTACTAACACAAATAATTCTAACATAATGAAACTATTTTCATCAAAAATATAAATTTTGAAATTTTGAAGTTTGACTTTTCTCGAAAAAGTCAATTGTTGACTTTTCACCAAATAAATAAAAATCGGCAAATTTTGTGTTTATAGTCTATTTTACTAATTTCATCATCGTTCGGGACTCAAATATCACGTCCGCGTCTCCAAATTCAACTCCGAGCACAACTTCAATATTAATAACATTCATCATTAATATTATAACTCATAATATTTATCAACCAGTGTCGTTCCGTGAAAGAGGGGCTTTCGATAAGGATTTTCTCCCTATCAAGCATGATTAGGTGACCAAACCTCTCCTCGATGTAATTTCTAGATCATTGTAAATATTGCAATTAAATAATATGAATAACTTTGTCATCTCAATTATTGACTTAATAATATATCATATAATGCGGATGATCTTTGTGACAATAATCGAATCAATAATATGAGAGATATGATGCAACAATTACTATAAGAATAATTGAGTATAATTGGTGACTTCATACGTAAGCATCAATAATCAATATCGTGTGCTACTTATGCAACCACGCCAGATTCGCATTTTTTTACTTTCTGAAAGAGTAGTTCAACAATGATAATCTGTAAAACTTCCGTAGTTATTTTCAATAAAATACTTTTGTCGTTTTCTCAATCCGAAAATAATTCCGTTATGGGGTCCACCAATGATTATGCCGTCATCTGAATATTCCCTACAAAAGAATATTCTCCGACCAATCGAATATTATATAACAACTTGCATACTTTGTAAAATTTATAAATACTACCCACAACTATAATATTATCTCAAATTCACACCATAATATTAAAAAAAATATTTCGAGAAAATTAAATCTTTATTCGTAAAATTTGGGATTTTACAATCTCCCTCATGAAATTTAAGCCCTCGAAATTTACGTACGTATTCTGGTATCTTAGAACAGGATGAGTACACTTCACGGATTCTAACTCTTGAGGTATAACCTTTAAGCGTAGAATATATTCCGGATTTTAACAGTACATCTTCATACGTTAAATTATCCGCTATCTCGTCCGGGTTCTAAATCAATAATGTGGTTCGGGTCAGTCCACATATTTACGTAACATTGATACGTGACAAACGTTATAAATCGCAACATATTTGGCGGTAAAAGCGAGTCTATAAGCCATAGTTCCTACTCGATCGAGGATTTCAAATGGGCCAATTAAATCGAGGGTTGAGATTTCCTCTCTTCATCAATTCTTGCTTCTAGAATAACGCCTCTTGAACCTTCTTCTTCCCATTCATCATTTCCCAGGTATGTAGTTTGAAATGGCTTTAACTTTATCGATTAAAGTCAATACTAATCGTATATTCGTTATCTTGATATGGGTCCCTATAGTCTTTAACTCTATCTTCATCATTTGTAAGTTATACTGAAATGAGTCTTTGTGTTAACAACATCGCACTCAATGAACGCATACGATCTTTTACTCAACACGTCACCTACCACGTCGCTTCTTCCACGATGATATTGAATGAATACGATCATAATCTTCAATGACTCGAGCCAACGTCTTTGACGCGTATTACGTTCATTTTAGTTGAAGAAATATTTGAGGGTTTAAGAAATGGGTTTTGTATCTTTGAGAATCAATACAAAATTCGATTTCACGCCTAGGTAGGCTAAGAAGTCTTCAAGAATACGTCAGGAAATCTATTAACAATAGAAATGTCATTCAAAACCGTGACTCTCATCCAAGACTTGGATAGTACGTCACATTGATACCTATCAACTTGTCATCGTCATTCACGACATTGCCTACAGAAAGTCTGGCTTCGGTGCATTCCACACAAGGAAGTCAACAACGAAAGGCTTGAGGCTCTTTACTTATGGCTTGATATGACAGTGATTGACTTTAGTGGTTTGGTTACTTAAAAAGTTAGGAATATGAAAGCTAACAACCTTACGAAAAGCATGATGAGTAGTTAACCAATCGATTCCAAAAATCACATCCATGCAAATATTTTCAAAGAGATAAGATCGACAGGTAACGTGAAAGTGTTGATTTGAATCAAACAAGATTTATAAATAGTAGAGGTAACGAAGGTTTCTCCCAACTGAGTTTCAACAGATAAATCAAAGTCTAACTTATCCGGAGTTAAATTCAAACATTGAACACAACTAGGTGAAATAAAAGAGTGAGTAGAACCGGTATCTAACACGGTATAGACTTCGCAAAAGTTTATGATTAACTTACCCGTGATAATTTTATTCAGGTTCCTCGTTACGAAAAAAAACGATCTCTCTTAAACTACTGGTTTTGGCTTGTCTGAGACATCCTTTGGCATCACTATCCCAGCTGGACTTGACTTCACCATACGACAAAATCGAGCTAGGTGACCTTCTCTTCCGCAATTGAAACACGTTTTGGATTCTTTGCGTGCTTTGACTTGACGGATGTGTCCCTCTGTCTCATTTTGAAACATCTGACCGATGATCGTTCTTCTTCCTTTGAAATGGGTCTTTGGTCTCTTTGTCTTTCCATCATTATTAAACCTTCTCTTCTTGAAATTTCCACTTATTATTTTGGCCATGATTACCACGGTGGTTATCATTCTTGGCATGATAATTTCCCCACGATGGTTATCATTGTTCAGATGACCGATTGCCACAGGGTCCGATTTTATCGGTGTTGTTGGTCATTGCCTTTTGGTTGTGCTGACTCATTATCGCGCTCCAATAACTGAGCCCTATTCACAACATCTGAATATAAACAAAGTTTGTGAGAAATAAGGTATTGACGTATCTCAGGTTTCAAACCTTTTAGAAACATTCGCGTCATTCACTCCTCATTATCGACCAAATGGGATGCAAACCGGGACAACTCTGCAAATTTAGCCTCATACTGCGACATGGTCATATTATTTTGCTCCAGCTTGATAAACTCTACCTCCTTCATGTGAAGAATACTTTCGAGAAAGTACTTGTCGTTGAACAGCTTTTGGAACTTCTCTCAAGACATCTTGAGTACGTCAGTCTGGGTACGTTTTACAGATTCCCACTAATGATCTGCTTCTTCACGCAACATAAAGGTGGCAAAGGAAACCTTTTGCTCCTCGGAGCATCCCAAGGCGTCAAATATCTTGGTGATCTGCTTTAACCACGTCTCCGCCTTAAGTGGTTCGCTTTCCCAAAACTCGTGGTCCCAGCTCCTTGAATCGCTTAGCGGTGACCAACCGTGGGTTGCCATTGTTTCTCCTCTGCATTATGAGCATGGAGCCGCCTTACGCGATGTTGCATGAATTCTAAAAAGCTCCTAAACGTACCGTCGTTCGTCAATTGATCAGTGTTGTTGTTTACAGGAGGATTATCGACATCCTGTTGCACATTGTCCTGATTATTGATCTATGGAGACTCAACGGTCTCTTGTGCTCCATTGCTATTCTCAACATTCTCGGATGTCATTTTCAAACACTGCCACAAAATAAGGGTTATTTAACATATCACATATTATCCCTATACTCTGATCGACCAAGTAAATACCAAATAAACTTAGGTAGGTCATACTAGCGAAGGAATTCCCCGTCTCTCCCCTCCTAGTTCTTATCTCACATCTCAGCCAAGGATCATATCCCTAAGCTTTGATACCAACTGTGACGCCCCCAAAAATAGGTATACATCACCTATTCTGAGTCGCCAGATATATGGTACAGAATTCAAATACAACTTAATAATACAACTGTCGTGTATAATACGACAAAACATAAATTGTGAGTTTGAATACAAATATTGTCTACTAGAGATTATACAAAATCAAAAGGAGTCCTCATTAAAATTATTTAAAAGGAGTCAAGTAGGGAATAAAATCTACTATCTTCTATGATTTAAAAGGTTTTTCATCACTTTTATCGATGGGACTCAGCTTAATAAATAATCCACATCATCGAATCACCCCTGCACTACGGCCAAAGATATTCTTTAGTATCACGACCACGAATTATCCATGCACTACGGCTTAAGATAATCATGTTTTCATCAACGGTCCTGGTTATGCAAAAAAACAATTCATCTTTGCACTATGGCCAAAGAGAATCCATAGCCATAATC
Source organism: Panax quinquefolius (assembly GCA_020205615.1). NCBI lineage: Eukaryota > Viridiplantae > Streptophyta > Magnoliopsida > Apiales > Araliaceae > Panax > Panax quinquefolius. Next base: position 107,994,917 of record CM035171.1, on the reverse strand, counting down.
ATACCAAAAACTGTCTATCAATGCACTACGAACCAATGAGGACTTTTTCCATATCATTTGTAACATTACGGTTATGATTATACCGAATAATCCTAATCGTAATCATACCAAGTCCATCTATGCACTACAAAATACGCAGACGACTTTCAACATAATATAAACATGAGGATAATGACAATGATATAAGAATTCAATAAAACAAGTTCAAGAATTAGTTTATCCAGGAACTGATAACGTTCAAATTGTCAACATGATACTGCTTTGTAGAGTAAAATTCAAGAATGCTCAGAAGAATATTTCCATGAAAAGATACTGGATGAAGCAAAAATATCAAGGATATTCCACTAATTTCATGGAGTATAGAAGTCAAAACTTTAACCAACTGAGTATAATAAGGAATAGAATAACAAAAGAAATCCCCAGGCATGCGATAGACCGCACAGGCAGGTTATTCCAACAAAATAATAAATAACGGAATCAATCCGACGTAAAAGCATGTGATAGGATATTCAACAATGAATAATAAAGATTTTAATCGGTCCTGCAGAAACGCCTTGATACATACGATATTCCAACAAAATAATAAAGACGGAACCATGTCCAGTAGTAGAATGCATGCACGTGATGTTCCAATGTAATGATAAATAATGGAACCGAATCCCAAGGTAAGCGCATGCATGTGGATGTTCCAAATGAATGATAAAGAATGGAATAACGTAAGAATTTCACCAAGTATAGGGTAGCACAGCGTATCTGAGTTATTCCAATAGAATAACAAAGAATGGAATAACAGAATTTCTCTTCATGGATAAGAAAGAAATAATACTCCCTACCGTAAAAGAAACTGGATATAGGAGTAGTGAAGTAGCAGTCTTCTCTTCTTCTATAGATTTTCTCTCTATAATTTCTCTCTATAATAAGTGCTCTATAGCTTTAGTGAATTGGTGAGAAATGAAGGAAGAATGAGCTTCTATTTATAGAAAAATATAATTTCGATAATTGCACATTTTGGGGCTCGAAAAATTACATAACAATACCTCCAACTTTTCTTTCATTTTTAATTTAGTCCTGCAAGTATTATCAAACTTACACCACCTCCCCTAATAGTAAATAATGTGAATCAATAGTAAATCATGTGAATCAATAATTCTAGACATGTGAAAATACGAATTACAGTATAGTACCTCCATCTATACCTCCATTTTTAACTTAGTTATGTAAGTATTGTAAGACCCCAGCTTTTATAAATAAAGATGAATTTTCTATAAATATTATTTTTGAATATTATGGAATAAATTTGATATAATGTTATAGTTGTGGGTAATATTTATAAATTTTGCAAAGTAAGCAAGTTGTTATAAAATATTCGTTTGGTCTGGAATATTCTTTTTTGTCGGGGAATATTAAATGCGACGGCTCAATCATTAATGGACCCCTGGCGGAAGTATTGTCGTATTTAGAAAAGCGACAAAATTATTTTCTATAAAAAAATAACGGCAGAGGTGTTATTCAAATCAAAACCTGTTGAACTACCCTAAGTAGTAAAAAATACGATGTCTACGTAGTTGTATAATAAGAGCACACGATATTGATTATTGATGCTTACGTGAGAAGTCACTCATTTATGTTCAATTATTACTCTGATGGTTGTTGCATCATATCTCTTATATTATTTATTCAATTATTGTCACGTATCATCATCATATAATATGTTATAGTATTAAATTATTAATTGAGACGACAAGTTATAAATGATTAATAATTGTTGAAAGATTAAATATGTGTTGATTAAAAATAAAATGATTTGTGGTAATATTTATTCAATCCTTGATGTATATAAAAGGAATTTCCTTTATTTATTATTTTGAAATAGTAAGGGTTGATTTGATTAATGTGGATAGTTAAGGGTTAAATACGCAAATATTTCAAAATAAGCAAGTGGTTATAAAATATTCATTATTATTTGGGAATATTCGTTTTGGTGGTGGAATATTAAATCTTTCGGGAATATTAAATGCGACGGCCTTGACCATGTGTGTGGGCCCATAACGAAAGCGATTGGATGAAGAAAGCGACAAATATAAGTTGTTTTTAAATAACTACGTAGTTATTCTGAATAATCTTTGTTGGAATACCCGGTTGGTTAAAACACACTAATACGGCGTTGTTGAGCAGATAGCACACGGTATTGCACCAATTATTGATTCTTACGTGAAGAAGGCACTTACTCAATAATGGTTCACGATAATTCTTTATTCGATTATTTTATTGAGTTAATAATTGCTTTGTTGATATTTTATATTCTTTGTTGTTTGATAATTGTCATTACACAATATCTTTCATTATCGAAGCAATAATTCATATTATCTGAATAATATTATTAGATAACATTATTGGCAATGTCTAGAAAGTTACATCTAAGGAGAGGTTTGGTCACCTAATTGCGCGCCATGAAGAAGAAATTCTTATTGAAAGCCCTCTTTCTGAACCGGAGGCTATGCAGTTGTCGATATTGTGATTACTGTAATATTATTTGTGAATAATTAATTATTGATTTATATGATGAGGAAAATATTGATTTTATGTGGATATAGATGGAGAAAATTTTTAAAATGACAATTGTTGAAAATTAATATTTTATCTTTTTCTCGATAAAATAATTCATTTAAATATATTATTTTAATAATATATTAACGGTGATATTTTTACAACGAATGTGGGATATATGAGTATCTGAGGAGGAAGAGTATTTTTGTTGCAATAAATGTTTAAAACATGTTAAACATTTCGGTGGACCCCATTTATTGATTGAAATTTGATTATAGCACAATAAAATCGCTTGGTTGTGGATTTCGGTCAATTTCTATTTGGAATTTGGAAAAACTTTCTTCTGCAAAGTTGTAGAGAATTGAATTTCCTATAAAAACTCATGAGATTCGAATTTTCTAATGAAAGGGCTATTTATTATGAATTATTGAAGTTACGAAGCTCAAAATAATTAATTTTGAAAGTTTTAATTATGTTTTTTAAGAAAAACGTTTTTCAAATGTTGTTGGCCATCTTTAACATGTGCTTGATGGCTGAGATCAGATTGTCTAGATGGGCGTGAGAATTTATTAAATATATTAATATTATATTAAATTTTACGCTTTGGTGTTCTAAGCGATTTCTATAAATAGGGTCTTGGGTTAGAATTGAAAATCACACCGAAAATGAAGTTTTCTCTCTCTATATTATCGAGTATTCTTGTGAGTATTTTGAGTATACTTTGAGTATTGCTATCTGATTATGTAAGTCCAAGTCATAGCTTATATCCTGGTGTTTAAATTTAAATCTTTGATCTTTCGAGGTAAGGGATATTATTTTTTTTTCGTAATGATATTATTTCTTCAATATCATTATCTTTGAAATGTTGATCTGAAGTTTTATCAAATTTGAAACTTTTTTCATGTCGGGGAGTTACTATTCATGGGTTCTTATTCATGAGTTCTTATTCACGAAGTTCTTATTCATGAGTTCTTATTCACGAAGTTACTATTCACGAGTACTATTCATGAAGCGTGAAGATATTTTTTTGGAATTTCTATCTTTTGGTGTCGGAGTTACTATTCACGATACTCTGGCACTATTCACGATATCTGACACTATTCATTCAGAAAAATAAAATTTCTTCTTTTTGTCCAAATATCTATTACGGATACTAACTTTGATTGTATCCATGTTTTGATCATTCTTGAATTTTACACCACTATGATTATTTTTGAGGTATTTTTGGGGCGTGGATAAAACCAAGTACTGAATCCTTAATCCTTAATCCTTGTCATTTTGTTTCACCGGATTCGTTTCTTAAAAATATTTTCATCATCCTCGGTCTTAAATGATGATATTATTGAATATCTTTGGCTGTAGTGCAAAGATGAATGATTTCTGAAGAATATCTTTGGCACAGTAGTGCAAAGATGAGCAGTGTTGAGATGAACATGGCCAGATTGATTAATATCTTTGGCTGTAGTGCAAAGATGAGCAGTGTTTAAATGAACATGACCCAGTGATGAATATCTTTGGCACGTAGTGCAAAGATGAATATTTGATTCGGATGCATATTGATTGATGTTACGAGGATAAAATATTGATGATGGATTAAATTCATAGATTATAGTAGATTTCATTCTCTACGTAACTCTTACTATGAATTATTATTTCCATTGCGAATATTGATCTGAAACTTGTTGTCATTGTATTCTATCGATTTTTCCTGTTGAAGACTAACGATAATTTGTTGTATATTATCTTAGTCATAATATTCTTTCTTGGGCTAGTTGAGCTCACCCTTTTCCTTGTTGTTTCATTTTTCTTCTCGGGAGGCGAGAATGTAGCGAGTCTTGGTTGGGGTATGGAATGAAGGTTCTAGAGAGAGTTGTTTAGTAGTCCTCACCATTTTTGTAAAATAATGAATCAATAATTATAATGGGGATTTATTTGCATGTGGATATTGTCTAGAAGACAATATTATATTTAAACTCATTAAGATATATTGTAAGTATTTCACGACGACATTTGTATTATTGAAGTTGTAGTTTACTTTTTGTACCATGTATTTAGCGACTTCGAGAATGGGTGTTGTGTATACCTATTTTGGGGGCGCGTCACGGTTAATATCGAGCTTAGGGATATGATCTCTGGCGGAGATCGGGGAATAGAACTAGGAGGGAGAGCAGAGTAAAACCTTCGCTAGTGTGTCCTACCTAAGCTTATTTGTTGGTTGGTCATAATATAGGGGTATTATGTGATTTGTTAATTTATTTAATTAACCCTTGTTTTATGATAGTTTTTAAGAATGGCTGCTGAGAACATTAACAATGGAGTGAATGAGATCGTGGAGACACCTCTAATCGCCAACCAGGATAATGTGATGTCAGGCGAAGAAGGAATTAGAGATATCCATGTGGTGAGTGAAGAATTGATAGTTGCACCCGAGATAATCGCAGAGGTAACAAATTTGAGTGAGGAAGAAGAAGAGAAGAAGAGGTACACGAAGAGAGTTTATTAGAGGTATTTTATGATCGAAATATAGAATTGCAAAATCGTATTCATGAGTTAGAAGAGCGAGCTAAAGAATTGCGAGGCGATCGTGGAGCAAAAGGATGCAACGATTCAAGCTTGTGTTACCCGATCGTGATGCTTGAAATGAAGCACTCTTTGGCGAGTATAAGATGATAAAATTTGGAATCGATTTGAAAGAAGAAATAAGCGAGCGAGTGAGAATGAGTGATGCATGGGTAAAAAGCTGCACGCGCGACGCGTTGATATTATGGAAAGAGATGTCCAATCTAAAAGAGAAGATTTAACGATGACGGGAAGGCGTCGGCAAAGACAACATCGACACCATCAACAAATTCTAGGAAAAGAGAACGATCGCCGATTAGATGCTACTGATGTGGAGAGGAGGGGACATATAAGGTCAAACTGTTCAAAGCCTTCCAAGGTATGCTATAATTGTGGAAAAGAAGGACATATCGCTCGAGATTTATGCGATATCGAAACCCAACCAGCGTGAATGGTGACTCAAAAGGATGTCCCGAAAAAGTCAAAGTCAGCGGTTCTTGGAAGGCGTTTGTCGTGGCCAGGTCAAAAATGCAAGGAACCCAAACGAAGTTAGCACGGGTTAGTTAATTATAAATTCTTGCGAAGTATATACCTTACTAGAATCTGGGTTCTACCCATTCTTTTATCTCTCTTGCTTACGCTCAACGTTTGAACTTGACTACGGAGAAATTAGACTTTGACCTATTTATGGAGAATCCATTAGGAGAAACTTTCATTACATCATTGTTTAGAAATCTTGTTTGATTCAGTTGGCACTATCACATTACTCATTAACCTTATTTCTATAGAAATATTTGCTTTTGATGTGATTTTAAGGTTAACTACTCATCATGCCAAAATTGATTGCTTTTGTAAGGTTGTTAGTTTTCATATTCTAAGCAACTTTGTTATTCAATTCAAGCAATCAAACCATTGTAGTCAAACATTTTCATATCAAGCCATGAAATCATTCGTTTATTACGGATGTCAAGTTTTCTTAGTCCATATTATGGATTTGAATAAAGACACGTCGATTTGAATAATATTCACATTGTTATTGATTTTTCTGACGTATTTCTGAAGAATTTCTTGGCTTACTCCCAAAGCTTCGATATTAAATTTTGTATCGACTTTGAACCCATACAAAAAACTCATTTCTAAAATCTCATATCGAATGGCTCTATTGAACTTCGAGAGTTAAAAATTCAACTATAAATTTGGTACTGAGCCTTTATCTTGTGACTTCCTTTGTGGAATTCACCGCCGCGAACTCTCTGTAGGGGGCGTCATATTAGATGCGATAATAAAAGCGATAGGTGTCATTGTGACGTCTTATCCAAGATTGGGATATGAGTCGCGATTGAGAGCAACCTAAGTCGATGTCGAAATCGTAGCTTTCAGGCTTAGTTGGTTATTATCGGAGATTCGTTGAAGGATATTCTCGAATCGCTATTCCATTAACGCAATGACTCATAGAGATACAAAATTCGAATGGAGCAAGGAATGTGGGAAGAGCTTGAAGAACTCAAGAGGAGACTCATTTAAAGACATGTTACGATCATGCCATCCTGAAAGCGAGCGTGGTAGTGGTAGCGATGAGTAGAAGATTATATCTTGAGAGCGAGTGCGATGATGTCAAGTATCTGCATAGAGCCAACTTTAATAGAAAAAGTTAAGGTTGCTCAAGCCACCAGACCCGGAGTTGATCGCGTATGAAGAAGAAAGTACAAGAAGGAGCTATTCGGAAGCGAGAATTGATGAAGAAGGAATACTTGAGTCCACTCTGAGACTTTGTGTTCTAACGACTACGATTTGAAGTACAAGATTATGATGGAGGCACACAATCGCCATTTGCAATCCATCTGGAAGTACTAAAATGTATCGTGATCTTGACATACATTTTGGTGGAACAATATGAAGAGAGATTGCAAAGTTTATCTCGATGTGTTTAACTTGCAACGTGTAAAGGCGAAGAGCATCTTGTACCTAAGGGTCCGTTGCAACCACTTGAGATTCCTGGAATGGAAGTGGGAACACATTACTATGGATTTCGTTCACGGGTCTTCCTGCGGTTTCTCAAGACATCAATGCTATTTGGGTTATTGTTGATAGATTAACCAAGTCTCGCTCATTTCTTCTGAAATCACGAGACTTATTCCTTGAACGTCTTTCTCGTATATACGTAAATGAGATTGTGAGATTACATGGCATGCCGGTATCCATAGTTTTAGATCGTGACCCAAGATTCACTTCATGATTTTGGGTTAGTTTGTAAAAAGCTATGGGCACGAATTTGATTGGTTTGGCATACCATCCTCAAAGCGGATGGGCAATCGAAAAGGACTACTCAAACTCTTGAAGATATATTAAAACTCATGTCCTAGATTTCAAAGGAAGTTGGGATAAGTACTTGCCATTGGTGGAATTCTCATACAACAATAGTTATTAAACAAATATAGGCATGGTTCCATTCAAGCATTATATGGACAAAAATGTCGTTCTCGATATGTTGGGATGAGGTGGGTGAAGCAACATTGTTGGGACCCGAGTTAAACGTATGTATGACTACCGAAAAGATCCAAATGATTCGACAACGTATACAAAAGCGGCACAAGATCGACAAAAGAGTTATGCGGATCTTCATCGAAAGGGCGTGGAATTTAATGTAGGGGATCATGTATTGTTGTGAGTTGCTCCATGGAAGGGAGTTACAAGATTTGGGAAGAGAGGAAAGCTCGATCCACGATTTATCGGACCATTTCAAATTCTTGACCAAGTAGGAAATGTAGCCTATAGACTTGCGTTACCTCCGAAGTATGTCTCGTGTTCATAATGTGTTTCACATATCATGCTTCGTAAATATGTGAAAGACCCGAACCACGTTATTGAGTTAGAACCCAGGACGAGATAGCAAAGACTTAACGTATGAGGAGGTACACATCAAGATGTTGGATAGGAAGGAGCATGTCCTACGCTATGAAAGGTTATACCACAAGTTAAAGTTTTGTGGAGGAATCATGCTTTATAGAGGAAATGACACGGGAGTTGGAAAGCGGAAATGAAAGCGAGGTATCCTCACCTTTTGAAACACCAGTCGTCGTCGATTTCGAGGACGAAAATTTCATAAGGAGGAGAGGTTGTAAGACCAAAAATTTTTAAATAAAAGGAATTTCCTTTATTTATTATTTTGAAATAGTAAGGGTTGATTTGATTAATGTGGATAGTTAAGGGTTAAATATGCAAATATTTCAAAATAAGCAGTGGTTATAAAATATTCATTGTTGTCGGGGAATATTAGTTTGGTGGTGGAATATTAAATGCGATTCGGGGAATATTAAATGCGACAGTAGCGACCATGTGTGGGCTCCATAACTGAGCGATTGGATGAAGAAAACGACAAATATAAGTTGTTTTTAAATAACGGCGTAGTAGTTATTCACAGATTATCTTGTTGGAATACCCGGTGGTTAAAACACACTAATATCGCGTTGTTGAGCAGTAGCACTTGCAGTATTGCACCAATTATTGATTCTTACGTGAAGGCACTACTCAATAATGGTTCTGATAATTCTTATTCGATATTTTATTGAGTTAATAATTCTTTGCGTTGATATTTTATATTCTTTGTTGTTTGATAATTGTCATTACTGCGGTATCTTTCATTATCGAAGCAATAATTCATATTATCTGAATAATATTATTAGATAACATTATTGGCAATGTCTAGAAAGTTACATCTAAGGAGAGGTTTGGTCACCTAATTGCGGCGCGATGAAGAAGAAATTCTTATTGGAAAGCCCCTCTTTCTGAGGAAGCGCACTGGTTGTCGATATTGTGATTACGTAATATTATTTGTGAATAATTAATTATTGATTTATATGATGAGGAAAATATTGATTTTATGTGGATATAGATGGAAAAATTTTTAAAATGACAATTGTTGAAAATTAATATTTTATCTTTTACGATAAAATAATTCGTTTAAATATATTATTTTAATAATATATTAGCGGTGATATTTTACAACGAATGTGGGATATATGAGTATATGAGGAGGAAGAGTATTTTTGTTGCAATAAATGTTTAAAACATGTTAAACATGTCGGTGGACCCCATTTATTGACTGAAATTTGATTATAGCCTATAAAATTGCCCGTTTATGGATTTCGGTCAATTTCTATTTGGAATTTGGAAAAACTTTCTTCTGCAAAGTTGTAGAGAATTGAATTTCCTATAAAAACTCGCGAGATTCGAATTTTCTGATGAAAGGGCTATTTATTATGAATTATTGAAGTTCTGAAGCTCCGAAATAATTAATTTTTGAAAGTTTTAATTATGTTTTTTAAGAAAAACGTTTTTCAAATGTTGTTGGCCATCTTTAACATGTGCTTGATGGCTGAGATCAGATTGTCTAGATGGGCGTAGAGAATTTATTAAATATATTAATATTATATTAAATTTTCTGCTTTGGTGTTCTAAGCAATTTCCTATAAATAGGGTGCTTAGGTTAGAATTGAAAATCACAAGCTGAAGTTTTCTCTCTATATATTATCGGCGTATTCTTGTGAGTATTTTGAGTATACTTTGAGTATTGCTATCTGTCTGCAAGTCCAAGTCATAACTTTATATCAGGTGTTTAAATTTAGATCTTGATCTTTCGAGGTAAGGGATATTATTTTTTTTCGTAATGATATTATTTCTTCAATATCATTATCTTTGAAATGTTGATCTGAAGTTTTATCAAATTTGGAACTTTTTCATGTCGGGGTTACTATTCATGGGTTCTTATTCATGAGTTCTTATTCACGAGTTCTTATTAAGCGAGTTCTTATTCACGAGTTCTTATTCACGAGTACTATTCATGAAGCGTGAAGATGTTTTTGTGGAATTTCTATCTTTTGGTGTCGGATTTACTATTCACGTATCTGGCCTTTATTCACGTATCTGACGGCACTTTATTCATAGAAAATAAAATTTCTTCTTTTTGTCCAAAATATCTATTCGGATACTAACTCGATTGTATCCATGTTTTGATCATTCTTGAATTTTACACCACTATGATTATTTTTGAGGTATTTTTGAAGGCGTGGATAAAACCAAAAATGAATCCTTAATCCTTAATCCTTGTCATTTTGTTTCCTTTGGATTCGTTTCTTTAAAAATATTTTTCATCATCCTCGGTCTTAAATGATGATATTATTGAATATCTTTGGCACAGTAGTGCAAAAGATGAATGATTTCTGAAGAATATCTTTGGCTGTAGTGCAAAGATGAGCAGTGTTGAGATGAACATGATGGATTGATTAATATCTTTGGCACATGGTGCAAAGATGAGCAGTGTTTAAATGAACATGACGGTGATGAATATCTTTGGCACAGTAGTGCAAAGATGAATATTTGATTCGGATGCATATTGATTGATGTTCTGAGGATAAAATATTGATGATGGATTATTAAATTCATAGATTATAGTAGATTTCATTCTCTACGTAACTCTTACATGAATTATTATTTCATTATGAATATTGATCCGAAACTTGTTGTCTATTGTATTCTATCGGTTTTTCCTGTTGAAGACTAACGATAATTTGTTGTATATTATCTTAGTCGTAATATTCTTCTTTGGGCTAGTTGAGCTCACCCTTTTCCTTGTTGTTTCATTTTTTCTTCTCGGGAGGCGAGAATGTAGCGAGTCTTAGTTGGGGTATGGAATGAAGGTTCTAGAGAGTTGTTTAGTAGTCCTCACCATTTTTGTAAAATAATGAATCAATAATTATAATGGGGATTTATTTGCATGTGGATATTGTCTAGAAGACAATATTATATTTAAACTCACAGATATATATTGTCGTATTTCACACGACATTTGTATTATTGAAGTTGTAGTTTACTTTTTGTACCATGTATTTAGCGACTCGAGAATGGGTGTTGTGTATACTATTTTGGGGGCGTCACGATTGATATCGAGCTTAGGGATATGATCTCTGGCGGAGATCGGGGAATAGAACTAGGAGGGAGAGACGAGTAAAACCTTCATTTAGTGTGTCCTACCTAAGCTTATTTGTTGGTTGAGTCGTAATATAGGGGTATTATGTGATTTGTTAATTTATTTAATTAACCCTTGTTTTATGATAGTTTTTAAGAATGGTACTTTTGAGAACATTAAGTGTAAGACCCCGAAAATTTTTTTTAAATAAAAAGGAATTTCCTTTATTTATTATTTTGAAATAGTAAGGGTTGATTTGATTAATGTGGATAGTTAAGGGTAAAATCATGCAAATATTTCAAAATAAGCAAGTGGTTATAAAATATTCATTGTTGTTGGGGAATATTCGTTTGGTGGTGGAATATTAAATGCTTATCGGGGAATATTAAATGCGGACCAGTAGCGACCCATGTGTGGGCCCCATAACTAAAAGCGATTGGATGAAGAAAGCAACAAATATAAGTTGGTTAAAAATAACGAGCGTAGTTATTCTGAATTAAGGCCGTTGGAATACTCCGTTGGTTAAAATACTGATGTCTGGCGTGGTTGCATGATGCGCATTACGGTATTACACAGATATTGTTGAATTATTGATCCTTACGTAAGATAGCACTACTCGATAATTTTCACAGATGAATTCTTTATTCAATATTTTATTTTATTGATTCAATAATTCTTTGCGTTGATATTTTATATTATTGTTGTTCAATAATTGTCACCGCGACATTATCTCTCCATTATCGGATCAATAATTCATATTATTTAAATAATATTATTAGATAGCATTATTGGCAATGTCTAGAAAGTTTTGTCGAGGAGAGGTTTGGTCACCTAATTAATTGCGCGCCAAGTGAGGAGAGATCCTTATTGGAAAGCCCCTTTTCTGAGGAGCGGCACTGGTTGTCATAATTGTGATTACGTAATATTATTTGTGAATAATTAATTATTGATTCATATGATAAAGAAATATTTATTTTATGTGGATGTAAATGATGGATTTATTTATGTGGTTATAAATGAAGAAATTATTGTTGAGGTGTTTTATCGATATTTTATCGGATTGGAGGTATTAAAAATCAAATCGGGGTTTTGAGATATATTGCGGGGTTATAATTTTAATCCGACCGTTGGATTGTGGTAATTTTTGGTATGTTATACATACATAAGTTGAGTATATGTCCACAAATTTTGAACCGTTAAAAATGCACGAATGATTTGTTATGAATTTTAAGAGGTGTGCGATTAGGAAATTAGGGTTATAATTGATTTTGGTGGAAAATTCTAGAATTGAGTGGGCCCCACTTGTGGTTGGTGAAGAAATGTGCTGAATTTTATTTCAAATGTGGTGGGTGGCAATAGTAGCGGTAAAGCCATCGGTGGCGAAGTCAAGTCTGCTTGGTAGACTAACGTTTTCCTATAAATAGAGGGCTTAAGTTAAATTGAAAATCACACCGAAACAAAGTTTTCTCTCTTTCTCTCTCTATATTATTGAGCGTATTATGTGAGTATTTTGTGAGTATTTAGATACTTTGAGAGTTCTTTGTTAAATTACAAGTTTCATTCGGCATCACTTGAGAGACCTTTCTTCCAAATCTTGATTCTTTGAGGTAAGGGATATTATTTTTTTCGAATGATATTATTTCTTCAATATCATTATGTTGAAATATTGATCTGAAGTTTTTATCAAATTTGGAACTTTTTCATGTATGGGGTTACTATTCATGAGTTCTTATTCACGAGTTACTATTCATGAGTTACTTATTCACGAGTTCTTATTCACGAGTACTATTAAGCTGAAGCGTGAAAATATTTTTTTTGTGGAATTTCTATCTCTTTTGGTGTCGAGTTACTATTCACGTATCTGACTTATTCACGTATCTGACCTATTCACGTGTCTGGCACTATTCATCGAAAAATAAAATTTCTTCTTTTCATCCAAAATATCTATTACGGATACTAGCTTTGATTGTATCCATGTTTTGATCATTCTTGAATTTTACACCACTTTGATTATTTTGAGTTTATTTTTGGACGTGGATAAAATAAAGTACGAATCCTTAATCCTTAATCCTTGTCATTTTGTTTCCTTTGGATTCGTTTCTTTAAAATATTTTTCATCATCCTCGGTCTTAAATGATGATATTATTGAATATCTTTGGCTTGTAGTGCAAAGATGAATGATTTCTGAAGAATATCTTTGGCACCTGTAGTGCAAAGATGAGCAGTGTTGAGATGAACATGACCGATCGATTAATATCTTTGGCACAGTAGTGTGCAGATGAGCAGTGTTTAAATGAACATGACGGTGATGAATATCTTTGGCCTATAGTGCAAAGATGAATATTTGATTCAGATGTTTATGGATTGATGTTACGGGGATAAAAGATGAGCGATGAACTTTTAAATTCATATATAGAAGATAGTAGTTTGCATTCTCTACTTAACTCTTCTAATGAATTATTATTTCAATGCGAATATTGATTTAAAATTTGTTGTTTATTGTATTCTATTAAATTTTTCCTGTTGAAGACTAACGATAATTTGTTGTATATTATCTTAGTCATAATATTCTTTCTTGAGCTAGTTGAGCTCACCCTTTTCCTTTTGTTCCATTCTTCTTCTCGGGGCGAGAATATAGCGAGTATGCAGTCGGGGTATGGAATGAAGGTTTTAGAAAGGATTGTTTAGTAGTCCTCGCCATTTTTGTAAAATAATGTATCAATAAATGTGATGAGGATTTATTTGAGTATAGATATTATGAAGAAGATAATATTTGTATTTAAACTCACAGATTTCTTTGTTGTAGTAATAAAGTAGTAGTTGTTTACATACCATGTATTGACAACTCGTAATGGGTGATGTATACCTATTTTGGGGGCGTCACGGTTGGTATCGAGCTTAGGGATATGGTCTCTGGCGGAGATCGGGAATAGAACTAGGAGGGAGAGGCGAGTAAATCCTTCGCTAGTGTGTCCTACTAAAGCTTATTTGTTAGTTGGTCGATATATAGGGATATTATGTGATATATTGATTTTCTTAATTAACCCTTATTTTATGATGATATTTGAGAATGTCGTGAGAATATTAACAATGGAAATGAGAGGCGTGGAGACGCTTTGTACTCACCAACGAGGAGAAAACGTGCAGCAGTGACATGTTCCTCCCGTGAATAACACCATTGAAGCGATGATGAGCGAGGGATGTTTAGAAGCTTTTTGCGGTTCATGCAAAATCGAGACGAGAAACTTCGTGTTCAAAATCTGAGGAGGAAATGATAGCAATTCACGGGTTGTCACGACCAAGCGAGTTCAAAGAGTTGGGACCACCAGAATTTAAGGAAAGCGAGATCCGATCATGGCGGAAACATGGGTCAAACAAATTACCAAGATATTCGATGTCTTGGGATGCACGGAGGAACAAAGGTTCCATTCGCCACCTTTATGTTCCGTGGCGAGGCGACTCGGTGGAGTGTCGTGAAGCGTACCCATCCAGTACTTTTCGGCGTGTCTTGGGAGACATTTCAGAGACTATTTAATGACAAATACTTTCACGAAAGTGTTAATCGTATGAAGGAAGTGGAGTTCATCGATTAGAGCAAAACAACATGGCGGTGTCTCGATGCGAGGCAAAGTTTGCGAGTTATCGGGTTTGCACCTCATTTGGTGGAGAATGAGGAGCGTATATGTAGCGGATGTTTCTTAGAAGTTTGAAACCGGCGTACGTCGATTACCTCATTTCTCATAAACTTTCTCTTTATTCGGATGTTATAAATGAGGCTCAATTATTAGTGCGAGATAACGAGTACGGTCAACCGAGGACCATAACCGAGGATCGTACGAGAGATAGCGGTCAATGTAGAATAATGATAACTGCGGAGAAAAGAAAGCAGACGGACAGAAATGGTAACCACTCTGGTGGTAATCATGGTCATGAAAAGCGAAGAAAGCGAGTCGGGAGGAGATTTTAAAAAGAGGAGATTTAATAACGACTATGTGAAGACAGCAGTCTTGCGTGAATCGGTTCTAAGGGAGGAGAACGACCACCGGTCATATCTTCTAAATCATGCGAAAAAGAGGACATATCGATCAAACCGCCCTGACAACATTCAAGGTATGCTATAGTTGTGGAAAGGAAGGACATATCGCTTCGAGATTGTATGGTAGCGAAACCTAGTTCAATGAGGACGGTGACTCGAAAAGATCATCCCGAAAAAGTCAAAGTCAACGATTAAAGGAAGGCGTTTGTTGTGGTTGGTCATAATCGAGAAACCAAGCGAGGTGATCACGGGTAAGCTATTTATAAATTCTTGCGAAGTTTATACCTTACTTGATCTGGTCTATACCCATTCATTTATCTCTCCTGCATGTGCTCAACGTTTAAACTTGACTCAGGAGAAATTAGACTTTGACTATCTGTGGAAACTCAGTTAGGAGAAACTTTCATCACATCCACTGCTTATAAATCTTGTTTGATTCAAGTTGGCACCATTACCTTACCCGTTGACCTTATCTCTTTAAAGATACTTGCTTTTGATGTGATTTTAGGGATTGATTGGTTAACTACTCATCATGCCAAAATTGATTGTTTTCGTAAGGTTGTTAGTTTTTCATATTCAACCAACTGTTATGCAATTCAAGCAACTAAACCATTAAAATCAATCACTATCATATCTAATCATAAAGCTATTCGTTTATTGAAAAAGCGGATGTCAAGCTTTCTTAGCCCATGTTATGGATTTGAATAAAGACACGTCAAATTTGAATAATATTCTGTTGTTATTGACTTTCCCGACGTATTTCAAGAAGAACTTCGATTACCCCCCGAGCGTGAAGTTGAATTCTTTATTGATCTTGAACACGGTACAAAGCCCATTTCTAAAACCCCATATCGAATGGCTCTATTGAACTTCAGGAGTTAAAGGTCCAACTACGGAATTGTTGGACATTGGTTTCATTCGTCTAGTACATCTCCTTGGGGTGCTCCTGTTTTATTTGTAAAGAAGAAAGCGGGGAGTATGCGACTTTGTATTGACTATCGGAATTGAACCATGTCACCATCAAGAATAGGTATCCTCACCTCGTATTGATGACTTGTTTGACCGATTCTGAGGGCACAATTCTTTTCAAAATCGATCTTAGATTACGGATATCATCAATTGAAGATTTGAATCGAGGATATTCAAAAGCGCCTTGAGAACTCGGTATGGGCATTATGAATTCTTAGTCATGTCTTTCGGACTAACTAATGCTCCCTGTGGCTTTCATGGATATGATGAACCGAGTATTCAGGAATATTTAGATCGATTCGTTGTTGTCTTTATTGATGACATCCTTATATATTCCAAAAGTCGTGAAGATCATGAGCACCATTTGAAGTTTGGTACTCCAAAGGCTTCGTGAAAACCAACTATATGACAAATTGAAGAAATGCGAGCTACGGCTTGAAGAAGTAGCATTTCTTGGGCATGTGGTGTCAAAACATGGAGTATCTGTTGATCCGTGAAGATTGAAGCAATCTGAAGTTGGGAGCAACCAAAAGTCGTGGCCCGAAATCAAGTCGTAGCTTTTGGGCTTAAATGGTTATTATCGGAGATTCGTGGAAGGGTTTTCTCGAATCGCTACTCCATTAACTTCGGCTAACTTCGGAAGGATACAAAATTCGTTTGGAATGAAGAATCACGAGAAAAGTTTCCAAGAGCTTAAGAGGAGACTTATTTCGGCACTGTTCTAACAATACCATCCGGTTCGGATGGATTTGTTATCTCTGACCGATGCTTGAGCAAAGGGTTAGGATGTGTTCTCATGCAACGTGGGAAAGTCATAGCCTATGCCTCGCGACAACTTAAAGAGTATGAGAGGAATTATCCTACTCATGATCTAGAGTTAGCGGCCCGATCGTTTCAGCGCTAAAGATATGGAGGCACAATCTATATGGGGAGAAAGTGGAGATATATTCGGACCATAAAAGCCTTAAATATTTCTTCACTCAAAAAGAACTCAACATGCGGCGGCGACGCGTTGGCTCGAGCTATTGAAAGACTACGACCACACTTATTCAATACCATCCCGGTAAAGCGAACGTGGTAGTGAGCGCATTAAGTAGAAGATCATATCTTGAGAACGAGTGCGATGATGTCAAATATACGCGTAGAGCCAACTTTAATAGAAAAAGTTAAGGTTGCTCGAAGCCATTGACCGGGCGATGCGTATGAAGAAGAAAGTACAAGAAGGAGCTATTAGGAAGTGAGAATTGATGAAGAAGGAATACTTGAGTCCACTCTAGACTTTGTGTTCCTAACGACTCGATTTGAAGTACAAGATTATGATGGAGGCACACAATACACCATTTGCAATCCATCACGGAAGTACTAAAATGTATCGTGATCTTCGACATACATTTTGGTGGAACAATATGAAGAGAGAGATTGCAAAGTTTATCTCAATGTGTTTAACTTGTCAACGTGTAAAGGCGGAGCATCTAGTACCTAAGGGTCCGTTGCAACCACTTGAGATTCCGGAATGGAAGTGGGAACACATTACTATGGATTTCGTTACGGGTCTTCCTACGGTTTCTCAAGGCATCAATGCTATTTGGGTTATTGTTGATAGATTAACCAAGTCTGCTCATTTCTTGCCGATACGGGAGACTTATTCACTGAGCGTCTTGCTAGTATATGCGTGAATGAGATTGTGAGGTTGCGTGGCATGCTGTATCCATAGTTTGGGATCGTGACCCAAGATTCACTTCAAGATTTTGGGTTAGCTTGCAAAAAGCTATGGGCACAGATTTGCGATTTAGTTGACATACCATCCCCAAACGGACGAACAATCGAGAGAGGACTATTTAAACTCTTGAAGATTTATTAAGACTACGTGTCCTGAACTTCAAGGGCGGTTGGGATAAGTATTTACCATTGGTGGAATTCTCCTACAACAACAAAGATTATCGAGCAAGTATAGGTGTGGCTCCATTTGAAGCATTATATGGACGAAAATGTCGTTCTCCAATATGTTGGGATGAGGTGGGTGAAGCAACATTGTTGGGACCCGAGTTAGTACGTAGGACTACCGAAAAGATCCAAATGATTCGACAACGTATACAAACGGCACAAGATCGACAAAAGAGTTATGCGGATCTCCATCGAAAGGACGTGGAATTTAATGTAGGGGATCATGTATTGTTGCGAGTTGCTCCATGGAAGGGAGTTACAAGATTTGGGAAGAGAGGAAAGCTCGATCCACGATTTATTGGTCCATTTCAAATTCTTGACCAGAAGTAGGAAATGTAGCCTATAGACTTGCGTTACCTCCGAGTATGTCTCGTGTTCATAATGTGTTTCACATATCTCGTACTTAAGAATATGTGAAAGACCCGAACCACGTTATTGAGTTAGAACCCGGACGAGATAGCCAAAGACTTAACGTATGAGGAGGTACTATCAAGATCTTGGATAGGAAGGAGCATGTCCCTACGCCAAGAAAGGTCATACCACAAGTTAAAGTTTTGTGGAGGAATCATGCTATAGAGGAAATGACACAGGAATTGGAAACGGAAATGAAAGCGAGGTATCCTCACCTTTTGAAACACCAGTCACGTCGTCAATTTCGAGGACGAAATTTCATAAGGAGGGAGGTTGTAAGACCGAAATTTTTTTAAATAAAAGGAATTTCCTTTATTTATTATTTTGAAATAGTAAGGGTTGATTTGATTAATGTGGATAGTTAAGGGTAAAATCATAAATATTTCAAAATAAGCAAGTGGTTATAAAATATTCATTGTTGTTTGGGAATATTCGTTTGGTCGTGGAATATTAAATCTTTATCGGGGAATATTAAATGCGGCAGTAGCGACCATGTGTGAGCCCAATGGCGGAAAGCGATTGGATGAAGAAAAGCGACAAATATAAGTTGGTTAAAAATAACACAGCGTAGTTATTCTGAATTAAGGCATTGGAATACCCGGTGGTTAAAATCTGATGTCTGGCATTAGTTGCAGAAGAAAGCACTACCAGCATTATTGCAGATATTGTTGAATTATTGATCCTTACGTAAGATGGCACTCTTTCAATAATTTTCACGATGATTCTTTATTCAATATTTTATTTTATTGATTCAATAATTCTTGCGTTGATATTTTATATTATTGTTGTTCAATAATTGTCAACTTTGCATTATCTCCATTATCGGATCAATAATTCATATTATTTAAATAATATTATTAGATAGCATTATTGGCAATGTCTGGAAAGTTACATCAAGGAGAGGTTTGTCACCTAATTGCGCGCCGCCCGATGAGAGAGATCCTTATTGAAAGCCCTTCTTTCTGGGAGCGGCTGGTTGTCATAATTGTGATTACGTAATATTATTTGTGAATAATTAATTATTGATTCATATGATAAAGAAATATTTATTTTATGTGGATGTAAATGATGGATTTATTTATGTGGTTATAAATGAAGAAATTATTGTTGAGGTGTTTTATCGGTATTTTATCGGATTGGAGGTATTAAAAATCAAATCGGGGTTTTGAGATATATTAATGGGGTTATAATTTTAATCCGAATAGTTGGATTGTTGTAGTAATTTTTGGGTATGTTATACATACATAAGTTGAGTATATGTCCACAAATTTTGAAACCGTTAAAAATGCACGAATGATTTGTTATGAATTTTAAGAGGTGTCTACGATTAGGAAATTAGGGGTTATAATTGATTTTGGTGGAAAATTCTAGAATTGAGTGGGCCCCACTTGTGGTTGGTGAAGAAATGTGCTGAATTTTATTTCAAATGTGGTGGGTGGCAATAGTAGCGAGTAAAGCCATCAGTGTAAAGGTCGAAATCTGCCTTCGCGGCTAACATTTTCTATAAATAGAGGCTAAGTTAGAATTGAAAATCACACGAAAACAAAGTTTTCTCTCTTTCTCTCTATATATTATTGAGCGTATTTTGTGAGTATTTAGATACTTTGAGAGTTCTTTGTTAAAGATACAAGTTTCATTCAAAGATCACTTGAGCCTTTCCTTCCAAGAAATCTTGATTCTTTGAGGTAAGGGATATTATTTTTTTCAGAATGATATTATTTCTTCAATATCATTATGTTGAAATATTGATCTGAAGTTTTATCAAATTTGGAACTTTTTCATGTCGGGTTACTATTCATGAGTTACTATTCACGAGTTACTATTCATGAGTTACTATTCACGATTCTTATTCACGAGTACTATTAATGAAGCGTGAAAATATTTTTTTGTGGAATTTCTATCTTTTGGTGTCGGAGTTACTATTCACGTATCGGACTATTCACGTATCTGACTATTCATCGAAAAATAAAATTTCTTCTTTTCGTCCAAAATATCTATTACGGATACTAGCTTTGATTGTATCCATGTTTTGATCATTCTTGAATTTTACACCACTTGTGATTATTTTTGAGTTATTTTTGGGCGTGGATAAAATAAAAGTCTGAATCCTTAATCCTTAATCCTTGTCATTTTGTTTCACTTTGGATTCGTTTCTTTAAAAATATTTTCATCATCCTCGATTCTTAAATGATGATATTATTGAATATCTTTGGCACATGTAGTGCAAAGATGAATGATTTCTGAAGAATATCTTTGGCACATGGTGCAAAGATGAGCAGTGTTGAGATGAACATGACCGATCGATTAATATCTTTGGCTGTAGTGCAAAGATGAGCAGTGTTTAAATGAACATGACCAATGATGAATATCTTTGGCACAGTAGTGCAAAGATGAATATTTGATTCAGGATGTTTATGGATTGATGTTACGAGGATAAAAGATAGACGATGAACTTTTAAATTCATATATAGAAGATAGTAGTTTGCATTCTCTACTTAACTCTTCTAATGAATTATTATTTCATTGCGAATATTGATTTAAAATTTGTTGTCTATTGTATTCTATTAAATTTTTCCTGTTGAAGACTAACGATAATTTGTTGTATATTATCTTAGTCATAATATTCTTTTATGAGCTAGTTGAGCTCACCCTTTTCCTTTTGTTCCATTCTTCTCGGGAGGCGAGAATATAAGCGAGTACTGCAGTGGGGTATGGAATGAAGGTTTTAGAAAGGATTGTTTAGTAGTCCTCACCATTTTTGTAAAATAATGTATCAATAAATGTGATGAGGATTTATTTGAGTATAGATATTGTCTAGAAGATAATATTTGTATTTAAACTCACAGTTTTACTGTTGTAGTAATAAAGTTGTAGTTGTTTCTGTACCATGTATTGACAACTCAGAATGGGTGATGTATACCTATTTTGGGTGCGTCACATTAACAATGGAGTGAATGAGATCGTGGAGACACCTCTAATCGCCAACCAGGATAATGTGATGTCAAAGAAGAAGGAATTAGAGATATCCATGTGGTGAGTGAAGAATTGATAGTTGCACCGAGATAATCGCAGAGGTAACAAATTGAGAGTGAGGAAGAAGAGGAAGAAGAGGTACACAAAGAGAGTTTATTAGAGGTATTTTATGATCGAAATATAGAATTGCAAAATCGTATTCATGAGTTAGAAGAAGCGAAAGCAAAGAATTGCGGCGATCGTGGAGCAAAAGGATGCAACGATTCAAGCTTGTGTTACCCGAATCGTGATGCTTGAATGAAGCACTCTTTAGCGAGTATAAGATGATAAAGTGGAATCGAAATGAAAGAAGAAATAAGCGAATGAGTGAGAATGAGTGATGCATGGGTAAAAAGGCACTTGCACGAGCGTTGATATTATGGAAAGAGATGTCCAATCTAAAAGAAAGATTTAACGATGGCGGGAAGGCGTCGGCAAACAACATCAAAGACCATCAACAAATTCTAGGGAAGAGAACGATCGCCGATTAGATGCTACGAGATGTGGAGAGGAGAGGTACATATAAAATTAACTGTTCAAAGCCTTCCAAGGTATGCTATAATTGTGGAAAAGAAGGACATATCGCTCGAGATTATGCGATATCGAAAAACCGACCAGCCGTGAATGGTGACTCAAAAGGATGTCCCGAGAAAAGTCAAAGTCAACGGTTCTTGGAAGAAGCGTTTGTCGTGACCAATAAAAATGCAAGAACCCCCAAACGAAGTTAGCACGGGTTAGTTAATTATAAATTATTACAAGTATATACCTTACTAGAATCTGGGTTCTACCCATTCTTTTATCTCTCTTGCTTTGCGCTCAACGTTTGAACTTGACTACGGAGAAATTAGACTTTGACCTATTTATGGAGAATCCATTAGGAGAAACTTTCATTACATCTGTTGTTTAGAAATCTTGTTTGATTCAGTTGGCACTATCACATTACACATTAACCTTATTTCTATAGAAATATTTGCTTTTGATGTGATTTTAAGGTTAACTACTCATCATGCCAAAATTGATTGCTTTTGTAAGGTTGTTAGTTTTCATATTCCTAAGCAACTTGTTATTCAATTTCAAGCAATCAAACCATTGTAGTCAAACATTTTCATATCAAGCCATGAAGTCATTCGTTTATTACTGGATGTCAAGTTTTCTTAGTCCATGTTATGGATTTGAATAAAGACACGTCGATTTGAATAATATTCTGTTGTTATTGATTTTTCCCGACGTATTTCTGAAGAATTTCTTGGCTTACTCCCAAAGCTTTGATATTAAATTTTGTATCGACTTTGAACCCAGTACAAAACTCATTTCTAAAATCTCATATCGAATGGCTCTATTGAACTTGAGGAGTTAAAATTCAACTATAGAATTTGGTACTGAGCCTTTATCTTGTGACTTCCTTTGTGGAATTCACCGAAGCCGAACTCTCTATCAGGGGCGTCGTCGTATAAATGCGATAGTAAATCGATAGGTGTCATTGTGACGTCTTATCCAAGATTGGGATATGAGTCACGATTGAGAGCAACCTAAGTCGATGAATCGAAATCGTAGCTTTCAGGCTTAGTTGGTTATTATCGGAGATTCGTTGAAGGATATTCTCGAATCGCTATTCCATTAACGCATTGACTCGTAGAGATACAAAATTCGAATGGAGCAAGGAATGTGGGAAGAGCTTGAAGAACTCGAGAGGAGACTCATTTCAAAGACATGTTACGATCATGCCATCCCGGAAAAGCGAGCGTGGTAGGTGACGCGATGAGTAGAAGATTATATCGCGAGAACGAGTGCGATGATGTCAAGTATACGCAAGAGCCAACTTTAATAGAAAAAGTTAAGGTTGCTTTCGAAGCCACCGAGGAGATTAGTTGATCGGGAGTTGATGCGTTATGAAGAAGAAAGTACAAGAAGGAGCTATTCCAGAAGCGAGAATTGATGAAGAAGGAATACTTCGAGAATTGATGAACAATATGAAGAGAGAGATTGCAAAGTTTATCTCGATGTGTTTAACAGCAGCGTGTAAAGGCGGAGCATCTTGTACCTAAGGGTCCGTTGCAACCACTTGAGATTCCGGAATGGAAGTGGGAACACATTACTATGGATTTCGTTCTGGTCTTCCTGCGGTTTCTCAAGACATCAATGCTATTTTGGGTTATTGTTGATAGATTAACCAAGTCTGCGCTCATTTCTTCACCGATCACGAGACTTATTCCTTGAACGTCTTTCTCGTATATACGTAAATGAGATTGTGAGATTGCATGGCATGCCAAGATCCATAGTTTTAGATCGTGACCCAAGATTCACTTCATGATTTTGGGTTAGTTTGTAAAAAAGCTATGGGCGCAATTTACTGATTAGGTTTGGCATACCATCCTCAAAGCGGATGGGCAATCGGAAGGACTTTACTCAAACTCTTGAAGATATATTAAAACTACATGTCCTAGATTTCAAAGGAAGTTGGGATAAGTACTTGCCATTGGTGGAATTCTCATACAACAATAGTTATTAAACAAATATAGGCATGGTTCCATTCGAAGCATTATATGGACAAAAATGTCGTTCTCGATATGTTGGGATGAGGTGGGTGAAGCAACATTGTTGGGACCCGAAGTTAAATACGTATGACTATCGAAAAGATCCATATGATTCGACAACGTATACAAACGGCACAAGATCGACAAAAGAGTTATGCGGATCTTCATCGAAAGGACGTGGAATTTAATGTAGGGGATCATGTATTGTTGCGAGTTGCTCCATGGAAGGGAGTTAAAAGATTTGGGAAGAGAGGAAAGCTCAATCCACGATTTATCGGACCATTTCAAATTCTTGACCAAAGTAGGAAATGTAGCCTATAGACTTGCGTTACCTCCGGTATGTCTCGTGTTCATAATGTGTTTCACATATCTCGTATTAAATAAATATGTGAAAGACCCAACCACGTTATTGAGTTAGAACCAGGACGAGATAGCCAGAAGACTTAACGTATGAGGAGGTACTGTCAAGTTGTTGGATAGGAAGGAGCATGTCCTACTGGCCATGAAAGGTTATACCACAAGTTAAAGTTTTGTGGAGGAATCATGCTATAGAGGAAATGACACGGGAGTTGGAAAGCGGAAATGAAAGCGAGGTATCCTCACCTTTTCAAACACCGTGTATCGTACGTCAATTTCGAGGACGAAATTTCATAAGGAGGAGAGGTTGTAAGACCCCAAAATTTTTAAATAAAAGGAATTTCCTTTATTTATTATTTTGAAATAGTAAGGGTTGATTTGATTATTGTGGATAGTTAAGGGTTAAATATGCAAATATTTCAAAATAAGCAAGTGGTTATAAAATATTCATTGTTGTCGGGGAATATTCGTTTGGTGCGTGGAATATTAAATGCGGTCGGAATATTAAATGCGACGGCCTTGCGACCATGTGTGAGCTCCATAACTGAAAGCGATTGGATGAAGAAAACGACAAATATAAGTTCTTTTTAAATAATCAGGCGTAGTTATTCACCGAGATTATCTTGTTGGAATACCCGGTGGTTAAAACACACTAATCTGCGTTGTTGAACAAGTAGCACACCAGTATTGCACCAATTATTGATTCTTACGTGAAGGCACTACTCAATAATGGTTACGATAATTCTTTATTCGATATTTTATTGAGTTAATAATTCTTTGCGTTGATATTTTATATTCTTTGTTGTTTCAATAATTGTCATTACACAAGATCTTTCATTATCGAAGCAATAATTCATATTATCTGAATAATATTATTAGATAACATTATTGGCAATGTCTAGAAAGTTACATCTAAGGAGAGGTTTGGTCACCTAATTGCGGCAGGTGAAGAAGAAATTCTTATTGGAAAGCCCCTCTTTCCAGGAACCGCACAGTTGTCAATATTGTGATTCGTAATATTATTTGTGAATAATTAATTATTGATTTATATGATGAGGAAAATATTGATTTTATGTGGATATAGATGGAGAAAATTTTTAAAATGACAATTGTTGAAAATTAATATTTTATCTTTTACGATAAAATAATTCGTTTAAATATATTATTTTAATAATATATTAACGGTGATATTTTTACAACGAATGTGGGATATATGAGTATCTGAGGAGGAAGAGTATTTTTGTTGCAATAAATGTTTAAAACATGTTAAACATGTCGGTGGACCCCATTTATTGACTGAAATTTGATTATAGCCTGTAAAATTGCCCGTTTGTGGATTTCGGTCAATTTCTATTTGGAATTTGAAAAAACTTTCTTCTGCAAAGTTGTAGAGAATTGAATTTCCTATAAAAACTCGCGAGATTCGAATTTTCTGATGAAAGGGCTATTTATTATGAATTATTGAAGTTACAAGTTCAAAATAATTAATTTTGAAAGTTTTAATTATGTTTTTTAAGAAAAACGTTTTTCAAATGTTGTTGGCCATCTTTAACATGTGCTTGATGGCTGAGATCAGATTGTCTAGATGGGCGTGAAATTTATTAAATATATTAATATTATATTAAATTTTCTGCTTTTGTTATTCTAGCAATTTCTATAAATAGGGTCTTAGGTTAGAATTGAAAATCACACCGAAAATCAAGTTTTCTCTCTATATTATCGGCGTATTCTTGTGAGTATTTTGAGTATACTTTGAGTATTGCTATACGGTCTGCAAGTCCAAGTCATAGCCTTATATCCTGGTTTTTAATTTAATCTTGATCTTTTTTTGAGGTAAGGGGATATTATTTTTTAGTAATGATATTATTTCTTCAATATCATTATCTTTGAAATGTTGATCTGAAGTTTTATCAAATTTGAAACTTTTTCATGTCGGGTTACTATTCATGGGTTCTTATTCATGAGTTCTTATTCACGAGTTCTTATTAAGCGAAAGTTCTTATTCACGATTCTTACTATTCACGAGTACTATTATTCATGAAGCGTGAAGATGTTTTTGTGGAATTTCTATCTTTTGGTGTCGGAGTTACTATTCACGTATCGGCACTATTCACGATATCTGACACTATTCAATAGAAAAATAAAATTTCTTCTTTTTGTCCAAAATATCTATTCGGATACTAACTCGATTGTATCCATGTTTTGATCATTCTTGAATTTTACACCACTATGATTATTTTTGAGGTATTTTTTGGGCGTGGATAAAACCAAGTACGAATCCTTAATCCTTAATCCTTGTCATTTTGTTTCACTTTGGATTCGTTTCTTAAAAAATATTTTCATCATCCTCGGTCTTAAATGATGATATTATTGAATATCTTTGGCTTTGTAGTGCAAAGATGAATGATTTCTGAAGAATATCTTTGGCTTTGTAGTGCAAAGATGAGCAGTGTTGAGATGAACATGGCCAGATTGATTAATATCTTTGGCACCATGAGTGCAAAGATGAGCAGTGTTTAAATGAACATGACCAATGATGAATATCTTTGGCCTATAGTGCAAAGATGAATATTTGATTCGGATGCATATTGATTGATGTTACTGAGGATAAAATATTGATGATGGATTTATTAAATTCATAGATTATAGTAGATTTCATTCTCTACGTAACTCTTCTATGAATTATTATTTCATTGCGAATATTGATCCGAAACTTGTTATATTGTATTCTATCAGATTTTTCCTGTTGAAGACTAACGATATTTTGTTGTATATTATCTTAGTCATAATATTCTTTCTTTGGGCTAGTTGAGCTCACCCTTTTCCTTGTTGTTTCATTTTTCTTCTCGGGGAGGCGAGAATGTAGCGAGTACTTAGTCGGTATTATGGAATGAAGGTTCTAGAGAGAGTTGTTTAGTAGTCCTCACCATTTTGTAAAATAATGAATCAATAATTATGATGGGGATTTATTTGCATGTGGATATTGTCTAGAAGACAATATTATATTTAAACTCACAGTATATATTGTCGTATTTCACACGACATTTGTATTATTGAAGTTGTAGTTTGCTTTTTGTACCATGTATTTAGCGACTCAGAATGGGTGTTGTGTATACCTATTTTGGGGGCGTCACAGATCACCACTAGGATGGGGGGCATATGTATGAGGTGAGTGACATGTATGGTAAATATGTGGTAGACATAGTGAAACATACTTGCTCTTGTGGGGTGTGGTAATTATCTGGAGTACCTTGCCATCATGCTGCTATTGAGATACTTCATCAAGAGAGGTCTGTTGAGGATTTTGTGGACCCTTGTTACAACATTGAAACCTTTCGTAAGTCATATAACCACCTGCTAAAGCCCATGAGTGGTAAAAATGGTTGGCTTACCACTGACTTATCAATATTATTGCCTCCATTGACTAAAAGATTGGCTAGAAGGCCAAAGACATGTAGAAGGAAAGATCCAAATGTAAAATCAAAGCAGACTAGCAAAGTTTCAAAGAAAGGGACTCCAATGATGTGTTCCAAATGCAAGAAATATGGACATAATAAATTCGGTTATAGGAACACACCTGCCCAAGCACAACCTGGTCCAGAAACACAACAACATACTACCAGAAGGCTAAAGCTTAGTGTGAGTTGTTTAATTTTTAAATAACTATCATTTATATGTTTCCTTCAATTATGAAATGTACATACTAACATATACTCAAATAATATGTGAAAAGAAAACAAGGTGGTACAATTGGAAATGGGACTGCAACTGGGGAGAGGACTGGAACTGTGAGGCAGAGATCAACCCATGGTGGTGGAACACAGTCTGCAAGTAGCACTGCAGATGGGGGACAGTGAAGGCACTACAATTGGGATCTGTTTTAGTTTAGTATATTTTTGGGGTTGTTTTAGAATTGTTTTGTCATGGTTGTAACCTTTTGATTAATAATGCCACTTTAGTATATTTTTTGGGCTGATTTAGAATACTTTTGTCATGGTTGTAACTTTGGATATTTAAGAATACTTTGGATATCTAGAAATGTAATATGGTTGCATTTGATGCCTTGTAATGTATTGTGTTTGATTAGTTTGATATACAATGATATAGGGCAATTTTGATTTGGTATGTAATGGTATTGGCAGTTTATATGCAATTGTTTGATTTGGTAAGCAATGGTTTGGTATGTAATGATATATGTCAATTTATATGCAATAGTTTGGTTTGTTATGCAATGTTTTACAAATTGTGGTTGGATGCAGTTTGGAACAAGCATTTTTTTTAACTGCATGTGTAGGGCAGTGCAGCGCATTAACAAGGCATGCATTCATAATACATTACATTATTTGCATTAACAGGGAATGCATTCACAATACATTACAGGGCATGCATTCACAATACATTATAATCCCTCTGTTCCTCATTTCCCTGCTTCTTCTATTGAGCATTTTTCGGTTGTTCTTCCTCATTGCTTACACTATTATCAAACAATTGATCAACAAAAAACATCCTAAATGAGGAGGGACTTTCTCCTTTTTTGAATCATCTTTAAAAATACAAACAAAAAGGACATGCATTTTGTTCAATAGGTAAGCTATATCAAAAGCAATACATTTCACAAAACACAATACATTGCATTAATAGGGCATACATTTCACAATACACAATACATAAGATATACAAGGCATGCATTCTTTTCTTTTTCATTTACTCAATATATATTACAAAACTTGAGATTTAATGCATTGAATTTCATCTAAATACACAATACATTACAATAACTTCATGGTACATGGCTTAGAATGCTTATAAAGTCATAAAATGAAAACATAACTTCATTACATAGGTTTGAATTCTTAAAATTCCATGAATACATAACTTAATACAACACAAGTCACCATCAATGACAAAATCACATACAGTTGTAATTTCTTATTTGCCTCTCCTAGTTTGTAATTTCCAACTCCAATTTTAAGGCCTCCCTTTTCAAATTCTTCAACTTCTCTTTCAGCTTTCTTGTTTTGTTCCTCAGAAAATCGAGCCCATCTTCATTCATTGAAACAGAACTCATTTCACTGTAACCACTATCATGAACCTCATTTTGGGAACTTATGTTCAACCATTGAAAAAATTCACTATATTTATTAACATCCTGTAAAAGAAAAAAACACCCAACCAACTTAAATCCAAAATACATTACAATAATATACAAATTTATACCAAAAATGTACTTACTGGGTAAAAACGACATCCATATAACATTCGTCCTTTTGATTTGTTCTTTGTGGAGACACAAATAGATGCAGATAGACCACAGAAACATTCTACTCTCTTTAGAGTAACCGATGAGGATCTACTATATTAAGATGTCATTAACAACTTTTTATGTGACGCCCCCAAAATTAGGTATACATCACCCATTCTGAGTCGCCAGATACATGGTACAAAATTCAAATACAACTTCATTTATACAACTGTTGAGCTGTCATATAGAATACGACCACGGTTAACTATGAGTTTTAATACAAATGTATGTAACTCTCATGGTACCTCGACCACAACCTTACAATGATACTTTACCTAAAAGTATAGTCAAAAACTGTTTTAGAAATTAAAATCTTTAGGAAGTGCTCAAGGAAACCTTCGTACATGGGAGGCCATGCGTCTAGGTTATGATAGATATCATATGTCCACAGAATTATCCTTGGTTGACCAAAAAGTCCCCAAAGAAAAACAAGAAGATTATTATCATCTTCTTTCCAATGGTGAGTCTTCTCTTGACATATAAATATCTCCGTTGTCTCCAAGTGAAAATTATATTTCAAATATAACTCCAAGATCATATAGGTAGTGCCCGTAGATATACTCAGCAAGTGGAGCACAACCCTATCTTATGATAACACGATGTTGTATGTCATTAGACATCTTGTATGATAGTGGCAAAACACCCTTCCAAAGTTGGGTTCACCTCACCCTATTTGATTCACCGAATATAACTACTAAATGTTGTATATAATACAACACACTTTTCTATATTGTTTAGGGAGAACCTCCACAGCTAGAGACCACTATTCTATTCCCATGTTATCCCCTCTCGACCCGGCAACATTCTTATGGCAACAATCTTATTACCTGAAAGGAATTGTGAAGCAGAAAGGGTGAGCACAACTAGCCCAGTAAAGAATATCATGACTAAAGATAATTAAATTATCAATAGCTTTCATCAATAATAAATCAGAGATTTAGAATATATGGTAGATGATAAAACTTTTCAACCATAGTTGCAGCGGAACGAGCAATCCATTAGAAGAGTCAAAAAGACCATCAGGTCTATTATCTTCTCCATGTTAAAAGTCCACCAATAATGTTTTATCCCTATAACATTAATCAACAATTCACATCCACAATCATATGAATAACTCATAATCATAATTGTGATTACGAATTCCTTTTCGCACCGGTGACGAAGATAATTTTCAAAGACCTATCTTCACCTGAAACATCAAAAATCATGGTTATACCAAATCACAATTCCCGCTTCAGAATCATTAAATCATCTTTGCACTACTGCCAAAGATATTCATTATTATCACATCCATGAATTAATATTTCATTACTCGGACTCATTTCGATAAATAATCCATCATCACCGAATCATCCACGCACTACGTGCCGAGGATATTCTTTAGTATCACGACCACGAATTATCCATGCACTACGGGCCAATGATAATCGTGTTTTCATCAACCAGTCTGATCATGCCATAAAATAATTCATCTTTGCACCTTTGGCGAAGAGAATCCATATAGCCATAATCATATCAAAAGCGTCCATCAATGCACTACGGGCCAATGAGGACTTTTTCATTAAATATCACAACCACAAATTATCCATGCACTACGGGCCAAAGATAATCGTGTTTTTATCAACGGTCCTGATCATGCTATAAAACAATTCATCTTTGCACCCTTAGCTGAAGAGAATCCATAGCCATAATCATACCAAAAATTGTCCATCAATGCACTACGGGCCAATGAGGACTTTTTTCCACATCATTTGCAACATTAAGGTTATGATTATACCGAATAATTCCTGGTCATAATCATACCAAGTCCATCTATGCACTACAGGCCACAGATGACTTTCAACATAATATAAATATGAGGATGATGACAATATTATAAGCATTAATCAAACTAAATCAAGGATAAATATTAAAGACTTTAAATTTATCCAGACATTATCAATCACTTAATAAAATCATAATCTAATATTGTTAATACTATAACAATATTTTAATCACTTCTTAAACTTATAAACAATTACATTTAATTGTTTATACTTTTCCAAATAATACATTTAATCATTCAAAATGTCATACTCATAAGATTTCATCACCAATAATCAAATTACTCATCAAAATCTACATATATACCTTATATAGGATTTCCAAGCCATAAAATCCTATTTACCATTTCTTCAACTCCACATAACATATTTAACTCATATGTTCGTAGCTAAACTATTTTCATGAAAATACCAAATCAGTCCCAAAAATTATTTTTTTTCTCTGGATTTAGCATAATATAGTCCCATATTGAACATATATTTTTCTTGACATTTTAAAATTCATTTACTATTTTTCAAAAATTAATTTCTAATTAATTCCTTAAGAAATTAGCTACCTCACGGTTAACTCCGAAATTCCCAAATCTTGGCGGGGATCTTACACATGTTAACGTGAGCTTCGGTTTAAATTTCATGGTCATCCTGAGTTATAGAACTCCGGTTATAGCGTTTTTCGTCGGAAAAACCTAAATATTGAAATGGTCATAACTTGCTCATTTTAAGTCGGAATGAGCTCATTTTTGGACAGGAGGTACTTTATACCATATACTTTCCTGTCCCAAAAGGCCTGAAGTTTTCCCACAAATTAAGTGGCCAAAACAGCCCTTTTAAAATCGTGGCAGCAACCTTTTTCATATTTTGCAGTTTTTCGTACTTTGCTAAAATTAGTCCACACGAAAATCTACAACACCTTTTACAGTGATTCCACTTGGATAATTTAGGAAACTCATAGAACTAACTCTAGAACTTGACCACACTCCAAAATTTGAAATATAATAGGAGATATGATTAATTGAATTTTATGTTCCATTTTTACCAAAATCTGATTTTTCAACCCTTTGTGATTTCTAAGAAACTTTTATGTTTTCACATAATAACCAACATAACTTATCATAACACTTAATAATACCACATATACCCATAATTTTCATTAGTCCAATGTTTTTATTATGACTTTCATCATAATCCACGTAAATAGATCATTTCCACAATTTAACAAAGGAATAAAATACAAAGGATCGTTAACCATGCATGTGGTAATCCACATAGACAGGTTATTCCAACAGAATAATAAATAATGGATTAAAAGAAGGATTCACCATGCATGAGATAGAGAAGCCATGCAGATAGGTTATTCCCGATAGAATAATAAAGAGGCGGAACCAGACGGTCCCACAGTAAAAGCATTGCACGGATATTCCAATGAGAATAGTAAAAAAGCGGAACCGGGCCAAAGCGAAATTAAGCCGACGGGGTATTCAACGAATAATAAAGAATGGAATAAGAACAAATCACCATGCATGCGATAGGCCGCACGAGACGGAGTTATTGCAACGAGAATAATAAATAATGGAACCCGAATTCACCGTGTAATGCGCTTGCAAGCGGGATATTTCGACGAATAATAAAGAATGGAATAACGAAAGAATTTCACCAAGTATAGGGTAGCTCAAGCATATCATCTGTTATTCAACGAATGATAAAGAATGGAATAACATAAGTTCTCTTTATGAATACAAAAGAAATAATACCCCCTACGAGTACAACAAATAATATTCCCTACGAGTATAACAAATAATATCCCTTACCTTAGAAAGAAGAGTACTGGTGTAAGACCCCAACTTTTATAAATAAAGATGAATTTTTCTATAAATATTATTTTGAATATTATGGAATAAATTTGATATAATGTTATAGTTGTGGGTAATATTTATAAATTTTGCAAAAAGTATCTGAGTTGTTATAAAATATTAGTTTGGTGGGGAATATTCTTTTTAGGGAATATTAAATATAACTACTCAATCATTGGTGGACCCCATGAATAGAATTATTGTCGGATTGAGAAAACGACAAAATATTTTATAAAAATAACGGCGGAGGTGTTACCGTTAAAAGCTGTTGAACTACCCGTGGGTAAAAAACAATGATGTCTGGCATTTTGCATAGTAGCACATGGTATTGATTATTGATGCTTTACGTGAGAAGTCACTTTCATTTATGCTCGATTATTACTTCTGATAATTCTTGCATCATGTCTCTTATATTATTGATTCAATTATTGTCACAATATCATCCATATAATATGTTATAGTATTAAATCAATAATTGAGACGACAAGTTATAAATGATTAATAATTGTTGAAAGATTAAATATGTGTTATGATTTGTGGTAAGTTTGATTATTTTATGGGGGGCTCGTATGTCATCATCTAAGAGTCTCTTAAATCGATAGTAATTACCTTTATGAATAGTAATCACCTTCGTCGATAGTATTTACCTTCGTCGATAGTAATTACCCTTGTGAATAGTATTTACCTTCATCAATAGTAATTACCTTCGTCGATAGTAATTACCCTTGTGAATAGTATTTACCTTCGTCAATAGTATTTACCTTCGTTATTAGTAATTACCTTTACCAGACGTCGAACCACTTGTCGTTTCACATTACAAAAGCGTCGAACCACTTGTCGTTTCACATTACTGAGCGTCAAACCACTTTTCTTTTTACATCATTAGTCGTCGAGCCACTTGCCTTTTCACACGGCGGTCTTAAGCTAGAAATCTTCTATAAATAGAGGCCTGAGGGCTTCATTATTTTCACAATTCATTCAAGCTATAGAGAGAAAGTATAGAAAGAATAAGAGAGAAAGAAGAAGAGTATTTTTTATTACTACTGCTTCTTAGATATTTCATCTCCTACCAAAAGTAAGGGTGTTATTCTTTCTTATTCATGAAGAGAACTGTTGTTATTCCATTGCTTATTATTACATTGGAATAACTTTTGTATCGTGGTTTACCCTATACTTGGTGACATTCTTCTATTATTACATTGGAACATCACATGCATGTGTTTTTTACAGGACTGGTTCCGCTCTTTATTATTATTACATTGGAACATCCTCATGCATGTGTTTTTACAGGACTGGTTAAAATCTTTATTATTATTACATTGGAACATCCTGTTTGTGTGTTTTACACCGGACACGGTTAAAATCTTTATTATTATTACATTTGGAACATCACATGCGTGTGTTTTACACCTAACTGGTTCCGCCTCTTTATTATCATTCTCGTTGAAATATCCTATCTCGTGTGTTTTACAATCGGATCCAGTTCCATCTTTATTATTCTGTGGAACATCACAATGCGGTGTGAATTTCACCCGACCTAGTTCCGTTATTATTATTCATTGGAATAACTTTGTCATCAATCATGCATGCATGGTGATTTCTTTTGTTATTCCATTCTTTATTATACCCAGGTTGGTTAAAACTTTGACTTCTATACTCCATGAAATTAGTGGAATATCCTTGATATTTGCGCTTCATCGATATCCTTTCATGGAAATATTCTTCTCGATATTCTTGAATTTTACTCTACTAAGCGATATCATGTTGTGATTTGAATGTTATTGGTTCCTAGATAAATTAATTCTTGAACTTGTTTTATTGAATTCTTATATCATTGTCATCATCCTCATGTTTATATTATGTTGAAAGTCATCTCATGTGGCACGTAGTGCATAGATGGACTTGGTATGATTATGACCCGAGAGACTATTCTGTGTAATCATGACCGTAATGTTACAAATGATGTGGTAAAAATCCTCAGTGGCCGTAGTGCATTGATGGACAGTTGTTGGCATGATCATGACCATTAATGAATACACAAATATTCTTGGCCCGTAGTGCATGAATAATTGTGGTCGTGATACTAAAGAATATCCTTGGCCGTAGTGCAGGGGTGATTCGATGATGTGGAATATTTATTAAAGCTGAGTCTCAGCTATAACAGTGATGAAAAACTTTTTAAACCTAAAAGATAGTAGACTTTATTTTCTACTTGACTCTTTTAATGGATTGCATATTCCGCTGCAGTTAAACTGGTTGTCTATTGTATTTTATCAGTTTAACATTGTTGAAGACTATTGATAATTTATTCTGCATTATCTTAGTCATAATATTTCTTCTTTGGGCTAGTTGAGCTCACCCTTTCTTTCACTTTATTCTCTTGAAATGAGAATATAAATTTGGACGAGTCGGGAAAGCGAGTGATGGTCCCGAAGATAGCATTAGTAGTCCTCACTTATTACGTAAATAGTGTGATAATAATCAGAATGAGGACTTTTGTTTGAGTTTGTATAATATCTAGTATACGATATTTGTATTTAAACTCACGATTTATGTCGTATTGTACCACGACATTATGTTAATAAGTTGTATTTAAATTACATACCATGTAAGTGGCGACCCAAGATGGGTGATGTATACCTAATTTTGGGGTCGTCACGGTTGAATATCGAGCATGAGGATATGATCCTGGCTAAGATGTGAGAATAGTACTAGGAGGGAGGCAGGGGAATACCTTGCTAGTATGACCTACCAAAGTTTATGTGCTATTTTATTGGTTGGTCGGAGGATAGGGATAATTTGTTACATGTCAATTAACCTTTTTTTGTGTGGCGATGTCTGAAAATGACATCCGAGAATGTTGAGAATAGCAATGGGCGCAGAGCGATCGTTGATTCACCACATATCAATAATCGAGATAATGTGCATCGAAGGCGACAATCCTCATAAAAACAACAACACCGACCAAATGATGAATGATCAAATGTTCGGAGGCTTTATGCAATTTATGCAACAATGAAAGCGAGGCGACTCTCGTCCAAAAACGTGGGGTGGAAACACGGAAAACTCTCGGTGATCACCGCATTAAACAATTCAAGGAGCTGGGACCACCGGAGTTTAAAGGTGAGCCAAAACCACTTCTAGCGGAAGCATGAATAAAGCAGATTACCAAGATATTTGATGTCTTGGGATGCTCAGAGAGCAAAGGTTCCCTTCTTAGCCTTTATGTTGTGCGGCGAGAGGCGGATTACTAGTGGGAATCGGTAAAAGCGTACTCAACTTCTTTGTCTTGAAGATATCTTGGGAGAAGTTCTAGGAGTTGTTCAACGACAAATACTTTCACGAAAGTATTACGCCACATGAAGGAGGTGGAGTTTATCAAGTTGGAACAAAACAATATGACCAGTAATACTCGCATACGAGGCAAAATTTGCGGAGTTATCACGGTTTATCCCCACTTGGTGGATAATGAAGAGAATGGCGCGAATGTTTTTAAGAGGTTTGAAGCGGGAGATACGTCGACATCTTATTTCTCATAAAGCGTGTTTGTATTCGGATGTTGTAAATAGGGCTCGATTAGTGGAAGTAGCGATAATGAGTCAACCTTAACTAAAGGAGAAGCGGTGAAAAAATTATAATACCGGCGAGTAGTCATCGAAGCGGTGACAACAAGCGTGGAGGAATCAACGGGCGGATATGGTAACCACTTGGGTGGTAATCGAGCCAAAACAATAAGAATGGACATTTCATGAAAAGGAGATTCAACAATGATGGAAAGACGCGTCGACACTGACACCCATTGTTAAGGAAGGAGAAAGACCACCTGTCATATGCTTCAAATGCGGAGAGAGGAACACATCGATCAAAGCTGCGTCATGCCAGTCAAAGCATGTTATAATTGTGGAAGAGAAGGTCACTTAGCTCGCTTTTGTCGTTTCTGAAGACAAATTCACTAGGATGGAGGCACCAAAGGCCATCCCGGAAAATTCAAAAGCCGTGGTCTGAGGAGAGCGTTTGTTGTTGTGACCTCCCAAAAGAGCAAGGAATCCGAATAAGGTCATCACGGGTAAGCTTATCATAAACTCTAATGAAGTCTATACTTTATTTGATCTGGGTTCTACCCATTCTTTTATTTCTTTTACTTGCGCTCATCGATTAAATTTGACTCAGGAGAAATTAGACTTTGACTTATCTCGTGGAAACTCCGTTTTGGGAGAAACCTTCATTACATCCACTTTGTTTATAAGTCTTGTTTGGTTCAAATCGGTACCCTCACATTACTGTCGATCTTATTTCATTAAAAATACTTGCATTTGACGTGATTCTGAGGGATTGATTGGTTAACTACTTATCATGCAAAAATTGATTGTTTTAAATAAGGTTGTTAGCTTTCATATTCCTAATCAACCTATTATCTTAATTCAAACGACCAAACCATTAAAATCAATCACGGTCATCTCAAGCCATAAAGCTATTCGTTTATTGAAAAAGCGGATGTCAAGCTTTCTTAGCTCATGTCACGATTTAAACAAAAATACGTCCGGTTTTGAGCGATATTTCTATTGTTAATAAATTTCTGACGTATTCCCAAGAAGAACTTCTGGCCTACCCCGGGCGTGAAATTGAATTTTGTATCGACCTTGAACCGTACAAAACCTATTTCCAAAGCCCCATATCGAATGGCTCTATTGAACTTGAGGAGTTAAAGACCCAATGCGAGGAATTGTTAGACATTGGCTTTATTCGTCCTAGTACTTCTCCTTGGGGTGCTCTGTTACTATTAAGTGAAGAAGAAAGATGGGAGTATCGACTTTGTATTGATTATCGGGAGTTAAATCATGTCACCATCAAAAATAGGTATCCATTGCCACGTATTGATGACTGTTTGACCCGATTGCAAGGAGCCAAATTCTTTTCAAAGATTGATCTTCGTTAGGATATCACCAATTGAAGATTAGAACCGTGACATTCCAAAGACACTTTCGGAACTTCGATGCGGGCATTATGAATTCCTAGTCATGTCCTTTGGATTGACTAATGCTCTCTTTTGCCTTCATGGATATGATGAACCGAGTATTCAAGGAATATTTGGATCACTTTGTGGTCGTCTTTATTGATGACATCCTTATTTATTCCAAAAGCCGTGAAGATCATGAAAACACTTGAGGTGACACTCCAAAAGCTTCGTGAATATAAGCTTTATGCCAAGTTGAAGAAATGCGAGTTACGGATTGAAGAAGTAGCATTCCTTGGGCACGATGGTATCAAGTCATGGAATATCTGTTGACCCAAAGAAAGATTGAAGCTATTCAAAAGTTGGGAACAACCTAAATCGATGATGGAAATCGTAGCTTTCTCGGTTTAGGCTGGTTATTATCGGAGATTCGTGGAAGGATTTTCTCGAATCGCTATTCCATCGACTCGGTGACTCGGAAAGATACAAAGTTCGGTTGGAGCGAAGAATGTGAGAAGAGTTTTCAAGAACTTCGAGGAGACTTATTTCAAAGACTGCTCGTTACGTGATACCATCCGCGGCTCGGGGATTTGTCATCTCTGATGATGCTTGAGCAAAGGGTTGGGATGTGTTCTTATGCAACATGGAAAAGTTATAGCCTATGCCTCGCGACAACTCAAAGAATATGAGAGGAATTATCCTACTCATGATCTAGAGTTAGCGGTTGTTGTCTTCTTGCCTTAAAATTTGGAGGCATTACTTGTATGGGGAGAAAGTGGAGATCTTTACGGATCATAAAAGCCTCAAATATTTCTTCACTCAAAAGGAACTCAACATGCGACAACGACGTTGGCTTGAATCTGTTGAAAGATTATGATCATACCATCCAATACCATCCTGGAAAAGCGAGCGTGGTAGGCGACGCGTTGAGTAGAAAATCATATGCAAGTGCGAGTGCGATATTGTCAACGCAGAGCCCATTTTGTGTGACTTGCAAAGGATGGAGATAGAGTTAAAGACTCGAGGGGACGCGTGTGATGATAGCAAGTATCTGAGTAGAACCAGACTTTAATCGATAAAGTTAAAGTCGCTCAAGCTACGGACACAGGAGGCGATGCGTATGAAGAAGAAAGTCTGATAAATTGATATCTTAGGAAGCAAGAATCGATGAAGAAGGAATACTTGAGTCAACTCCGGACTTTGTGTTCTAACGACCGATTTAAAGTATAATATCATGATGGAGGCGCACAACACACCATTTGCAATCCATCACAGGAGTACCAAATGTATCATGATATTAAATCATACATTTTGGTGGAGCAATATGAAGAGAGAGATAGCGGCCGTTTATCTCAAGGTGTCTAACTTGTCAACGAGTTAAAGCGGGCATCAAGTACCAAAAGGTCCATTGCAACCACTTGAAATTCCGTAATGGAAGTGGGAGCACATTACCATGGATTTCGTTCTGGGGTCTTCCTAAGGTTTCTCAAGCGTTGATGCGATTTGGGTCATTGTTGATATATTGACCAAGTCTGCTCATTTCTTCTGCGACCGAGAAACTTATACACTTGAACGTCTTGCTCAGTATGTACATAAACGAGATTGTAAGATCGCATGGTATCTTTCAGTATCCATAGTTTCGATCGAGACCCAAGATTCACTTCACGATTTTAGGTTAGTTTGCAAAAAGCTATGAGCGCAGACTTACGGTTTAGCTTCGGCATATCATCCTCGAGACGGACGGACGATCGGAGAGGACTATTCAAACTCTTGAAGATCTATTAAGACTCGTGTCCTTGATTTCAAGGGAGTTGGGACAAGTTCTTACCATTGGTGGAGTTTTCCTACAACAACAGTTATCAAGCAAGTATTGGCATGGCTCCATTCGAGCGTTGTATGGAAGAAAGTGTCGTTCTCCGGTATCTTTGGGATGAGGTGGGTGAAGCAACGTTGTTGGGACCGAGGTTGGATACGTATGACTACGGAAAAGATTCAAACGATCCGACAACGTATAA
This sequence comes from Panax quinquefolius, assembly GCA_020205615.1. Classification (NCBI taxonomy): domain Eukaryota; kingdom Viridiplantae; phylum Streptophyta; class Magnoliopsida; order Apiales; family Araliaceae; genus Panax; species Panax quinquefolius. Next base: position 107,954,639 of record CM035171.1, on the reverse strand, counting down.
AAACCTCACAAAATCGATAAAAGAGTTATCTTGATCTTTATCGAAAAAACGTGGAATTGATATAGGAGATTATGTGTTGTTAAAAGTTGCTCCATGGAAAGGAGTTACAAGATTTGGAAAGAGAAAAAACTTAATTCTCGATTCATCGGACCATTTTAATCCTCGATCGGTAGGAACTGTGGCCTATAGACTCGTTTTACTGCCAAATATGTCTCTCGTGTTCATAACGTTTTCACATATCCATGTTACGTAAATATGTGAAAGACCGAACCACATTATTGAGTTAGAACCGGACGAAATAGCGGAAGATTTGACGTATGAAGAGGTTCTGTTCAAATCTTGGATAAGAAGGAACATATTCTACGCTCCAGGTTATACCTCAAGTCAAAGTTTTGTGGAGGAACCACGATGTTGAGGAAATGACTTGGGAGTTAGAATCAAATGAAATCAAGGTATCCTTACCTCTTCGACATACCAGTCGTACCCTAATTTCGAGGGCGAAATTTCATAAGAAGGGAGGTTGTAAGACCCCAACTTTTATAAATAAAGATGAATTTTTCTATAAATATTATTTTTGAATATTATGGAATAAATTTGATATAATGTTATAGTTGTGGGTAATATTTATAAATTTTGCAAAGTATGCAAGAGTTGTTATAAAATATTAGTTTGGTGGGGAATATTCTTTTTAGGGAATATTAAATACAACAGCTACAATCATTGGTGGACCCTACAATAGAATTATTGTCGGATTGAGAAAATGACAAAAATATTTTATAAAAATAACGGTGGAGGTGTTACTGAATTAAAAGCTGTTGAACTACCCTATGGTAAAAGAAATACGATGTCTGGCATTAGTTGCGTAGTAGCACTCAGTATTGATTATTGATGCTTACGTGAGAAGTCACTCAATTATGCTCAATTATTACTACGATAATTCTTTGCATCATATCTCTTATATTATTGATTCAATTATTGTCAAAGATATCATCGTATAATATGTTATAGTATTAAATCAATAATTGAGACGACAAGTTATAAATGATTAATAATTGTTGAAAGATTAAATATGTGTTATGATTTGTGGTAAGTTTGATTATTTTATGGGGGGCTTATATGTCATCATCTAAGAGTCTCTTAAATCGATAGTAATTACCTTTGTGAATAGTAATCACCTTCGTCGATAGTATTTACCTTAAATCAATAGTAATTACCCTTGTGAATAGTATTTACCTTCGTCGATAGTAATTACCTTCGTCGATAGTAATTACCCTTGTGAATAGTATTTACCTTCGTCGATAGTATTTACCTTCGTTATTAGTAATTACCTTTACCAGACGTCGAACCACTTGTCGTTTCACATTACAAAGCGTCGAACCACTTGTCGTTTCACATTCTGAGCGTCAAACCACTTTTCTTTTTACATCATTAGTCGTCAAGCCACTTGCCTTTTCACACGGGCGGTCTTCTAAGCTAGAAATCTTCTATAAATAGAGGCTGGGGCTTCATTATTTTCACGAATTCATTCAAGCTATAGAGAGAAAAGTATAGAAAGAATAAGAGAAAGAAGAAGAGTATTTTGTTACTTACAATCTACTTTGCGATATTCCATCTCCTACCAAAAGTAAGGGGTGTTATTCTTTCTTATTCATGAAGAGAATCATTGTTATTCCATTGCTTATTATTACATTGGAATAACTTTGTATCGTGGTTTACCCTATACTTGGTGACATTCTTCTATTATTACATTTGGAACATCACATGCATGTGTTTTTTACAGGACTGGTTCCGTCTTTATTATTATTACATTGGAACATCACATGCGTGTGTTTTACACCCACTGGTTCCGCCTTTTATTATTATTACTGTTGGAACATCACATGCATGTGTTTTACACCTGACCTCGTTCCGCCTCTTTATTATTATTACATTTGGAACATCACATGCATGTGTTTTTACACCCGACTGGTTAAAATCTTTATTATCATTACATTGAAATATCCTATCATGTGTTTTACAGGATGCAGTTCCATCTTTATTATTACATTGGAACATCACATCGCTTGTGAATTTCACGACCTAGTTCCGTTATTATTATTACATTGGAATAACACATACATCTGAATCTACCGCATGCATGGTGATTTCTTTTGTTATTCCATTCTTTATTATACCCATTGGTTAAAACTTTGACTTCTATACTCCATGAAATTAGTGGAATATCCTTGATATTTAAGCTTCATCCAAAGATATCCTTTCATGGAAATATTCTTCTCGATATTCTTGAATTTTACTCTACAAAAAGCGATGTCATGTTGTGAAATTGAATGTTATTGGTTCCTAGATAAATTAATTCTTGAACTTGTTTTATTGAATTCTTATATCATTGTCATCATCCTCATGTTTATATTATGTTGAAAGTCATCGTGGCTTTTGTGGTGCATAGATGGACTTGGTATGATTATGACCGAGACTATTGATTGTAATCATGGCCGTAATGTTACAAATGATGTGGTAAAAATCCTCGATGGCCCGTAGTGCATTGATGGACGATTGTTGGCATGATCATGACCATTAATGAATACACAAATATTCTTGGCCCGTGAGTGCATGAATAATTGTGGTCGTGATACTAAAAGAATATCCTTGGCCCGTAGTGCGGGGGTGATTCGATGATGTGGAATATTTATTAAAGCGAGTCTCTCGGCTATAACAAATGATGAAAAACTTTTAAACCTAAAAGATAGTAGACTTTATTTTCTACTTGACTCTTTTAATGGATTGCATATTCACCGCAGATTAAACCGGTTGTCTATTGTATTTTATCGGTTTAACATTGTTGAAGACTATTGATAATTTATTACGCATTATCTTAGTCATAATATTTCTTCTTGGGCTAGTTGAGCTCACCCTTTTCTTTCACCGTTCTCTTGAAATGAGAATATAGTCGGGACGAGTCGGGGAAGCGAGTGATGGTCCTGAAGATAGCATTAGTAGTCCTCACTATTACGTAAATAGTGTGATAATAATTGTAATGAGGACTTTTTGTTTGAGTTTGTATAATATCTAGTAGAGCGATATTTGTATTTAAACTCACGATTTATGTCGTATTGTACCTATGCAGTTATGTTAATAAGTTGTATTTAAATTACGTACCATGTAAGTGGCGACCCAAGATGGGTGATGTATACCTAATTTTGGGGTCGTCAACCTGAATATAAGTAGTGAAGTAGCGAGAACACTTTTCTTCTTTCTCTATAGTTTCTCTCTACAGAGTTTGGGTGAATTCATAAGAAATAATGAAGGAATGAGCTTATTTATAGAAAAATGGAATTGCGTAGTAACTAACTCATGAACGGTCCAGATTGATTTACTTTAATCGACGATTCATATTTAAAGCAAAATCTTTTAAATAAAATATAATATATTCTATTTATAATCTAATAAAACGAATAACTTTATAAAAGATTTTACTATATAAACACTATGCAGACACTATACAAATACTATGCATAATAAAATATAATATATTCTAATTATTGTCTAATAAAAAATGATAACTTTATAAAAGTATTATGTTTTATATAAAAAGATTTTACTATTAGCCTAATAAAATGAATAACTTTATAAAATATTACATTTTATATAAAAAGTTTTTACTGTTTTATTACATTAATAATACCAATAAAACAAAAGCGAGTGTGACTTATCACGTAAACATCAATAATCAATATCTTGTGTTTCTTATGCAACCACGCCAGATTCTTCGTACTTTTACTAAGTAGTTCAACAGTTTTAACGGTAAAACTTCCGCCGTTATTCTCATAAAAATATTTTTGTCGTTTTCTCAATCAAACAATAATTCCGTTAATGGGTCCACTGATGATTGTTGTGCCGTCGTGCGGATATTCCCCGACAAAAAAGAATATTTCCCGACTAATCGAATATTCCCCGACACAACGAATATTATATATCAACTTGCTTACTTTGCAAAAAAAAAATAAAAAAAATTCACATATTACCCTTAACTTTAAACTTTTATCAATTTAACTATTTACCAAAATAGAAAAATTGAATACTTTTATTTCATAAAAATTCGGGGTCTCACATTTTAGGTGTTCAAATGGTTTGAGGAGATGAAAACCCCTAATTTTCCCCTTTCATTTTGTCCGAATCAATCTCCTTATCTAACATAGACTGAGTTGGAACCCTAGTTTGCAGTATTAAACGAATGAAGAAATCAGTGAGCCGAATAGGAGTATAACCAGAAAATAATACATACCTTATAAATAGAACCTTCTTCCCTTTGATTTTTAATTCTTGTGGAGATTCAAACTGATGTGGCAAAACCGTTGAAATTTTCCACCCTTTTTGTAGCAATCGATGAAGATCGACTAAGACAAGATGCCAGTAACGTTCCCCTGGGAGTTCGAATGCTTTGAGGAGATGAAATATAGCAATAACCCTAATTTTCCCCTGCTGATTTTGGGTGAATTAATCTCAAAATTGGGTGTGTTCATCTACAACCCTTGTTTGCAAAAACCCAAATGCGTGAGTTTATAATCACCTAAGAGAAGATGAGTTGTTTTGCCGCGTAAACCAGCTGTGCTCAGCCATGTCAACTTTGTTATTTTTCCTTTTCTGTTCCAAAGTCACGTAGGACAAAAACTCAAATCAATTTAACAGAAGTTAGCCTGAGTTAACAGACTGGCCCAATTGTAAAATTTTAATTAATTAATGGAGTAATTCAAAAAATTAAAAGTTCAATATTGAAATAAGTAAAACATGTTAACTATAATGACTAAATTCTTAATTTTGCCAATTTATAAGTTATATTTGAAATCTGTTAATTTTAGAGGGATAGAATTTTGAAGTTTATTTGAACTTTCAAAATTTCTAATTCCAAAGGTAACCAAACATGCACATAAGTAGTATCCGTTAGGTTTGTTGGATTACAATCGTTTGTGGAGATAATATTCCGTTGAGTTACAAGTGAATTTCAAAGGCATTAAACATTTCAAATGTTGTGCAGCCAAACATATAAGATAGAATTTAGTTCGCATACTTGTTTGTTAATTACTCCATCCGTCCCTATTTAAATAATATTTTAGAGATGAGTACAAGAATTAAGATAATGAATAAAAAGCAATAAATATAATATTCAATTATCTATAATACCCTTAAATCATTAATTTATCATAGCACAAGAGTTTAAAGTACCCAAAAAATAGGTAGAATAATGAGGGGTAATTTTAAAAAAATTATCATTAATTCTCCTAAATTTGAATAAACGTCAATTAATTAGGGACAAATAAAAACTCTAAAACGTCATTTAAAATGGACGGAGGGAGTATTATTTTATTATATTACCTTCAAAATTATGTTTGATTCAATAAATATTTAGTTGTATGTAGTTATTAAAGTAAATTATAAATCAAAATATCAAAACATCGGTAACATTATTATTTTATTTTTTATGATTTATTGCATTACGAACGTGATGAGCTAATATATATTCAATAATGAACATAACGAAAAACATTTAAATTGATGTAATTGTATTACGTCCGTAATAATTTAATACACGTAATCAATGAACAAAATAGGAAAAAAAATTGATATTTTTATATGACTTTTTTATATTTTTACATGTAAAATGTTATTATAGATGTATAGCGACGCTAAAAATCGCCGCTATAGGATCTATAGTGATGATTTTCATGTGAAAATATCAAAAAATTATGTGAAAATATTAATTTTCAACAAGAAAATGTGTCAAATTAATGTAATAACGTGTTGCATTACAAAACTATTATATTGATTTGATGCGAACCAAATAGTACCTTAATATATTTTTCCTTAAATATATATAGAGTCCGGTTCTAGTCCGGACTCTCAGACTTTTTTAAAATACGGATCTTTTTTTTTTTTTGGCTTTTTTTTAAAAAACTAACTAAAAAAAAAAGTTTAATATTTTATGGAACTGAAATTTTTCCATAATACAGTGTTTTGAGTGTGATTTCGATACATATAATAAAACATAGCTGTACATACTACTATTTTTCCAAAATTATTTTTAGTGCAAAAAAGTTATTATGTTTGTGAATTAAAAATTTTATATTTAAAAATACTTTTGTAAAATAAATAAAATTCACTGAGCGTGTTTAATCTCTTCAGATGAAACAAAAGTTGCACAAAAATATATTTTGTGCAGGCCAAAACTTTTCTGCATTGTAAGTAAAGAAATTTGTAAAATGAAAGAAATAGTTAGGGTTAGATTAAATGCTACATTTCCGACTAAAAGTTCGATTAAAATTCAACTTGAAATATAAATGAGTCAAATATGAAGCGAATTTTAAAGTTCGATAAATTACTCGAACCTCTTTTAAATTATAATTTTCTATTGATCTTGAATCATATTAGTTCGAGAAAGTTCAAACCGCTTCGGACTCGATTGAATTGTGCTTTCACTTCGGTAGCTAAATGAGCCTCAATCAAACCTTATTTTATCTTTCGATAAATTTTGTGAACAAAATCTGAGCATTTCAATCTTTACATTTCATTTCGGTTCGTTTCTGTACTTCTGTACACAAGTGTATGTTTGGTTACTCAATATTTGAAATTTCAAATATATTTAAAAAATTTATTCGTCTAATAGCAGTTTATTTTAAACATAATTTATTTTAAGCGAAATTTATTTTAAACGTAATTTATTTTACTTTCAAGCACAACGTTTGAAATTCAAATATAATACACCAAAATTGATGCGATATACTTGAATGTTCAAATACTACAAATAAACACTACTGTCGCAAACGTAGGCAACAAAATTGATATGCTATTGTCAATTGAGAATTACTTCAAATTGAGTATTGTTTGATAAAATTAACTAATTAAGATCTGAATTATTAATATATCTTAATAATTAAGGTAATTTGAGTGAAATAGTATCTAAATTTAAAAAGTTGTTTGGTAACTAAAAATATAAAAACATCCGAATGACTTTTAAATTTAAAAATATTACAAATTGATTTTTCAAAACTCAATAACGATCTTAAAATTTAGAACCCAGGTGAAATACAATATTTATAGAGTATATATTTAAATTTTTTTTAGAGGCGACTTTTAATGATTTAGATTTATATATATTCCTCTTATAAATTAAGAGGCGATAAGTGCAAAAATAAAATTTTATCAAGTAATTTAATCCTCTTATCAAATCAAATATAAAACTATTAAAAGGTAAATAAACACTAATTTAGGATGTGTTTGATAAAAAGCTGAATGTATTTGAATGAAAAAAGTTTTTTAATAATTGATACGTAAAAACATCCCGAATAATATATTTTTATTATTTGATCTTTTTGAAAAAAATAAAAATTATTGTAAATTTATTTAACATTACTTAATATAATAGTTAATATTGTAAAAAAAATTATTCAGCCATTATTTAGCCCAAAAAATAGGATTTAGTCATTCAATCTAAATGGTCTAAATAACTAACCGATTCAATCATTCAAATGATATATTTTAAACGTACTGAATAGCTGAATCGATCCATTTTTTTTAAACGTATTGAATAGCTGAGTAGTCGGTCATTCAGTAATTCGGTAATAATGAAACAGCCATTTAGTCTCCATAACAACTCTATTCAGATTCTTGTAAGTAAATTCTGAGATGCTTTTGTCTTTTTAAGTAAATGCATCATTATCATGTCGTATGAATGATTATATAGAAGATTGTTTGTGTGTGTGAGCGAGCAGTCAACACAGCTGTGGGAGAGTGGGGGTGGTAAAAGATTTGATTTGATTTGATTTGATTGAAAAAGAAAAACTTGGAAAGTAGTGATTTCTTTTCTTTGGCTTTATGCTCCTTAGTCCTTTCTTTCTCCTCTTTTTTGAATCCAAAATATAGAAAATGTCCCACTTACAAGAAAAACGAAAAAGCATAATGATGTGATACTATGCTATGTTACTCCAACATTTTAATATTTGTATAAATAAATATTTTAACTTTTAAAAATTTGGTACTCACATGATTATCATGTGAGACTCACTTATACACAATATATATATATACTAATTATATAAAATATCTCCAGTTATATAGGCAATTAGAATTTATTACAAATTTTGAGCAATGAGATAATTTATTAGGGTAAACGAAAAATTCAAATTAAGTTTTATTTTGTTAGATAAATATATATATATATATATATAAGTTAATAATTTTACTTGTAAAAACAACAATATTATTTCTTATATCTTTATAAATGAAATATGCTTATTTTTAGGAAGGAATTTGAGAATTATACCAAGTAAGGTTATCATATTCGGATCGATCATTGAATCAAAAAAGATATTAAGTGAATAGATAGTAAATCTAACAAGTGGTCGAACCGTTATTGATCTAGTGATGTTATTAATATATAAAAATATATCTTATTAGTAATTAATAAAATTTTAAAAAATCTCATTTTTATGAACTAAAACATAATAAAATTGAGTTATAATATTATTAAAAGTGGTTAATTTTAATATTAAAACATAATATATAAAATATTTTTTGTTTAAACCGAATCGGAGTGTCAACCGGCTCAGACTTTTAAAACCATGATTCCAAGGTTTAAGAAACTTTTTAAAAAAAAATTGTAATACTTTTCGAGTAATATATCTCACATGCATATCGTGTCAAGTTATAGTATTGTTACATTAAATTAAGGAGAGAGTTATTTTTAAATGTGTTTCTGATATTTTTATATGTTTTTTTTTTACATAAATGTAAAATTCATTGTATGTTCATATGAGAGAAAACCATGTAAAAATATCATAAATACATATAAAAAAAATCAATCCTCTAAATTAAATAGGTACGCATTAACTTACACGTCTAACTAATCTTGTTAAAATTATCGACATTATTAACATGTTAATAGTAGGGGTGAGTATGATGCGGTGCGGTTTCATTTGGTGCAGTTTCGGTTCTAAAACCAATTCAAATAATAAAATTTTATGCAATTTAACATCACACAATATTAAATATCACTTTGATAACACACACAACCTTACTTATAATATTTTGTCTAAACAAAAATTAAATATAATAGAGTAATATGATGTAAATTATTAGAGTAGAATATAGTAGAGTAAACAAAAACTAAATACAATCTTTGTTACTCTACTCTTAGTAACAATATGCTGTAATATTCTTTGTAACAATATGATGTTATAATTTACAGACTACTCTACCATATTACAGTATATTGTTACCAAGAGTAGCTCAATCATATTACGACATATTGTTAACAAATATCATATTACAGTAATATTACAATCATAATACAAAGAGTCGGAAACATTATAGGCTTCTCTACAAACATGGTGCGATTTTGGCTTTATGCGTGCAGTTTTGGCTAATAACCAAACCGGAACCGTAAATTCGGTTTATCAACCCACCTAAAACCGTCACATATGCCGGAATCGTTGGTGCGATTTTAATTGGTGCAGTTTGTACGATTTTTAATGCGGTTTTGATTCTAATTTGATTCCTTGCTTAGCCCTAGTTAATAGTCATGTTAGACGTGTTAACCCCTTTACACATATTATGGGGATAAATCAACTTCTGGTATCTGTACTGGGACACGACTTACAATTTGGTATCCGAAGTGAAAAAAGTTACAAACTGGTGATTGTACTCGAAAAATGTTACACTCCGTTAAACATTAGGGACACGACTTACAATTTAGTGCCCGAAGTGAAAAAAGTTACAAACTGATGATTGTACTCGAAAAATGTTACACCGTTAAACAGTAGGATTTCATCTTTATTCTGTTTGAAAATTAGGGTTCTCTTCTTCTGTCTTTCTTCTTCTTCTCTCATTCTTCTTGTCTCGATTCTCCATTGATTATTGGTTCTCATATACTCCCTCCGTCCCAAATTAACTGCTCAATTTTAACTTTTTTTAAGTCAAATTGACTATTTTTAGAATTAATAATTAAGCATATATAAATATATTTCTAAAATTATAAAAATTAGGATTAGTAATAAATTGTATATACTTTCTTTTGGTTATAATCTCTTCACCTATATTTAGCAAAAATAGTAAAAAGATTAGTTTTAAAAATGGTCAATTTGACTTTAAAAAGTCAAAACTGAGCAATTAATTTGGGACGGAGGGAGTATTTATTAAAGGATTTTCAGTGTTTAATTGAAAGGATGAGCTCGTGTTAGAGTGGAATTGTAAATGAAATCAGGGAAGAAGATTGTAGTTCATGCAACAAAAATGAATGGATTACACCAGAGTTCCTAAGTCGGTGTCACTGTGGAGCAATGGTGCGAATGTGGGAGGCAAGAAAAGATGGAACAAAACATCGAGGATCTTCTTCGCGTTGACTTCGATTCTCTCTCTGTATGTTTGTCTCTCCCGTTGGATCAATTTTAACGATTATTTAAAAATTGGAAAGTACAAGCACCAGATTACAAAATTTTTTGAGTACTATTACCAGTTTGTAACTTTTTTCACTTCGGGAACCAAATTATAAGTCGTGTCCCTAATGTTTAACGGAGTGTAACATTTTTCGAGTACAATCACCAGTTTGTAACTTTTTTCACTTCGAATACCAAATTGTAAGTCGTGTCCCAGTACAGATACCAAAACTTGATTTATCCCCACAAATTATGTTATACAAATAATATAATATCGCATATGTTCCTTATTTATTAATTAGTAACATAATTCCATCAATGCATTAAGAAATTTTTAGCAAAATATTCCATAAGGCAACATGCTTAAATAAATTATTCTAAACTTGTTTATTTAAGGTAAATTATGACATCATGTAATATTTAAATCATAATTATTTTAATTAAACGAGTTGAATCGTGCTAAATATGGGTAGTTATTCATAATTCTTGTTCAATTCATATAATTATTTTTTAAATGTATTAACTCGTTTATTATATAAAAAAACATTCATAATCGTCACTAACCTTCTATTTTTTTACGTATCATGTTATTGTTTTGTATTGCAAATTACCTTTTATATTCACATTTATATTAAAGGTAATTATTAAATTATATTTGTGAAAATAATAATCATTTTAAATTTATATTTTATATTGCTAATGTCTATGATTATGAAGAATCCGAGAACTATAACATAGATTCGTATGATCTTCCCCTTTTTAGTTCTGTGTGGGTCTTCATTCATTTCATTAGGATGACTATTTAGTTGCCCCATAAAAACTACTTTTAGCCATTTGTTGATCTTTATAGCTTTTGGCGCGCTTATATTTTTAAATTTTGATGCACATTTTACTTTTAGTCCTTATAGGGGGACCGGGAATTTTTGACCGATCTAACTATCAGTTCAATTTTTTTTGACTCCCAAAAAATATGTAGTATTTATTTTAATATTTTTTTTATAAAATTCAATGATTTAAGTGTAATTTAGATAGATATAAAAAATAGTGTTACACAGACTCTACAAGATTACAACATTGTTTTTTATATGTATTCAATTTACACTTAAATCACTGGATTCTGTAATAAAATAAAAATTCCTTTGACTCTCAAAAAATGTATAGTATTTATTCCAACTGAAATTTTTACAGAATCCAGTGATTTAGGTATAATTTAGATACATATGAAAAACAGTGTCACATAGACTCTACAACACTGTTTTTTATATGTATCCAAATTACACCTAAATCACTGAATTATGAAAAAAAATCAATTAGAATAAATATAATACATTTTTTGGGAGTCAAATCCAAAAACAAATAACTTAGACGATCGCTAGACCAGTCAAAAATTCCCGGTCCCCCCCTAGGATTATTGTTTTACTTTTCCATACTCTTTGATAAGGTTATAAAATGAGCAAACAGTTCGGGCTCGATTCGTATTCGCTCGACTAAAAGTTTGATTCGAACTCGGCTCGAAATATAAATGAGTCAAATATGAACACATTTTAAAGTTCAATAAATTACTCGAACCTCTTCAAATTATAATTTTCTATTAATACTCAGATCATATTCGTTGGAAAAATTCAAACTGTTCGGGCTCGATTCGGAATCGTGCTCGACTCGATAGCTAAATGAGCCTCAATAAAATCTTATTTTATACTCGATAAATTTGCGAACCAAATCTGAGCAACTTAATACTTGAATCGACTCGATTCGTTTACACCTTTACTCTTTTATACCAAAATAAAAAATCGTTAATTTTGAATCAATTCAGCAGTTTAAAAAATATATTTTTTATGACTCAACAATTCAAGATTTTTTTTTTAATTTTACTTGTCATAAATTTATTTACAATGACTTTTCAAATTCATAAATTAAATGTAATGTATCCTCTTTATTTTCGTATTCTTATTTCAAAGAATTTGTTTAATTCTTCTTGACTTTATTTTCGTCAATCAAACAAACCATAAACCAAACCATTCATTCAAGTAGGTCGAGCCATAAACCTAACATGGCTCCTTAGCCGTGTTGAGGCGTGTGACTGTTATTTCTTGTAAATCGTTGACAGACGTACTTGATCAACCCTTTTCTCTCTCAATCCCCTTAATTGGTATCAGAGCCATGTTAGGTTATTCATATATTATATATTATATTATTTTTAAATTACACATATATGATCACCTTTAAAAATGACTGATTTTTCAACCTCTCTTTCAACCGTAGCTAATGCCTCTGCTTCTACCTTAGAAGCAACCGAACTTATAGCCTATCAGGATGTTAAGGAAGCCTTAGACAAATGGACAATTCCTAAAATCAAACCAAAAATAATTTATAAAATTGGAACCTTTGATTTTATCAGTAAAAGAATTATTAAAACCTTTGAACACGCTGTTCCTTTACAGAATAATGATGAAATTTTATATTTGTTGCATGTTGAAGACTTGTACCCCTTTTTGTAAAAATATAAATATGTTCATATAGGGCTTGTCCAAGTAGCTTTCAAACCCTTTACCTTACTTGGCCAAAACACCAGTATTCAGTGCACATTTAAAGATGGTAGGTGTCTTAACTAGAAAGCCTCCCTCATGGGTGCTATTGAAACTAGCCTTGCTCATGGACCAGTTTATTTCAATATATACCCGAATTTAAGTGTTGCTTTAACTTAGAGATGGTGGGTGTCTTAACTAGACAATACTTCTAATTGAAACACCGGATATAGGCTATGACTTGAATTTGCACCGTATAGCAATACTCAAAGTATACTCAAAATACTCACAAGAATACCCTCGATAATATAGAGAAAACTTGATTTACGGTGTGATTTTCAATTCTAACCCAAGCACCTATTTATAGGAAAATCTTTAGAAACCAAAATAGAAAATTTAATATAATAATATTATTATTATTTCTACAACTTCCTACTCACCAAGAACCTGAATTCAGCTATTAAAACACATGCAAGAACCATACTCAAATCACCAAAAACGTTTTTCATATTAAAAATATTTTAAACTTCAAAAATTAATTATTTCGAAGCTTCGGAACTTCAATAATTCATAATAAATAGTTTTTTTATCAGAAAAATTCAAAACTCGCGACTTTCCATAGGAAATTCCATTATCTACAACTTTGCAGAAGGAAGTTTTCCAAATTCCAAACAGAAATTGGTGAAATCCATAAGCGAGGCGATTTTACAGTTATAATCAAATTTGATTAATAATTGTGTCCACCAACACACAAAATATGTGTTAAACATTTAATGCCACAAAAATACTCTTCATCCTCATATACTCATATATCCTACATTCATTGTAAAACTATCATCAGTTAATATATTATTAAAATAATATATTTAAATGAATTACTTTATCGAGAAAAAGATAAAATATTAATTTTCCATAATTATCACATTAAAATTTTCTCCATCTATATCCACATAAAATCAATATTTTTCTCATCATATAAATTAATAATTAATTATTCACAAAATAATATTACGAATCACGATCTTGTGAACGGTAGTTCAGGAAAGAGGGGGCTTCGATAAGGATCTCTCTTCTTAAGCCTTGATTAGGTGACCAAACCTCTCCTTGAGCAGAACTTTCTAGACATTGCCAATAATGTTATCCAATAATATTATTCGGATAATATGAATTATTGCTCGATAATGGAAAATCTTGTGTAATGACAATTTATTGAAATAACAAAGACAATATAAAAAAAATCAACGCAATGAATTATTGAATCAATAAAATAAAATCTTGAACAATAATTCTTGTAACAATTATTGAGTAGTGCCTTCTTACGTAAGAATCAATAATTGGTGCAATCTGCAGTGTCTTCTTGTTCAACAACGCCGTATTAGTGTGTTTTAACCACCGGGTATTCCAACGATGATACTTGATAACAACTACTGCCAGATTATTTATAAACAACTTATATTTGTCGTTTTCTTCATCTAATCGCTTTCCGTTATGGGGCCCACAAAAGACTGCGCCATCGTACGAATATTCTCCGACAGTACGAATATTCCACGACCAAACGAATATTCCCCGACAATAATGAATATTTTATAACCACTTGCTTATTCGAAATATTTGCGTATTTTACTCATAACTATCCACATTAATCAAATCAACCCTTACTATTTCAAAATAATAAATAGAGGAAAATAAATTTCATTTATTAATAATTTGGGGTCTTACTGACCTCCCTCTTTATGAAATTTAGTCCTCGAAATTGGCGTACGTACACAGTGTTTGAAAAGATGAGAATACCTCGCTTTCATTTCCGTTTCCAACTCCCGGGTCATTTCCTCAATAGCATGGTTTCTCCACAAAACTTTAACTTGTGGTATAACCTCGGTACATAGGATATGTTCTTTCTATCCAAGATCTTGGCGGTACCTCCTCGTGCGTTAAGTCTTGGCTATCTCGTCCGGTTCTAACTTCAATGGCGTGGTTGAATTAGTCCCACATATTTACGTCCACATCGATCGTGAAAAAGCGTTATGAACACGCGTCATACTTGGTGGTAAAAGCGAGTCTATAGGCCCAGGTTCCTATTCGATCGAGAATTTCAAATGGATTAATAAATCGAAGGTTTGAGCTTTCCTCACCTCACCGATTCTCGCTTTTGAAATAACAACTTCTTGCACCTCCTTCTTCAAATTCATCAGCTCCGGTGTGTAGCTTGAACAACTTTAACTTTATCGATTAAAGTCGATTATACTCGTATATCATCACGTGGGTACCTAGAGTTTTCATCTCCATCTCTATTATTTGTAAATTATACGAAATGAGTCTTTGACAATATCGTACTCGTACTTGTATACGATCTTCTACTCAACACGTCAGCTACCACGTTCGCTTTTCCAGGATGGCATGGTCAGAACATGTGCTAAAATGAGTCTCCTCTTGAGCTCTTGGAAACTCTTCTCGCATTCCTCGTTCCATACGAATTTTATATCTTTCCGAGTCAGCTGCGTTAATGGAATAGCGATTCGAGAATATCTTTCAACGAATCTCCGATAATAACCAACTAAGCCTAGAAAGCTACGTATTTCGATTACTGACTTAGGTTGTTCTCAATCGTGACTCATATCCCAACCTTGGATAAAGCGTTACAATGACACCTATCGGTTTACTATCGCATTTAATATGGCGTCCCCTACGAGAGTGCGGCCTCGGTGCATTCCACAAAGGAAGTCACAAGATAAAGGCTCGGTACCAAATTCTATAGTTGAATTTTTAACTCCACGAAGTTCAATAGAGCCATTCGATATGAGATTTTAGAAATGAGTTTTGTCTTTGGTTCAAAGTCGATACAAAATTTAATATCGAGGCTTTGGGAGTAAGCGAAATTCTTCAGAAATCGTCGGGAAAATCAATAACAACAGAATATTATTCAAATCGGCGTGTCTTTATTCAAATCCATAACATGGACTAAGAAAACTTGACATCCGTAATAAGCGAATGACCTAACTACGACGATATGAAAATGTTTGACTACAATGGTTTGATTGCTTGAATTGAATAACGGGTTTGCTTAGGAATATGAAAACTAACAACCTTACAAAAAGTAATCAATTTCGGCGTGATGAGTAGTTAACCTTAAAATCACATCAAAAGCAAATATCTCTATAGAAATAAGGTTAACGGTGTAATGTGATAGTGCCAACTTTGAATCAAGTAAGATTTCTAAACAACGGATGTAATGAAAGTTTCTCTAACGGAGTCTCCATAAATAGGTCAAAGTCTAATTTCTCCGTAGTCAAGTTCAAACATTGAGCGCAAAGCAAGAGAGATAAAAGAATGGGTAGAACCCAGGTATCTAGTAAGTTATAAACTTCGCAAGAATTTATAATTAACTAACCCGTGCTAACTTCGTTCGGGTTCCTCGTATTCGATTTGGTCATGACAAACGCTCTTCCGAGAAACCGTTGACTTTGACTTTTACGGGACAACCTTTTGAGTCACCATCCCCGCTTAGACTTGGTTTCGCTTGCTCGTCTGATCATGACGATGTGTCCTTCCTTTCCACAATTATAACATACCTTGAACTGTTGTGGGCAGTTTGGTGATATGTCCCTCTTTCCGCATTTATGTATACTGACCGGTGGTCTTTCTCCTCCCTTGGAACGATTCTTTCTTTGGTGTTGGCGTCTTCATGGTCTTTCTCCTCCTTGGAACCAACTCGCTTCTTTTTTTCATGGCCACGATTACCACTAGAGTGGTTCTGCCTTTGTCATAGTATTCTTCTTTCACCGTGGTTATCGTTATTCGATGGCTATCTATCTTGATATGATCCACGGGTTATGGTCCCTCGGTTGAGCGTTACTCGTTATCTCGCTCTAACAATGAGCCCTTTGACAACATCTAAAAGAGAAAAAATTTATGAAATGAGATAAGGCGTTGATTTGATTCAAATGTGGATAAATATAAAAAGGAATTTCCTTTATTTATTATTTTGAAATAAATAAGGGTTGATTTGATTAATGTGGATATTAATTGTTAATACGGAATATTTCAAAATAAGCAGTGGTTATAAAATATTCATTATTATTAGGGAATATTAAATTCGTGGAATATTAAATCGCTTCGTCGGGGAATATTAAATGCGACGGTAGCATGCCATATGGGCCCCATAACGAAAAGCGATTGGATAAAGAAAAGCGACAAATATAAGTTGTTTTTAAATAACGGCGTAGTTATTATTGATTATCTTGTTGGAATACCGGTGGTTAAAACACATTAATCTGGCGTTGTTGAAAGCGATTACTTGCGGTATTGCACCAATTATTGATTCTTACGTGAAGGCACTACTCAATAATGGTTACGATAATTCTTGTTCGATTATTTTATTGAGTTAATAATTCTTTGCGTTGATATTTTATATTCTTTGTTGTTTGATAATTGTCATTACGCGGTATTTTTCATTATCGAAGCAATAATTCATATTATCTGAATAATATTATTAGATAACATTATTGGCAATGTCTAGAAAGTTACATCTAAGGAGGGTTTGGTCATCTAATTGCGGCGCCAATGAAAAAATTCTTATTGAAAGCCCTCTTTCTGAGAAGCGCACAGGTTGTCGATATTGTGATTACGTAATATTATTTATGAATAATTAATTATTGATTTATATGATGAGAAAAATATTGATTTTATGTGGATATAGATGGAGAAAATTTTAAAATGACAATTGTTGAAAATTAATATTTTATCTTTTACGATAAAATAATTCGTTTAAATATATTATTTTAATAATATATTAATGGTGATATTTTTACAACGAATGTGGGATATATGAGTATCTGAGGAGGAAGAGTATTTTTTGTTGCATTAAATGTTTAAAACATATTAAACATGTCGGTTGGACCCCATTTATTGGTGAAATTTGATTATAGCACAGTAAAATCGCCCGTTTGTGGATTTCGGTCAATTTCTATTTGGAATTTGGAAAAACTTTCTTCTGCAAAGTTGTAGAAATTGAATTTCCTATAAAAACTCAAGAGATTCAAATTTTCTGATGAAAGTGCTATTTATTATGAATTATTGAAGTTCAAGCTCAAAAATAATTGATTTTTGGGAGTTTAAATTATTTTTGTTAAGAAAAACGTTTTTGTATTTTTTTTGGACATCATTAACATGTGTGGCTGGTGTTTTGACCAAAAGGTGGGCTAAGGAAAATTTGTATAATTATATATAATATTATATTAAATTTTACTGCTTTGGTGTTCTAGCGTTTTCTATAAATAGGGTCTTGGGTTAGAATTGAAAATCACACGAAACTGAAGTTTTCTCTCTATTTCTCTCTCGATATTTTGGCGTATTCTTGTGAGTATTTTGAGTATACTTTGAGTATTGATATCGGTCTGAAGTCAAGTTCATTCATATTCCGAAATTAAATCTTCGCTCTTTTCGGTAAAGGATATTATTTTTTTTTCGAATGATATTATTTCTTGATATCATTATCTTTGAAATATTGATCTGAAATTTTTATCAAATTTGGAACTTTTTCATGTATCGGGGTTACTTATTCATGAGTTCTTATTCATGAGTTACTATTCACGATTTACTTTCTTATTAAGCGAGTTCTTATTCACGAGTTTCTTATTCACGTACTATTCATGAAGCGTGAAGATGTTTTTGTGGAATTTCTATCTTTTGGTGTCGGAGTTACTATTCACGTATCGGCCTTATTCACGTATCTGACTATTCACGATATCTGATCTTATTCAATAGAAAAATAAAATTTCTTCTTTTCGTCCAAAACATCTATTACGGATACTAACTTTGATTGTATCCATGTTTTTGATCATTCTTGAATTTTACACCACTATGATTGTTTTTGAGGTATTTTTGGGCGTGGATAAAACCAAATCTGAATCCTTAATCCTTAATCCTTGTCATTTTGTTTCCTTTGGATTCGTTTCTTTAAAAAAAAAAATATTTTCATCATCCTCGGTCTTAAATGATGATATTATGGAATATCTTTGGCACATAGTGCAAAGATGAATGATTTCTTAAGAATATCTTTGGCACATAGTGCAAAGATGAATGATTTCTGAAGAATATCTTTGGCCGTAGTGCGATGATGAGCAGTGTTTAAATGAACATGACCAGGTGATGAATATCTTTGGCACATAGTGCAAAGATGAATATTTGATTCGGATGTATATTGATTGATGTTACGGGATAAAAGATGAGCGATGAACTTTTAAATTCATACATAGAAGATAGTAGTTTGCATTCTCTACTTAACTCTTCTAATGAATTATTATTTCACTGCGAATATTGATTTAAAATTTGTTGTCTATTGTATTCTATTATATTTTTCCTGTTGAAGACTAACGATAATTTGTTGTATATTATCTTAGTCATAATATTCTTCTTGAGCTAGTTGAGCTCACCCTTTTCCTTTTTGTTCCATTTTTCTCTCGGAGGCGAGAATATAAGCGATGCAGTCGGGTATGGAATGAAGGTTTTAGAAAGGATTGTTTAGTAGTCCTCACCATTTTTGTAAAATAATGTATCGATAAATGTGATGAGGATTTATTTGAGTATAGATATTGTCTAGAAGATAATATTTGTATTCAAACTCACGTTTCTTGTTGTAATAATAAAGTTGTAGTTGTTTACGTACCATGTATTGACAACTTCGAATGGGTGATGTATACTATTTTGGGGCGTCACGGTTGGTATCGAGCTTAGGGATATGATCTCTGGCGGAGATCGGGGAATAGAACTAGGAGGGAGGCGAGTAAATCCTTGTTAGTGTGTCCTACCTAAGCTTATTTGTTAGTTGGTCGATATATAGGGATATTATGTGATATATTGATTTCCTTAATTAACCCTTGTTTTATGGCGATGTTTGAGAATGTCGTTGAGAATATTAACATGGAGTAAATGAGGCCAGTGGAGATGCTGTCTTTCACAGCGAGGAGAGCGTGCAACAGGTGGCAATGTTCCTCCTGTGAACAACACCATTGGCGGATGATGAGCGAGGGGATGTTTAGAAGTTTTTGCGATTCATGCAAAATCGAGACGAGGAGACTTCGTGTTCAAAATCTGAGGAGAAATGATAGCAATTCACGGGTTGTCACGACCAGCGATTCAAAGAGTTGGGACCACGAATTTAAGGAAAGCGGATCCGATCATGGGCGGAAACATGGGTCAAACAAATTACCAAGATATTCGATGTCTTGGGATGCGGAGAACGAGAGGTTCCATTCGCCACCTTTATGTTAAAATGGCGAAGCGGACTCTTGGTGGGGAGTCATGAAGCGTACCCATCCGGTACTTTTCGGCATGTCTTGGGAGACATTTGAAATTATTTAATGACAAATACTTTCACGAAAGTGTTAGTCGTATGAAGGAAGTGGAGTTCATCGATTGGAACAAAACAACATGGCGGTGTCTCGATGCGAGGCAAAGTTTGCGAGTTATCGAGTTTGCACCTCATTTGGTGGAGAATGAGGAGCGTATGTGCGGATGTTTCTTAGAGGTTTGAAACCGGCGTACGTCGATATCTCATTTCTCATAAACTTTCTCTCTATTCGGATGTTGTAAGCAGGGGCTCAATTATTAGGCGAGATAACGAGTAATGCAGTCAACCGAGGACCCTGACGAGGATCGTGCTCGAGATAGCGATCAACGCGAATAATGATAACTGCGGAGAAAAAAGCGAAGGCGGACAAAAATGGTAACCACTCTGGTGGTAATCATAGCCGTGAAAATAGAAGAAGCGAGTCGGGAGGAGATTTTAAAAGAGGAGATTTAAACAACGACCGTATGAAGATGGCGGTCTTGGTGACAAGCGGAGTTCTAAGGAGGAGAAGCGACCACCGGTCGTATCTTCTACAAATGGGGAAAGAGGGACATATCGGTCAAGCGCCTGACAGTTCAAGGTATGCTATAATTGTGGAAAGGAAGGACATATCGCTTCGAGATTATGCGATGGCGAAACCTAGTTCAATGAGGACGGTGACTCAAAAACTCATCCCGAAAAAAAGTCAAAGTCAACGATTAGGAAAGGCGTTTGTTGTGGTTGTCATAATCGAGGAACCCAACGAGGTGATCACGGGTAAGCTATTTATAAATTCTTGCGAAGTTTATACCTTACTTGATCTGGGGTGCTACCCATTCATTTATCTCTCCTGCATGTGCTCAGCGTTTAAACTTGACTCGGGAAAAATTAGACTTTGACTTATCTGTGGAAACTCAGTTAGGAGAAACTTTCATCACATCCACTGTTTATAAATCTTGTTTGATTCAAGTTGGCGCACCATTACCTTACACATTGACCTTATCTCTTTAAAGATACTTGCTTTTGATGTGATTTTAGGGATTGATTGGTTAACTACTCATCATGCCAAAATTGATTGTTTTAAATAAGGTTGTTAGTTTTCATATTCTAACCAACTTTGTTATGCAATTCAAACAACTAAACCATTAAAATCAATCACTATCATATCTAATCATAAAGCTATTCGTTTATTGAAAAAGCGGATGTCAAGCTTTCTTAGCCCATGTTATGGATTTGAATAAAGACACGTCAAATTTGAATAATATTCTGTTGTTATTGACTTTCGGATGTATTTCTGAAGAACTTCCGGTCTACCCCGAGCGTGAAGTTGAATTCTTTATTGATCTTGAACACGGTACAAGCCCATTTCTAAAACCCCATATCGAATGGCTCTATTGAACTTGAGGAGTTAAAGGTCCAACTCTGAGGAATTGTTGGACATCGGTTTCATTAAATCTAGTACATCTCCTTGGGGTGCTCTGTTTTATTAAGTAAAGAAGAAAAAAGGGGAGTATGCGACTTTATATTGACTATCGAAAATTGAACCATGTCACCATCAAGAATAGGTATCCTCTACCTCGTATTGATGACTTGTTTGACCCGATTCTGAGAGGCACAATTCTTTTCAAAAATCGATCTTAGTTTACGGATATCATCAATTGAAGATTAAAAGCGAGGATATTCAAAGGCGCCTTGAGAACTTCGGTATGGGCATTATGAATTCTTAGTCATGTCTTTCGGACTAACTAATGCTCTCTGCGACTTTCATGGATATGATGAGCCAAGATATTCAAGGAATATTTGGATCGATTCGTTGTTGTCTTTATTGATGACATCCTCATATATTCAAAAGTCGTGAAGATCATGAGCACCATTTGAAATTTGGTACTCGAAAGGCTTCGTGAAAACCAACTATATGCCAAATTGAAGAAATGTGAGTTACGGCGAGAGAAGTAGCATTCCTTGGGCACGTGGTGTCGAAACATGGAGTATCTGTTGATCCGTGAAGATTGAAGCAATCTGAAGTTAGAACAACAAAAGTCGGTGGTGAAGTCGTAGCTTTTGGGCTTAGTTGGTTATTATCGGAGATTAGTGGAAGGGTTTTCTCGAATCGCTACTCCATTAACTTCAACTAACTTTCGGAAGGATACAAAATTCGTTTGGAGCGAAGAATGCGAGAAAAGTTTCCAAGAGCTTAAGAGGAGACTTATTTACGGCACTGTTCTAACAATACCATCTGGTTGGATGGATTTGTTATCTCTGATGATGCTTGAGCAAAAGGGTTAGGATGTGTTCTCATGCAGCGTGGGAAAGTCATAGCCTATATGCCTCGCGACAACTTAAAAGAGTATGAGAGGAATTATCCTACTCATGATCTAGAGTTAGCGGCCCGATCGTTTTCAGCTAAAAAAATATGGAGCACTATCTATATGGGGAGAAAGTGGAGATATATTCGGACCATAAAAAGCCTTAAATATTTCTCACTCTCAAAAAGAACTCAACATCGGCGGCGGACGTTGGCTCGAGCTATTGAAGACTACGACCACACTATTGATACCATCACGGTAAAAGCGAGCGTGGTAGGCGGCGCGTTGAGTAGAAGATCATATCTTGAGGAGCAGTGCGATGATGTCAATATCGCGTAGAGCCAACTTTAATAGAAAAAGTTAAGGTTGCTCGAGCCACCAGGCCGGAACGATCGTATGAAGAAGAAAAAGTACAAGAAGGAGCTATTAGGGCGAGAATTGATGAAGAAGGAATACTTGAGTCCACTCTGAGACTTTGTGTTCTAACGACTCGATTTGAAGTACAAGATTATGATGGAGCACACAATACGCCATTTGCAATCCATCACGGAAGTACTTAAAATGTATCGTGATCTTGACATACATTTTGGTGGAACAATATGAAGAGAGAGATTGCAAAGTTTATCTCGATGTGTTTAACTTGCCAGCGTGTAAAGGCGGAGCATCTTGTACCTAAGGGTCCGTTGCAACCACTTGAGATTCCGGAATGGAAGTGGGAACACATTACCATGGATTTAGTTCACGGGTCTTCCTACGGTTTCTCAAGGCATCAATCTTATTTGGGTTATTGTTGATAGATTAACCAAGTCTGCTCATTTCTTGCCGATCGGGAGACTTATTCCTTGAGCGTCTTGCTAGTATATGCGTGAATGAGATTGTGAGGTTGCATGGCATGCACATATCCATAGTTTGGATCGTGACCCAAGATTCACTTCAAGATTTTGGGTTAGCTTGCAAAAAGCTATGGAGCGCAGTTTGCGATTTAGTTGACATACCATCCCCAAGCAGACGGAACAATCGAGAGGGACTATTCAAACTCTTGAAGATTTATTAAGACTACGTGTCCTAGACTTCAAGGTAGTTGGGATAAGTATTTACCATTGGTGGAATTCTCCTACAACAACATTATCGAGCAAGTATAGGTGTGGCTCCATTTGAAGCATTATATGGGCGAAAATGTAGTTCTCGATATGTTGGGATGAGGTGGGTGAAGCAACATTGTTGGGACCCGAGTTAAATGCGTATGACTCTGAAAAGATCCAAATGATTCGACAACGTATACAAAGCGGCACAAGATCGACAAAAAGAGTTATCGCGGATCTTCATCGAAAGGGCGTGGAATTTAATGTAGGGGATCATGTATTGTTGCGAGTTGCTCCGTGGAAGGAGTTACAAGATTTGGGAAGAGAAAAGCTCGATCCACGATTTATTGGTCCATTTCAAATTCTTGACCGAGTAGTAGAAATGTAGCCTATAGACTTGCGTTACCTCAAAGTATGTCTACGTGTTCATAATGTGTTTCACATATACATGTGCTTAAGTAAATATGTGAAAGACCGAACCACGTTATTGAGTTAGAACCGGACGAGATAGCCAGAAGACTTAACGTATGAGGAGGTACTGTCAAGATCTTGGATAGGAAGGAGCATGTCCTGCGTGTGAAAAGGTCATACCACAAGTTAAAGTTTTGTGGAGGAATCATGCTATATAGAGGAAATGACACAGGAATTGGAAGCGGAAATGAAAGCGAGGTATCCTCACCTTTTGAAAAACACCGTCGTCGTCGTCGATTTCGAGGGCGAAATTTCATAAGGAGGGAGGTTGTAAGACCCCAAATTTTAAATAAAAGGAATTTCCTTTATTTATTATTTTGAAATAGTAAGGGTTGATTTGATTAATGTGGATAGTTAAGGGTTAAATCATAAATATTTCAAAATAAGCAGTGGTTATAAAATATTCATTATTGTTAGGGAATATTAGTTTGGTGCGTGGAATATTAAATCTTTGTCGGGAATAATATTAAATGCGACGGCGCCTTGACGTGTGTGTGGGCCCATAACGTGAGCGATTGGATGAAAAAGCGACAAATATAAGTTGTTTTTAAATAGCGGCGTAGTTATTCTGAATTATCTTTGTTGGAATACTGGGTGGTTAAAACACATTAATCTGGCGTTGTTGAGCGGTTTACTGCGGTATTGCACAATTATTGATTCTTACGTGAAGGCACTACTCGATAATGGTTACTGATAATTCTTTATTCGATATTTTATTGAGTTAATAATTCTTTGCGTTGATATTTTATATTCTTTGTTGTTTGATAATTGTCATTACGATATTTTTCATTATCGAAGCAATAATTCATATTATCTGAATAATATTATTAGATAACATTATTGGCAATGTCTAGAAAGTTACATCTAAGGAGAGGTTTGGTCACCTAATTGCTTGCGCCGATGAAAAAAATTCTTATTGGAAGCCCCTTTCACAGGAGCTGCACGGTTGTCGATATTGTGATTACAATAATATTATTTGTGAATAATTAATTATTGATTTATATGATGAGGAAAATATTGATTTTATGTGGATATAGATGGAGAAAATTTTAAAATGACAATTGTTGAAAATTAATATTTTATCTTTTACGATAAAATAATTCGTTTAAATATATTATTTTAATAATATATTATAATGGTGATATTTTACAACGAATGTGGGATATATGAGTATCTGAGGAGGAAGAGTATTTTTTTGTTGCAATAAATGTTTAAAACATATTAAACATGTCGGTGGACCCCATTTATTGGTTGAAATTTGATTATAGCACAATAAAATCGCTTGGTTTGTGGATTTGGTCAATTTCTATTTGGAATTTGGAAAAACTTTCTTACTGCAAAGTTGTAGAGAATTGAATTTCCTATAAAAACTCATGAGATTCGAATTTTCTGATGAAAGGGCTATTTATTATGAATTATTGAAGTTAGAAAGCTCAAAATAATTGATTTTTGGAAGTTTAAATTATTTTTTTAAGAAAAACGTTTTTGTATTTTTTGGACATCATTAACATGTGTGAATGGTGTTTTCAGATCTAAAAGGTGGGCTAAGGAAAATTTGTATAATTATATTAATATTATATTAAATTTTACTAACTTTGGTTCTTCTAGCGTTTTCTATAAATAGGGTCTTGGGTTAGAATTGAAAATCACACGAAAGCTGAAGTTTTCTCTCTATATCTCTCGATATTTTGGCGTATTCTTGTGAGTATTTTGAGTATACTTTGAGTATTGCTATCTGATTGCAAGTTCATTCACCTTTTATATCATTATTAGGTAAAAATCTTGATCTTTCGAGTAAGGGATATTATTTTTTTATAATGATATTATTTCTTGATATCATTATCTTTGAAATATTGATCTGAAGTTTTATCAAATTTGGAACTTTTTCATATCGGGTTACTATTCATGATTTCTTATTCATGAGTTCTTATTCACGAGTTCTTATTCAATGAGTTCTTATTCACGAGATTCTTATTCACGAGTCTTATTAAGTACTATTAATGAAGTGAAGATGTTTTTGTGGAATTTCTATCTTTTGGTGTCGGAGTTACTATTCACGTATCTGCCTTATTCACGTATATCTGACCTATTCACGTATCTGGTCTTATTCATAGAAAAAATAAAATTTCTTCTTTTAAGTCAAAACATCTATTACGGATACTAACTTTGATTGTATCCATGTTTTGATCATTCTTGAATTTTACACCACTATGATTATTTTTGAGGTATTTTTTTTGGCGTGGATAAAACCAAATCTGAATCCTTAATCCTTAATCCTTGTCATTTTGTTTCCTTTGGATTCGTTTCTTTAAAAAAAATTTTTCATCATCCTCGGTCTTAAATGATGATATTATGGAATATCTTTGGCACATAGTGCAAAGATGAATGATTTCTTAAGAATATCTTTGGCACATAGTGCAAATCTTTGATTTCTGAAGAATATCTTTGGCGTGGTAGTGCAAGATGAGCAGTGTTTAAATGAACATGACCCGGTGATGAATATCTTTGGCACATAGTGCAAAGATGAATATTTGATTCGGATGTATATTGATTGATGTTCTGAGGGGATAAAAGATGAGCGATGAACTTTTAAATTCATACATAGAAGATAGTAGTTTGCATTCTCTACTTAACTCTTCTAATGAATTATTATTTCATTGCGAATATTGATTTAAAATTTGTTGTCTATTGTATTCTATTATATTTTTCCTGTTGAAGACTAACGATAATTTGTTGTATATTATCTTAGTCATAATATTCTTTCTTGAGCTAGTTGAGCTCACCCTTTTCCTTTTGTTCCATTTTTCTCGGGGAGAGAATATAAGCGAGTGCAGTCGGGGTATGGAATGAAGGTTTTAGAAAGGATTGTTTAGTAGTCCTCACCATTTTGTAAAATAATGTATCGATAAATGTGATGAGGATTTATTTGAGTATAGATATTATGCAGAAGATAATATTTGTATTCAAACTCACAGTTTCTTGTTGTAATAATAAAGTTGTAGTTGTTTACATACCATGTATTGACAACTTTCGAGAATAGGTGATGTATACTATTTTGGGGGCGTCATGATTAGTATCGAGCTTAGGGATATGATCTCTGGCGGAGATCGGGGAATAGAACTAGGAGGGAGAGCAGTAAATCCTTACCGCTAGTGTGTCCTACTAAGCTTATTTGTTAGTTGGTCGATATATAGGGATATTATGTGATATATTGATTTCCTTAATTAACCCTTGTTTTATGGCGGTATTTGAGAATGTCGTTGAGAATATTAACAATGGAAATGAGGCCGTGGAGATGCTGTGTACTCACGAGGAGGAGAGCGTCAGCAGTTTGGCAATGTTCCTCTGTGAACAACACCATTGAAGCGAGATGATGAGCGAGGGGATGTTTAGAAGTTTTTGCGATTCATGCAAAATCGAGACGAGGAGACTTCGTGTTCAAAATCTGAGGAGAAATGATAGCAATTCACGGGTTGTCACGACCAGCGATTCAAAGAAGTTGGGACCACGAAATTTAGGAAAGCGGATCCGATCATGGGCGGAAACATGGGTCAAACAAATTACCAAGATATTCGATGTCTTGGGATGCGGAGAACGAAGGTTCCATTCGCCACCTTTATGTTAAAGTGGCGAAGCGGACTCTCTTGGTGGGAGTGCGTGAAGCGTACCCATCCGGTACTTTTCGGCGTGTCTTGGGAGACGTTTGAAACTATTTAATGACAAATACTTTCACGAAAGTGTTAAATGTTATGAAGGAAGTGGAGTTCATCGATTGGAACAAAACAACATGGCGGTGTCTCGATGCGAGGCAAAGTTTGCGAGTTATCGGTTTGCACCTCATTTGGTGGAGAATGAGGAGCGTGTGTGCGGATGTTTCTTAGAGGTTTGAAACCGGCGTCGTCGATATCTCATTTCTCATAAATTTTCTCTCTATTGATGTGTTGTAAGCAGGGCTCAATTATTAGGCGAGATAACGAAATACAGTCGGTGAGGACCCTGACCGAGATCGTGCGAGAGAGATAGCGATCAGCGAAATAATGATAACTGCGGAGAAAGAAAGCGAATGGACGAAATGGTAACCACTCTGGTGGTAATCATAGCCGTGAAAATAGAAGAAGCGAGTCGGGAGGAGATTTTAAAGAGAGATTTAACAACGACCATATGAAGGCAGCGGTCTTGGCGACAAGCCCGGTTCTAAGGAGGAGAAACGACCACCGGTCGTATATCTTCTACAAATCACGGAAAAGAGGGACATATCGGTCAAAGCGCCCTGACAGTTCAAGGTATGCTATAATTGTGGAAAGGAAGGACATATCGCTCGAGATTATGCGATGGCGAAACCTAGTTCGTGAGGGACGGTGACTCAAAAAACATCCCGAGAAAAAATCAAAATCAACGATTAGGGAAGGCGTTTGTTGTGGTGGTCATAATCGAGGAACCCAAGCGAGGTGATCACGGGTAAGCTATTTATAAATTCTTGCGAAGTTTATACCTTACTTGATCTGGGTCTACCCATTCATTTATCTCTCTGCATGTGCTCAGCGTTTAAACTTGACTCAGGAAAAATTAGACTTTGACTTATCTGTGGAAACTCAGTTAGGAGAAACTTTCATCACATCCATTGTTTATAAATCTTGTTTGATTCAAGTTGGCACCATTACCTTACACATTGACCTTATCTCTTTAAAGATACTTGCTTTTGATGTGATTTTAGGGATTGATTGGTTAACTACTCATCATGCCAAAATTGATTGTTTTCGTAAGGTTGTTAGTTTTCATATTCTAACCAACTTTGTTATGCAATTCAAGCAACTAAACCATTAAAATCAATCACTTCATATCTAATCATAAAGCTATTAGTTTTATTGAAAAGCGGATGTCAAGCTTTCTTAGCCCATGTTATGGATTTGAATAAAGACCGTCAATTTGAATAATATTCTGTTGTTATTGACTTTCTGATGTATTTCGAAGAACTTCCGGTCTACCCCGAGCGTGAAGTTGAATTCTTTATTGATCTTGAACTTTGAGTACAAGCCCATTTCTAAAACCCCATATCGAATGGCTCTATTGAACTTGAGTTAAAGGTCCAACTACGAGGAATTGTTGGACATCGGTTTCATTCGTCTAGTACATCTCCTTGGGGTGCTCTGTTTTATTTGTAAAGAAGAAAGAGCGGGGAGTATCGCGACTTTGTATTGACTATCGAGGAATTGAACCATGTCACCATCAAGAATAGGTATCCTCTACCTCGTATTGATGACTTGTTTGACCCGATTCAAGAGGGCACAATTCTTTTCAAAATCGATCTTAGATTACGGATATCATCGGTGAAGATTAGAAGCGAGGATATTCAAAAGGCGCCTTGAGAACTTCGGTATGGGCATTATGAATTCTTAGTCATGTCTTTGGGACTAACTAATGCTCCTGCGGCTTTCATGGATATGATGAGCCAGAGTATTCAAGGAATATTTGGATCGATTCGTTGTTGTCTTTATTGATGACATCCTCATATATTCAAAAAGTCGTGAAGATCATGAGCACCATTTGAAGTTTGGTACTCGAAAGGCTTCGTGAAAACCAACTATATGCCAAATTGAAGAAATGTGAGTTACGGCTTGAGGAAGTAGCATTCCTTGAGCGCGTGGTGTCGAAACATGGAGTATCTGTTGATCCGTGAAGATTGAAGCAATCTGAAGTTAGAACAACCAAAGAAAGTCGGTGGTGAAATCGTAGCTTTTGGGCTTAAATTTGGTTATTATCGGAGATTAGTGGAAGGTTTTTCTCGAATCGCTACTCCATTAACTTCATTAACTTCGGAAGGATACAAAATTCGTTTGGAAGAAAGAATCGAGAAAAGTTTCCAAGAGCTTAAGAGGAGACTTATTTGGCTTTTTTACAACAATACCATCTGGTTCGGATGGATTTGTTATCTCTGGCGATGCTTGAGGCAAAGGGTTAGGATGTGTTCTCATGCAGCGTGGGAAAGTCATAGCCTATGCCTCATGACAACTTAAAAGTATGAGAGGAATTATCCTACTCATGATCTAGAGTTAGCGGCGTGATCGTTTTCGCTAAAAATATGGAGCACTTATCTATATGGGGAGAAAGTGGAGATATATTCGGACCATAAAAAGCCTTAAATATTTCTTCACTCAAAAAGAACTCAACATCTTGGCGGCGACGTTGGCTCGAGCTATTGAAGACTACGACCACACTATTGATACCATCACGGTAAAAGCGAGCGTGGTAATGGCGCGTTGAGTAGAAGATCATATCTTGAGGAGCAGAGTGCGATGATGTCAAGTATCTGCGTAGAGCCAACTTTAATAGAAAAGTTAAGGTTGCTCGAGCCACCAGGCCGGAGCGATCGTATATGAAGAAGAAAGTACAAGAAGGAGCTATTAGGGCGAGAATTGATGAAGAAGGAATACTTGAGTCCACTCTGAGACTTTGTGTTCTAACGACTCGATTTGAAGTACAAGATTATGATGGAGGCACACAATACGCCATTTGCAATCCATCCTGGAAGTACTAAAATGTATCGTGATCTTGACATACATTTTGGTGGAACAATATGAAGAGAGAGATTGCAAAGTTTATCTCGATGTGTTTAACTTGCCAGCGTGTAAAGGCGGAGCATCTTGTACCTAAGGGTCCGTTGCAACCACTTGAGATTCCGAAATGGAAGTGGGAACACATTACTATGGATTTAGATTCACGGGTCTTCCTACGGTTTCTCAAGGCATCAATCTTTATTTGGGTTATTGTTGATAGATTAACCAAGTCTGCTCATTTCTTGCCGTCTGGAGACTTATTCCTTGAGCGTCTTGCTAGTATGTCGTGAATGAGATTGTGAGGTTGCATGGCATGCACATATCCATAGTTTGGATCGTGACCCAAGATTCACTTCAAGATTTTGGGTTAGCTTGCAAAAAGCTATGGAGCGCAGTTTGCGATTTAGTTGACATACCATCCCCCAAGCAGACGAGACAATCGAGAGGGACTATTCAAACTCTTGAAGATTTATTAAGACTACTGTGTCCTAGACTTCAAGGGTAGTTGGGATAAGTATTTACCATTGGTGGAATTCTCCTACTGACAACAGATTATCGAGCAAGTATAGGTGTGGCTCCATTGAAGCATTATATGGGCGAAAATGTCGTTCTCTCGAATATGTTGGGATGAGGTGGGTGAAGCAACATTGTTGGGACCCGAGTTAAATACGTATGACTCTGAAAAGATCCAAATGATTAAACAACGTATACAAAGCGGCACAAGATCGACAAAAGAGTTATGCGGATCTTCATCGAAAGGGCGTGGAATTTAATGTAGGGATCATGTATTGTTGCGAGTTGCTCCATGGAAGGAGTTACAAGATTTGGGAAGAGAGAAAAGCTCGATCCACGATTTATTGGTCCATTTCAAATTCTTGACCGAGTAGGAAATGTAGCTATAGACTTGCGTTACCTCAAGTATGTCTCGTGTTCATAATGTGTTTCACATATCTGTACTTAAATAAATATGTGAAAGACCGAACCACGTTATTGAGTTAGAACCCAGGACGAGATAGCCAGAAGACTTAGCGTGTGAGGAGGTACTGTCAAGATTTTGGATAGGAAGGAGCATGTCCACACGTGTGAAAGGTCGTACCACAAGTTAAAGTTTTGTGGAGGAATCATCTTTAGAGGAAATGACACAGGAATTGGAAGCGGAAATGAAAGCGAGGTATCCTCACCTTTTGAAACACCAGTCGTCGTCGATTTAGAGGACGAAATTTCATAAGGAGGGAGGTTGTAAGACCCCAAATTTTTAAATAAAAAGAATTTCCTTTATTTATTATTTTGAAATAGTAAGGGTTGATTTGATTAATGTGGATAGTTAAGGGTTAAATCATGAAATATTTCAAAATAAGCAGTGGTTATAAAATATTCATTATTGTCGGGGAATATTAGTTTGGTGGTGGAATATTAAATGCTTTGTCGGGAATATTAAATGCGACAGTAGCGACCATGTGTGGCCCATGTGAGAAAGCGATTGGATGAAGAAAGCGACAAATATAAGTTGTTTTTTAAATAGCAGGCGTAGTTATTCTGAGTTATCTTTGTTGGAATACCCGGTTGGTTAAAACACATTAATGGCGTTGTTGAGCGATTTACTGCGGTATTGCACCATTATTGATTCTTACGTGAAGGCACTTTACTCGATAATGGTTCTGATAATTCTTTATTCGATATTTTATTGAGTTAATAATTCTTTGCGTTGATATTTTATATTCTTTGTTGTTTGATAATTGTCATTACGGTATTTTTCATTATCGAAGCAATAATTCATATTATCTGAATAATATTATTAGATAACATTATTGGCAATGTCTAGAAAGTTACATCTAAGGAGAGGTTTGGTCACTAATTGCGGCGCCGATGAAAAAAATTCTTATTGGAAGCCCCTCTTCTGAGGAGCGCACAGTTGTCGATATTGTGATTACGTAATATTATTTGTGAATAATTAATTATTGATTTATATGATGAGAAAAATATTGATTTTATGTGGATATAGATGGAGAAAATTTTAAAATGACAATTGTTGAAAATTAATATTTTATCTTTTTACGATAAAATAATTCGTTTAAATATATTATTTTAATAATATATTAATGGTGATATTTTTACAACGAATGTGGGATATATGAGTATCTGAGGAGGAAGAGTATTTTGTTTGCATTAA
Source organism: Panax quinquefolius (assembly GCA_020205615.1). Classification (NCBI taxonomy): domain Eukaryota; kingdom Viridiplantae; phylum Streptophyta; class Magnoliopsida; order Apiales; family Araliaceae; genus Panax; species Panax quinquefolius. Next base: position 107,921,780 of record CM035171.1, on the reverse strand, counting down.
ATGTTTAAAACATGTTAAACATGTCGGTGGACCCCATTTATTGGTGAAATTTGATTATAGCACAATAAAATCTTGGTTTGTGGATTTGGTCAATTTCTATTTGGAATTTGGAAAAACTTTCTTCTGCAAAGTTGTAGAGAATTGAATTTCCTATAAAAACTCATGAGATTCGAATTTTCTGATGAAAGTGCTATTTATTATGAATTATTGAAGTTCAGAAGCTCAAAATAATTGATTTTTGGAAGTTTAAATTATTTTTGTTAAGAAAAACGTTTTTGTATTTTTTGGACATCATTAACATGTGTGGCTGGTGTTTTGACCAAAAGGTGGGCTAAGGAAAATTTGTATAATTATATTAATATTATATTAAATTTTACTGCTTTTGGTGTTCTAGCGTTTTCTATAAATAGGGTCTTGGGTTAGAATTGAAAATCACACGAAGCTGAAGTTTTCTCTCTCTCTATCTCTCGATATTTTGCGTATTCTTGTGAGTATTTTGAGTATACTTTGAGTATTGATATACGGTGCAAGTTCATTCGATATTATTCGGTGTTTAATTTAAAATCTTGATCTTTCGAGGTAAGGATATTATTTTTTTCGTAATGATATTATTTCTTGATATCATTATCTTTGAAATATTGATCTGAAATTTTATCAAATTTGGAACTTTTTCATGTAAAGGTTACTATTCATGAGATTCTTATTCATGAGTTTACTATTCACGAGTTCTTATTAATGAGATTCTTATTCACGATTCTTATTCACGATCTTATTCATGTACATGAAAGCGTGAAGATGTTTTTGTGGAATTTCTATCTTTTGGTGTCGGAGTTACTATTCACGTATCGGCCTTTATTCACGTATCTGACACTATTCACGTATCTGGTCTTATTCATAGAAAAATAAAATTTCTTCTTTTAAGTCAAAAATATCTATTACGGATACTAACTTTTTGATTGTATCCATGTTTTGATCATTCTTGAATTTTACACCACTATGATTATTTTGAGGTATTTTTGGGCGTGGATAAAACCAAATACGAATCCTTAATCCTTAATCCTTGTCATTTTGTTTCCTTTGGATTCGTTTCTTTAAAAAAAAATATTTTTCATCATCCTCGGTCTTAAATGATGATATTATGGAATATCTTTGGCACATGGTGCAAAGATGAATGATTTCTTAAGAATATCTTTGGCACATAGTGCAAATGAATGATTTGAAGAAATATCTTTGGCCGTAGTAGTGCAAAGATGAGCAGTGTTTAAATGAACATGACCAGTGATGAATATCTTTGGCACATAGTGCAAAGATGAATATTTGATTCGGATGTATATTGATTGATGTTCGAGGGATAAAAGATGAGCGATGAACTTTTAAATTCATACATAGAAGATAGTAGTTTGCATTCTCTACTTAACTCTTCTAATGAATTATTATTTCATTGCGAATATTGATTTAAAATTTGTTGTCTATTGTATTCTATTATATTTTTCCTGTTGAAGACTAACGATAATTTGTTGTATATTATCTTAGTCATAATATTCTTCTTGAGCTAGTTGAGCTCACCCTTTTCCTTTTTGTTCCATTTTTCTTCGGGAGGCGAGAATATAAGCGAGTGCAGTCGGGGTATGGAATGAAGGTTTTAGAAAGGATTGTTTAGTAGTCCTCACCATTTTGTAAAATAATGTATCGATAAATGTGATGAGGATTTATTTGAGTATAGATATTATGCAGAAGATAATATTTGTATTCAAACTCACAGTTTCTTGTTGTAATAATAAAGTTGTAGTTGTTTACGTACCATGTATTGACAACTTCGGAATAGGTGATGTATACCTATTTTTGGGGCGTCCGTCTTTGGGACACCGCCACGTGTTTCTTCTCTCATCTAATAAACTCCACTTCCTTCATATACGAATACTTTCGGGAAGTACTTGTCATTGAACTGCTTCAAAATGTCTCCCGGCGACATGCCGAGTGCGGTTGGATGGAGTACGCTTCACGATTCCCACCATGTCCTGCCTGCATACCGGAACATAAAGGTAGCGAATAAAACTTTACGTTCTCTCGTGCATCCCAAGACATCGAATATCTTGGTAATTTGTTTGACCCACGTCTCCGCTTATAATCGGATTCGGCTTTCCCGAGTCTCAGTGGTCCCAACTCTTTGAATCTGCATGTTGTGACCACCCGTGTAATTGCTATCATTTCCTCCTGTATTTTGAACACGAGTTTCCTCGTGCGATTTTGCATGAATCGCAAAAAGCTTCTAAACATCCCCTCGTTCATCATCTCTTTCGGTGGTGTTTTTCACGGGAGGAACATTGCCCGACTGTTGCACGTTCTCCTCATTGGTAAATCTGAGGCATCTCCACGGTCTCATTTACTCCATTGTTAATATTCTCACCACCATTCTCAAAAACTCGTCCATAAAACAAGGGTTAATTAAGGAAATCAATATATCACATAATATCCCTATATACTTAACCAACTAACAAATAAGCTTAGGTAGGACACACTAGCGAAGGATTTACTCGTCTCCCTCTCTGTTTCTATTCCCCGATCTCCGCTTGAGATCATATCCTAAGCTCGATACCAACCGCGGCGCCCCAAAATAGGTCCATTCCATCCAACCCATTCTGAGTCGCCAAATACATGAGTACGAAAATAACTAGAACTTTATTATTAAAACATATAAAGCGTGAGTTTAAATACGAGATATTACCATCAGACAATATCCACACGCAAATAAATCCCCATCATAATTATTGATACATTATTTTACAAAATGGTGAGGGACTACTAAACAACTCTCTCTAGAACCTTCATTCCATACCCCCACTAGTACTAATTACATTCTAGCCTCTGAGAAGAAAAATGGATCAACAATGAAAAGGTGAGAGCTCAACTAGCCTAGTAAAGAATATTATGACTAAGATAATCTACAACAAATTATCGTTAGTCTTCACGAGGAAAAATCTAATAGAATACAATATACAACCGGTTTTAAATCAACAATCTGCAGTGAAACCACAATTCATTAGAAGAGTTAAGTAGAGAATGCAAACTACTATCTTCTATATATGAATTTAAAAGTTCATCGTCGATATTTTATCCTGTAACATCAATCAATATATATCTCGAATCAAATATTAATCTTTACACTACTGAGCCAAAGATATTCATCGGTTGGTCATGTTCATCTAAACACCTGTTCATCTTTGCTCTACGGGCCAAAGATATTAATCAGTCGGTCATGTTCATCTCAACACCTGTTCATCTTTGCATTACGGGCCAAAGATATTCATCAAAAATCATTCATCTTTGCACTACAGCCCAAAGATATTCAGTAATATCATCATTTAGGACTGAGGATGATGAAAAATATTTTAAAGAAAACGAATCCAAAGAAACAAAAGAACAAGTATTAAAGATTAAGTATTTAACTTATTTCATGTCCAAAAATACCTCATAAATAATCATAGTGGTGTAAAATTCAAGAATGATCAAAACATGGATACAATCAAAACTAGTATCCGAATAGATATTTTGGATGAAAAGAAAAATTTTATTTTTCGATGAATAATCCGTATTCGTGAATAGTACCATATCGTGAATAATAACTCTCAAACACAAAAGATAGAAATTTCACAAAAAACATCTTCACGCTTCGTGAATAGTACTTTTGAATAGTAACTCGTGAATAGTAACTCATGAATAAGAACTCATGAATAGTAACCCCAACATGAAAAAGTTCCAAATTTGATAAAAATTTCCAACCAACATTTCGGCATAATGATATTGAAGAAATAATATCATTTTCGAATAAAATAACATCCACTTACCTTGAAAGACAGTAATTACAGTTGAAACACCGATATATAAAGCTATGACTTGAACTTGCACCGTATAGCAATACTCAAAGTATACTCAAAATACTCACAAGAATACGCTCGATAATATAGAGAGAAAACTTGAGCTTACGGTGTGATTTTCAATTCTAACCTAAGCACCCTATTTATAGGAAAATGCTTAGAACACCAAAGTAGAAAATTTAATATAATAATATTATTATTATTTCTACAACTTCCTACTCACCAAGAATCTGAATTCAGCTATTAAAACACATGCAAGAACCACACTCAAATCACCAAAAACGTTTTTCATATTAAAAATATTTTGAACTTCAAAAATTAATTATTTCGGAGCTTCGGAACTTCAATAATTCATAATAAATAGCCCTTTTATCAGAAAAATTCAAAACTCGCTACTTTCCATACGAAATTCCATTATCTACAACTTTGCAGAAGGAAGTTTTTCCAAATTCCAAGCATAAATTGACCGAAATCCATAAACGGGCGATTTTACAGGCTATAATCAAATTTCGGTCAATAATTGTGTCCACCAACACACAAAATATGTGTTAAATATTTAATGCCACAAAAATACTCTTCATCCTCATATACTCATATATCCCACATTCATTGTAAAACTATCACCATTAATATATTATTAAAATAATATATTTAAATGAATTATTTTATCAGAAAAAGATAAAATATTAATTTTCAATAATTGTCACATTAAAAATTTTCTCCATCTATATCCACATAAAATCAATATTTTTCTCATCATATAAATCAATAATTAATTATTCATAAATAATATTATGTAATCACAAGATCTTGGCAACGGTAGTTCCTGGAAAGAGGGGCTTTCCAATAAGGATCTCAACTTACTAACGAGCAATTAGGTAACCAAACCTCTCCTTAGACAGAACTTTCTAGACATTGCCAATAATGTTATCCAATAATATTATTCAGATAATATGAATTATTGCTCAGATAATGGAAAATACGTGTAATGACAATTTATTGAAATAACGATAATATAAAAAAATCAACGCAGACAATTATTGAATCAATAAAATAAAATACCGAATAATTAATTACGTAACAATTATTGAGTAGTGCCTTCTTACGTAAGAATCAATAATTGGTGCAATACTGGTAGTATTACTTTTTCAATAACGCCGTATTAGTGTGTTTTAACCACCGGGTATTCCAACAATATAATCTGTAACAACTACGCCAGTTATTTATAAACAACTTATATTTGTCGCTTTTCTTCATCCAATCGCTTTCAGTTATGGGGCCCACAAAGAATGCGCCGTCGCATTTAATATTCCCCGACGCAGACGAATATTCCACGACCAAACGAATATTCCCCGACAATAATGAATATTTTATAACCACTTGCTTATTCGAAATATTTGCGTATTTTACCCATAACTATCCACATTAATCAAATCAACCCTTACTATTTCAAAATAATATATAGAGGAAAATAAATTTCATTTATTAATAATTTGGGGTCTTACAGTTTTAACCACTTTAAACCCTTATATCCGGAAACAAAGCCAACAAGGACATACTGTCCTAATAGACACTAATCTTTTTAGTAGTCAAGTGGCTATTCCCAGAATGATCCCTTGGGAAGAAATTACTTTCCCAAAGCAATGGCAGATTACTAATGCCGTACCTACCAAACCTATAATTAGGCAAAACATTGAAGATGTTATTCAAACCAGTAATGGAAATGTTTATTTAAAATTTCAAAGACCTTTTACCCGAAGTAGATCTATTAATAATATTTCTTATAATATTGATTTTCCTGAATCATCTAGACAATCTGTATCTGACCCTTTAGAATCTTTTTATCAAGAGTCTAAAAATCCCAGCAATGAGTCTGTTAAAAATGAAGACTTAATTAAAGGAATTCATATTTCTGAAAATCAAATACCTCATGGTATTTATGAGGCTACTCCTCAAAACAGAAGACCTTATAGTCCAACCGCTAGTGATATGAATTTTGAGTGTTAGATGGATTTTTCTCCAAATAGTAAAATTCGCCAATGTTTAAACCAGGAATTCATGCAGAATAAATACCAGAATTTTAGAGATTGGTATTTAAAAAATCATGATAATAACAAGTTAACAGATATTAAAGCTAGTTATTATGCTTATCTGAGTAATAACCAGTGTATATTATCATTTGTTAAATGGTATTATGATTTTGTCTTGAAATCAGATTATTATACTGAAAGTCAACTGAATGTGTTAACTGGAATTCAGAAAGATTGGATTACCACAAGTGGTAATATTATTCAATCTATTCATCCTCCTCCTAAGTCCCTTGAACTTAGCTCAAGAAATGAAAATTTAAAACCCTTAGTTATTAACCCGTATGTTGATATTTCTGAAATTTCTCCTCAACAAGAAGAGGTAAAAATAAAAGATATTTTACCCTTGTCTAAACAGAATAATTATACTAACCTATTCCTTCAAACTGTAGGAAAACTGTTAACCAAGATAGAAGAACAAATAAATCATATTAATGATAATTGCCAAATTGTTCCTCAACAAATCGATCTTCAACCAGTAACTATTAAACCACCTTTAGAAGTTAGTAATTTTAAAATAAAATCTTCTACAACTAATGATAATTTTATTGAAAGCCTTTTAAATAAAATGAAGATTTAAATCTCACACCCGCATCCTCGTCCCAAATAAATATGATGTCTGGGCAACCTTCCTCTCATACCAGTAATAATAATACTGATAATGATGCCGATATTTCCCTTATTAATATTTTTGAAATACAAAATAATTTTCAAGAAATGCAAAATATTAATAAAACTACTTACAGCCGAAAGCCTATTAATAGAATGGCTTTGTCTGGACCTAGTAGGTACTATTACCCCAGACCTACTCCTCAGGATATTCTCTATGAAGAAGACTTTCTTCATTCCCAAAACTCTTATCATGGTAAGACCATCTATGAATGAAATATCGATGGTAAGACAGAATACCAAATTTTTGAAACCATCCATCATATCCTGATGTATACAATAGTCTGCAAACAGAATGATAACACAGACCATCAGATCTGTCGTTTCTTAGTAAATGGTTTTACTGGCATTCTTAAAGGATGGTGGGATAATGTACTCTCTGATAACCAAAGAACTGAAGTTCTCCAATCCTATAAGAATGAAACTGACCCTATTACTAAAACTGAAACCAAACGAGAAGATGCTTGCTACACCTTAGTTCAAGCCATCGTTCATCATTTTGTAGGACCGGAGACGGATAAATCTGGAGATAGAGTAGAGAACTCTTACAGAACCTTCGTTACCCATCCTTAACCCATTTTAGATGGTATAAAGATGTCTTTTTAATGAAAGTCATGCAAAGAGCGGATGCTAATAGTGAACATTGGAAAACCAAGTTTGTAGATGGACTCCCTACTTTCTTTATTGAAAAAGTTCGAAAAAAACTTAGAGATAAACATGACCGTATGAGTATTCCTTATGACCAGTATTCTTATGGCCATCTTATTTCAATAATTATTGAAGAAGGCTTATCCTTGTGTAATGATATGAAACTTCAATAATTAATGAAAAAACAGAATCTCACCAAAAGACACGAAATAGGAGAATTTTGCGATCAATTCTCTTATGATACAAAATTACAGTATCCTCAGAAATCTAAAAAGCAGCAAAGTTCTAAACCCTCTAGATCTTACCGAAAACGTTCTTCTAAGAAACATTCAAAAAACAAATCCCCTGAAAAATCTTCCAGGAAAAGAAAGAGTAGTAAGAGAAAAGATAAGTCTAAAATTCAATGTTATAAATGTGGTAAAACAGGACACTTTGCTAATAAGTGCAATTCAAAATTAAAAAAAAAAACTTAATGAATTATCCCTTGGTAAGGACACTCAACAGCAAATTCTTAATTGTTTATCTAATAACGATTACGGGTCCAAATTTCGGATAATGATTTAGCGAAGTCTATTCGGATTCGAATAATAGTTCTAGTAATGAACAATGTCAAAACTGCACCATCGACAACCAGAATCTGAACTCTCATCGGGCTAACTCTTTGGAAAGCTATAGTCGAAATGAATGGTTTAGATATTGGAAATCCCAGTATTAACGTCTTAACCGATACTCAAAAATCACTCCTCGACCTAGCTGATAAAATTAAAGACCCAGAAATAAAATTAAAATTTTTAGAAATCTGTTATAATAATCAAAAGGCTGAAGATACTCTTCCCATCAATCAGTATAGTATGAAAAAAGTTATGAAACGTATTCAAGGCGTTTCTACCACTGAAAAACCTACTAATATTCAGGATCTAAAAAATGAAATAAATATTTTAAAATCTGAGATAAAATATTTACAGAATAATAATGTTATTATCTTTCAAGATTTAAACAACATTAAAAATCAGTTAAATCAAAAACAGGATAATATAGGATCCTCCAAACAATCCGAATCTTCTGAACAATATTTAATGCTTATGAATCAAATAGTATTCCAGAAATGGTATATTAGAATTACTTTCATAATCAAACCAAATTTTATTATTAAAGACGTCATTACCCTAGTTGATAGTGGTGCTGACATGAACTGTATTCAGGAAGGATTAATTCCTACCAAATACTTTCAGAAAACCACTCAATCTTTAACTAGTGCAAGTGGTAATACTATGAATATTAAATATAAAATTCCTGAAGCTTTAATCTGTAATCAAGGTTTATGTTTACCTACTTCTTTCGTTCTCATCAGTAATATGAATCAAAGTATCATCCTAGGCACCCCTTTCTTATGTCTTTTAATGTCTATTTCAAAAATTGATACTTTAGGAATTCATACCACTCTTAACAACAGACATATTGTTTTTGAATTCATAAAGGAACCTTATACCAAAGAACTAAATCAAGTTAAACACATGATTTATTCTAAAGAAAAATAGATAAATTTTATTCAAAAAGAAATAAAATTTCTTACTACAGAACAAAGAATTTTACAACCTTCTTTACAGGAAAAAATAAAATTAATCCACAAGACTCTTCAAGCTGAAATCTGCAGTGATGTCCCGAATGCTTTCTGGAATAGGAAGAAGCATATAATTTCTCTTCCTTATATTCCTAATTTTAATGAGAAAAATATTCCTAATAAGTCTCGACCCAGTCAGATGAAAAAAGATTATTTACTCCTTTGCAAAACCGAAATTGAGTCTCTTATACAGAAAAAATTAATTAAACCCAGTACTTCTCCCACAGTTATACGACCTTCTATGTCAATAAAAATTCAGAAATTGAGCGTGGAACTCCCCGTCTCGTTATCAATTATAAACCACTTAATGAAGCCCTTCAATGGATTAGATATCCAATTCTGAATAAAAAGGATCTTCTTGACCGACTTCATGATGCCACTATTTTCTCTAAATTCGATATGAAATCGTGGATTTTGGCAAATTCAAATTAGAGAATGTGATACTTATAAAACTACTTTTCTACGCCCTTTTGATTACTATGAATGGAATGTTCTTCCATTTGGAGTAAAAAATGGACCTTCAGAATTCCAGCACATAATGAATGATATTTTTAACCCTTTTACTGAATTTATTATCTGTTACATTGATGATGTTTTAATTTTCTCTTCATCCATTGAACATCATATTAAACATTTAAATATTTTTAAAAATGTTATTATAAAAAATGGTTTGGTGGTTTCTGCCCCTAAAATGAAGCTTTTCCAAACAAAAATCAGATTTCTCGGACATAATATTTCCAATGGAACTATTATTCCAATTGATAGATGTATTGAATTTGCATCTAAATTTCCGGATGAAATTAAAGACACTAATCAACTGCAAAGATTTTTGGGAAGTCTAAATTACATTCGTGATTATTATCCAAATCTTTCCCATGATGCTTCTATTCTGTACACTCGTCTGCGAAAAAATCCTTTACCTTGGACTGAAGAACATACTAATGCGAAAAAAAAAATTAAATCTAGAGTTAAATAGTTACCTTGTTTATCCCTACCTAATCCCGAATGGAAAAAGATCGTTCAAACCGATGCTTCCAATACAGGATATGGTGGTATTTTAAAACAATTTAATCCTAATAGTAACAAAGAAGATCTTATTCGTTTTACTTATGGAACTTGGAAAGGACCTTCTTTAAATTATCCTACTATAAAAAAAGAATGCCTTTCAATTGTTAAATGTGTTTTAAAATTTCAGGATGATCTTTTAAATCAACACTTTTTAATTAGAGTTGATTGCTCAGCTGCAAAACAAATATTTAAAAAAAGATGTTCAAAATTTAGCCTCCAAACAGATATTTGCTACTTGGCAAAGTATTTTATCAGTATTTGACTTTGATATAGAATATTTGCAGGAATGACCAGTAGAGGTCGTGGTCGCGGTCAACGAGGCCGAGGCGGAAATAATCTTTATTATACAGAATTTCCTAGCCTAGATACACAATCCAGCAATTCTTCGGCTTCTTCTAGCCAACCTACAGTAAAAGATGTTCTTCTTTTACCCGAACAGTATATTCCAAATACTAATATGGAAGAAACAGTATTATTTATTGAACAGAATGACGAAAAATGGATGAAAGATCCATGGGAGATTAAACGACGTTATTTAACGACTCAACAGTCTCCTCCTCGTTTTAACCAGTATCGCTATGTATATGAGCAAATCATTTTAGAAACAGCATCCATGGATATAAAGCACACGCTTCATGATCCATCTAAGCCGACCAGTCCAATACAATACAGCAAAACCACTATCAAGAGCATCGTGCCTCTTGTTAATTGGGGTATTAATCCTCATACTACCCGCACTCTTGAATCCACTCATTTAACAGAAACCAGATACAGCTATTGGGATTACATTAATTCCTTTACACAAGTTTTCTATTACCAGAATCCCATTCACAACCACTCTTGGTTCATCCAGATCATCTCCGAAGTCTTCTGAAATGAAATTCCCAACTGGTTTTTCGTTTGGTGGGATAAAATAGGTATCATTATTGACACCCTACCAGAATCAGTTCAAACAGCATTCAAGGAATGACAAGTTGCCTATGTCCATATACCAGTAAATAAAGATTTATCCATGCTAAAGCTGTTTGCCCATTTCATAATCCGTTTTGGAATCTCTTGGATCTAGAAGTGGGATTTTCAGTGCGATTACCAGAATAAAATCCCTCCCCTAAAAAGAGTATTTTTTTACCAAGTGGTGGGATAAAGGGCTTAACCCCACTTTACCCGAACTCCTCAAGACCAAAAAAGGTCATAACCAGGTCTGTCTGGATGTTATACCTCAGAGCCTTCCAGCATCAACACCAGTCAATCCTTTTGTTAAAATCCAAACAAATTTAAAACAAAAATTCCCAAACCTAACTGAAACTGAACTCTTAGTTAAAACTATGGATTATATGAAGACACAATTCTTACAATCCTTAGTCCCGGATGATGCCTCCATGAAGACTGTTAACAGTGATGAAGAATCTGAACAGGATGATAATCAATTTAATGTTTTAGCAGGAGAAAGTCAAGAACCGGAGCCTATTATAGGAGACTTTTGGGATTCTCTCACTTAAATGATTTCTAAGAAAATGGCACAGGACAAAAAAGGAAAAGAAAAATCATAAAGTTATTCTCCACTACAACATCAATAATCAGAAAATAACAAGTATAATCTTGTCCAATTTGCCCTCTATTATCGAAAATTAGCAATACCACCGTCCACAACAGTATTCCACTTAGCCGACAGCTTGTCTCTTATCCTCCACTTCCTACGGCTAAGGGATAAAGAAGATAAGATAAGGATTACTGCTCGACTCCACTATCCAGGACACGCCTGATCCTTTCTAATCTTCTTTCGTGTATAAATAAGGGAGACCTCACCCTTGTTGAGGCAGAATTTTCTTTAGTACTTCTTTCGCATTCTCTTTGTACTCTCTCTCTCTGTAAAATACCTGATATATATATATATATATATATATATATATATAAATCTGAAGTTTGAAGATATCCAAAGCTCTTTTGTAAGTTTTAATTATTGCTTCCGTTAATTATTATGTTTCTCCTGCTTGAGCTTTTAGATTATCATACCGAAAATAGTAATCGTTACAAAATAAAGCATATCTATCTACAATGAATAATCCTAATCGTTCTTATTTTTAGAACAATTTTATACATCAGAACATTATATTGTTTTAACAAAAACCGCCATACAGGAAGAAACCTGCAGGCTCATAGTTTTGGGTAGAACCCCTACCCCTAACCAACAGTAATTTCATGAGATCATATATGTGGTAATTTATCTGTTAATATATATTTAATATGTTTTTAAAATTTCATGCCATGTATTGATTAAGTTAGATCAGGGTTAAAACTTGATTAAGTGGGACGTCACCCAAGTTGCGTTTTGAAACTTTGCCTTTAGCCGTGTTGAGGCGTGTGGCTGTTATTTCTTGTAAATCGTTGACAAACATGTTTGATCAACCCTTTTCTCTCTCGATCCCCTTAATTGGTATCAGAGCCATGTTAGGTTATTCATATATTATATTATTTTTAAATTACAAACCATAAATCAAACCATTCATTCAAGTAGGTCGAGCCAAATTAAGATCAACATAATAAATATTATTTGAAAGATGATAATACTAACATATTTTTTTATAACAAATATTATTATTATATCGTTAACGATGTAATATTTGTATCATTAATTGTGTACCGATAAAATTGGATGAAAAGTATAATAGAGGAATCCTTATTCTTTTAACTTACTTACAATTTTAATAAATTTGGGGCTTTTATCACATATATTAGAATTTTATAAGCACATACAAATTTAGAGATAAACATAAAATAAAATATACCTTCAAAATTATAAATTTTGTAAATAAAATTATTTTGTCAAACTCATGGAGTTTATATCCAAAATAAAAATAAAAATCGAAAGAAAAAGATTTTAAAAAATGTAAATAAAGGAGTAGGAGCTAGAGAAATGTCAAAGGACTAGGATTCATTGTTCAAAGAGTCCTTATAGGGTCACATTCTTGTAGCGACATTCTAGCGATTTTTTTTTTTATATAGTAATTCTCAAAAATGTATAGTATTTATTTTAATTGAATTTTTTACAGAAAACATTGTTTTACAGAGTCTCAGATAGCTTTTATATATATGTTTATGTGTAATTTGGATACATACAAAAAACAGAGTTTGTACAACCCTATTTCTTATATATATTCAAACTACACCTAAAACACTGTTTTCTGTAAAAAAAAATTAATTAAAATAAATACTATATATTTTTTAAAAAATACAAAAAAAAAAATCACTAAAAATATCACTACAACAATGTCCCCTAAACTTATTGTTGTCCAAAAATAATTCATCTGGTTTCAGAAGTAAGGGAAGGGAGAGGCACAATTCCCTAAATCCAGCAGCAGAAGCCGCGTGTTTACATGTCTTGGACACCCATCTCTTTTATTTCTGTTCAAGACAAACGATTCACGGGTTTACACTTTGTACACCAATATTTTCAGACCCTAAAAAGTTATGCTCCAACCCAAAAAGGTATCGACTGAATAGATATTAAACCGATGACGTTATAAAAAATACAAAATAAAAAATAAAAAATATATATTATTAATAATTAATAAATTTTAAAAAAATCTCGTTTTTAAAAAACTAAAACATAACAAACGTAGGAAAATTTTAATTTCAATATTATGTAAATCTTGTCGAATTTTGATTTTTGTTATGTTATACACTCGAACATATGATTTTATGCAATTAAATAAGAGACGTTTTCAATTAAACTTATGACCTTTAATTTAAGCTAAAATTTTAAAATAAATTAATGTCTTTTGGCTTTCTTTTTTCAGTAACCCAAAGAGCTAAAGGGCAAGATGTCATTTTCAATTTATTTTCTTTTTTCCTCAAAATTTTAAATTTTTTCAAACAAACCCTAAAAAATAAATTTCAAAATTTTAAATTATGTCTATTAAGGCACATTCAAATGTAGTTAGACACACCATCGAGAAGAAAGACGAAGCTTTTAAATCGCGACACACCACTGCAGTAATCTTGCATCTCTAAGAAGAAAACTGTTGTCGTGACGAATCTGTAAGATCGAAAATAGCATACAAAATCAACGCCGCCTTCAAGATCAGAAACCAAAAACAGTGTTGCAGTGATTGTTGAATACAAAATCAACATCAGCTTCGATTCAAATACTGTGGTATGTAAGTTTAAAACTTATAAGCATATAGATACTTATAGTTACTACGAATTACTAAATTGATTATCTTTCTTAAGTTTTTCGAACTTAAATTGTCACAAAGTTTGAATACTGAATGTTGTGCTTGCAAAATGTATTTGAAAACATGTTTTATATTATGGTTACTAAGGTTATATAAATTGGTTCTTTGTCCCAATGTTGGTTTGATTCTTGATTATTTTGTATTAGTTCTTGTGTAACATTATCTGAAATCTAATGATGTCTTAATTCTTGACTAATGCTATTTTGGTTCTTGTATAATATTACTAATTAATCTTGACTTGATTCTTGACTAATCTTTGATTTGGTTACTATGTAATATTATATTGATTCTTGACAAATCTTGACTTGTTTCTTGTGTAACACTATAATGGTTATTGACTAATTATCGAATTGGTTCTTGTATAAAATTATTATAATCTTTGACTTGGTTCTTGTGTAAAAATATTATTTAGTGACTCATGTTGACTTGATTCTTGAATAATGCAAACTTAATTCTGCGATGATTAATTGGTTCTTTGTATTATTGGTTCTTTGAAACATATTAATGTACACTTCTACTTATGTTTTTTATATTAATGGTTACTTGTTAGCCAAATTGGTTACATTCTTACAAAAGTCGCTTTTAGTTGGTAACAAATAAATTATCTTTGGTTGTTTTTATTGTAAAATGCAAGAGAAACCCTATTTTTCTTGGTTGTTTTTTGGTTCTTGATTAATCTTGATTCGATTCTTGTGTAACATTATATGGTTCTTGAATATTCTTTGAGTTGGTTCTTTGTGTAAAATTATAATGGTTACTCGATAGTCTTGACACAGTTCTTGTGTAAAATTATAATGTTATATTCTTTTGTAATTGTTTCATTTATATTGGATGTTACTTATTGACTACATTGTATTGGTTACATGGACTAATAGTAACCAATACACCAAATTGATGTTTGGACTAATAGTAACCAATACACCTTTAAGTACGTATTGATATTTTTATATTATTTGTTTTTCTTTGTAAAATCTTTGTCAAATATGTTTTATGTTATGGATCTTAAGTAAATATATGTTGAGTTCTTGTCTAATCTGGATTTGGTTAGTTTATAATCTTGACTTGTTTCTTGTGTAATATTACCATGGTTCTTACATAATATTCTTGTGTTTTATCTTGATTTTTTATATTGATGGTTCTTGATTAACTACATTGGTTACCTTTATACACTGTTAGTCTTTAATTTGTAACAAAGTCATTCTTGATTATTTTGGTTGTAAAATGAATGTAAAAATATTTTTATAATCTTGGCTACTAATTACATATATCTTGGTTCTTTGTATAATATGTATTTAGATCTTTGAAAGGTGTTTATTTGGTTACTCTATAATGTTATTGAGTTTTATAATTGTTTATTTTATATTGGTAGTTACTTATTGACTACATTGGTTACCTTCATACAAGCTGTTAAATATTGGTTGTTGTATCTTTATTTAATTAGTTCTGATATAATGTTTATTTGGTTGCGGTGACAATTTGGCAATTTTACATCAAGTTTGGAGTGTCGGATTTTGGCGTTTTGAGCCTAATTTCATTGGAAGCGAATTGACGATCAAAAGTCACTAGCTTCTTTGCTAGTGAACTATATAGTTTTGGTGAATTCCATCATTTAGGCCTTCAAATTTGCATGTAAAAATTTGATTTATTTTACGGTTACTAATATTATGTAATTTGGTTCTTGTCTAATATTGATTTGGTTACTTTATAATGTTTATTCAGTTGTTAAACAATGGGTAGCGATGTGAAATACAACAAAATCTAATTGTTTACGAGGAATATATAATTGTTTCTTTGTTAGTAACCATTAACCACATGGTTGGTAACATTTTTTGATGGTGTCTGATAACCAAAATTGATGTTGATTAATATTTTTATTTTGATTCCATCATGAATTATCAATATAAAGTAAACATATACAAGCTTTATAACAGATCTTGATCTGAAGCTTATAACGATCTTGATACAATCTTATAATTATCTCAGTTTACTAACAAGCTAAGAACTATCTATGATAATTATCTGGTTACTAACAAGCTTGTAGATAAATAGGACACTCACACATATACATTTAACGATTAATGTTTGTCTGATCTGAAGCTTGTAAATATCTGTTACTAATACTTGATAACCATAATGTAACATAATAAAGCGATAACCATATAATTATATGATAAGAACGAAACATGTTTTAATGGTAGCCAAAACAGAAACATCATGTAATGAAACTTAGTTTAAGCAATCCATGTATACTATAACCATAATGTAACATAATAAAACAGTAACCATATAATTATATGATAGTAACCATAACATGTTTTAATGGTAACCAAAACAGAAACATCATGTAATGAAACCCGGTTTAAGCGATCCATCCATATATACTAAACAATTACATATTAACGAGAATAAAAAAAATAAAAAAGTCTCGAAATCCCACATTGAGGACACAATAATAATAGCAAAACCATAAGGTAACAGTAACCAAAACATAATAAAGAAGTAACCAAATAGTTATATGAAAGTAACCAGAATATGTAAGATGTGTTTGTGGAAATGGAAGTAGAAATAGAATAACATAAACCTTGTAGAATATATTTGAAGGAATTTACAAAAATAATACATCAATGTATACTAAGCAAATACATGATTTATTATGACTTGGGTTTATTATTTACAAAATAATACATCCACAAACTAATGATGCCTTAAACTTCTTAACTGTCTTGGGTTCAATTTCTTGGTAATAATGTCGGGAACTTCCATATCACACCAATATATAACTTTTTCAATGAATTTTCTATTGCATTCCCCATAGTAAAGATTCCATAACTGCAAATAAAAAAAATCAAATTTACACAGTCATTAGTAACCAGATATAAACAATATTTATATCATAAACAGTTTACCAAACAAATACATTGTAACCAAAACAACATATATAACGATAACAAAATCTCGATTGAGAAAAAAGAATGGTATCCAAATCATAAGCTAACAGTAACAAAAAATATACTAATGAAGTAACCAAACAGTTATATGTTAGTAACCAAAACATATATTAATGGTAACCAATACATAAACAACATATAGACCAAACAAAGTTTAGTCAACCCATATATTAAGCAAATATATTGTAACCAGAACAACAAAAAACAGTAAGCAAAATTCCAACTCAAGAAAACAAAAATGGAATCCAAATCAGAAACTAACAGTAACCAAAAACATACTAAATAAGTAACCAAATATTTATATGATAGTAACCAAAACATGTTTTAATGGTAACCAATACATAAACAACATGTACACCAAAATCGGTTTAATCGACCATGTATACTAAGCAAATAAATGGAAACCATAACAACATAAAAAAGTAACCAAAATACCAAATCAAGGTAACAAACATGGTATCCGAATCTCAAGCTAACAGTAACCAAAACATAATGCAGAAGTAACCAAACAGTTATATGATAGTATCTATTTTTTATTGCTTGACGTAGCTACAACGTAAGCATTACATCAAGCCCCCATAAATTAGTCTAGTATACTAAACAACATGTAGTCCAAACTCGGTTTAGTCGATCAATGTATACTAAGCAAATACATTATAACCAAAATAACATATAAAAAGTAACCAAACCATGTTTTAATGGTAACCAACACATAAACAACATGTAGACCAAACCCAGGTTTAGTCGACCAATGTATACTTAAGCAAATACATTGTAACCAAACCAACATATAAAAGTAACCAAAATTCGATTGAGAGAAAAAGAATGGTATCCAAATCATAAGGTAACGATAACAAAAAAATATACTAATGAAAAAACCAAAAGTTATATGTTAGTAACCAAAATATATATTAATGGTAACCAATACATAAACAACATGTACAAAACAGTTTATATGTTAGTAACCAAAATATATATTAATGGTAACCAATACATAAACAACATGTACACAAAACCAGTTTAATCGACCATGTATACTAAGCAAATACATGGTAACCATAACAACATAAAAAAGTAACCAAAATACCAAATCAAGGTAACAAAAATGATATCCAGAATCACAAATTAACGATAACAAAACATAATGCGAAAGTAACTAAACAGGTTATATGATAGTAACACTAACAAAATTTAAATTAACACACCTTTAAAAATTATATGATAATAGAACAACATGTATGCTTTACGATCCAAAACCTTCTTTTCACTAAAATGAACAACACAAATCAACAAGTGCAACAAAAGTAAATTAAAAATAATTAACTAATTAATTTACGCCCACCAAAAAAAAAAAGACTAATCGGTGAAAAAAATTAAAATATTAGTAGAAATATCGATCTGAAAAAGAAAAAAAAAAAAAAAAAAAAAATATATCACCTAATTAATAGAAAAAAGAAGACTAATTAATTAATGATGAATATGAAGAAAAGAAGAAAATACCAAGAGAAATACCAATATAAAAAAGAAGAAAAATATCGGTAGATGAAGAAATATTAGATGAAAAAATATCGATAGATGAAGAAATACCAAGTAGATGAAGAAGAGGGGCGACGACGAGTTGAGAGAAATTGGTGTTGCGACGACAATGCACAATGACGGAAGAGAAGACAACGACGACGACAGTGGATTTGAGATGAGAGAGAGATAAGTGAGGAGAGAGAGAAGTAATAAGGGAGAAGAGAGAAATATTAATGGAGAATAAGCGAGGCGAAGGAAGATGGAAACTAATTTGCTAGTATCGCCGGAATAATATTAACCCCTTAAATTAAGGACTCTAATATAATTAGTATTGTAAATATATATAATAAATTATCATATTTTTGTAATTATTTTATAAGCTGTATGATTTTTTGTAATTACTTTTATAAATGTACTAGTATATGTAATTTATCCTTAATTTTAACAAGTTAAATTATGTCTTCTACTGTGGAGTAAACTTAAAAATAAGGGCCTTTGAGCAGGCCCAATTTGATGTCTACTGTTTTTCGTTTGGCAGATGGTCCAATTTGATGTCTAGAAGGTTTAGGGCTAAGTAAGGAATCGAAATCGGCTCTAAAATCGTGTCAAAATTGTCACAAACAAATGATTCCGACGCATATGACGGCGTTAAAATAATTAATAAACCACATAAGATTTTATGCAATTAAATAAGAGACTGACATTTAGACATGCTCATGCACCGCTCAAAACCGCACGGCTATGTATATTATACTTAATTTATTTATTTTACCAAATATGAGTAAATTTAGGGTTTTGGGACCAATAAATTAGGCACAAAAATCTACTTCCTTTTTTCTCATTAAAAAGAAATCAAAAAGAAAAAGGGAAAAGTTTAAATTTAGTAAAAATATAGTTGGGTCATTTGGTTATGAAATTGAAATCAAACAAATAAAAACCACATCGCAAGTTTTAAAAATCACAGTAAGCACCAATTATGTTGATGTGTTATATACTATTTTTAAACTTATTAAACCACCACACCCAAACAATTTCGCGTTAGATTTGAATTTCCAACCGCATGTACTCATCATAATTTTATTTCATGTTTATTTGGCACTTATTTTAATACGGCCATTTAGTCCTTGTATAATGCTCTTTCCTTCTAATAAAATATAGAATTATGATTGATTTTTCGAAGTTAATTTTAGATATTTTAAAATTAAAATTGACATATATACATATATATATATATATATATAAATTTAGACAATATAATTATAAAAATAATAAATTATTTAAAATACTATTAGTTATAGATTTATCGCTTCAAAAATTTAGATGAAAGACATCTATTTTAAATTTAAAAATATCTCATAGTTTTTAATGATTTATTTTTGTTTTAATGGTTTAAAAAGTCTCAAATTATTTTTAAAAAAGTTAATATTAATATTACTCTTTCTTTATTACTTTATATTAAAAGTAGAGATATATTATCTTACTTTTTCATATCTCAATACAATTCACTCCAACTAGATACCAACCTACCACTACGGAAATAAAAATTATTTTATTTTAATTCAAATATTTATAAACTAATTGTAAATATATAAATATGTTTTTCCCAAAAGTTAAATAAAATTTAAATTTTATAAATTAATTTTAAAAGTTTTAAAATATATCTATTATTTTTTGAGCGAAGGAGTCCATAACTCAGGTCCTCCTTCTCCAAGCTAACAAATCCAGATATAAAACTAGTTTTTAGAAAGAGAAAGAGGGAAAGAAATCGAAGCCATGGACGGAGAAGATGGTAAACAGCAAAAGCACTTAGTGCTAGCACACAACCTATTTCTGCTCAATCAACCCGATGTTGACGACATTGAAAAAGTTCGCCTACGAGATGAAGTCTTCACCGCTGTTGTAGCCGACGGTATGAATCTTACAAATTTGTGTTATAATTAGTTATTTGTCTCCATTCTCATCTTAGGGTTTTTGAAATTGCAATTGCTGATTGCAGATATGGCTCCACTGTACGAAACCCTAGCCATTTGTTCTGTCTTGAAAATGAATCAGAAGGTTCTCGATTCAATGCGTGCTAAGATCGATGATGAGCTCAAGAAGATAGACGAAAAGTCAGTGTCTTATTCTCTATATATGTGTCTATATATGTGGATTAAAAAAAATTGACCGAAAAAAATGCCTATATTTAGGGTTTTCCAAACTGAATTGGTATTGCATAGTGTGAAGATGTGAAAATGTAGTTGTTATTTTATATGGATGTTACTCCAATTTTATGTTGAATTTTAGTGAAGAATATATATTTTGATGAGAAATTTGACATCTTTGTTGCTGCAATCTGTATTTATCTTTGTCTAATTCGGCAATTGTGTATTTTTGGGCATTTAAACTTGTTTTACTTATGATGTAAGTATGTCATTTGAACGTTTGCGTTGTGCTTGCCTGCTTTTTTATTTTTTCCTATCAGTCTGAACTTGGCAGGTTGAATTTTTGGGATGCAATCAATAAATTCTACTGAAGTTTTGTGCTTTTTTTGGGGCCTTGGGCAAGATAATTCCACCTCTTCTTAGTTTAGTTTGGTCTTGTGAAGCAACACTTGGAAACCAATTAAAGTTTGTTCCTTACATAAGATACTATTTTCAGCTATTTATCCATTTTTCAAGACTCATTTTTATCAATGGAGATTCTGTTGGACTATTGAGAATATGTTGATTGTTATCTATGGTGTACTATAGAACATAGTATTTTAATTAATTACTATGAGATTGAAAAAATATCAATCTAAGGGCTTGCTATCCAGGATGATATACTTAGACTTGATCTGGTCCTTGGTTCAGTTTTCTAGTTATTCACGAATTTTTGTTTGATTCTAGCTTGGTGTGAGATGAACCATGTTACACTTGTATTAACACTTCAAACAATTACTGAGTGTAACAATTGTGTATAGTATGTAAATTTGTAAAGGATTATGAATATTTATTTAATGAAATAAAATTTTAATGGAAATTATTTTGTGCAAATGCTATGAATGGATAAATATATGTGTATTATATACTCCCTCCATCCTAAGATAAGAGTCCTGGTGGACTTTTTACGCATATTAAGAAGAGGAATGAAATGACAAAATTATCCATAATAATATGTCATTAATCATTTCCAATGTAGGCGAGAGAGTGACTTTCTAGCTTTTCAATTCAAAATATTTTCACCACATAAATAATTATACTTATTAAATATGGAGAGAGAATTAGAATAAGAAAAATATGAGATATTTAATGCTAATGGTATAATAGGAAAAATTGTGTAAAAGTTTGGTTATTAAAGAAAAGTAGACATTTAACCTGGGACAACCCAAAATTGTAATAAGGACTTTTATCCTGGGACGGGTCCTGGGACGGAGGGAGTATTTATTAGCCAATTAAGTGATAAGAGATGTAAATTAGTAGTCAATCAAGGCTACGTAACTTAATTAGTTTGAACTATCTAAGGAACAAAAAGGAAAGCCAAGAGAACTTAATTAATCAAGTTCATTACAAGTTAAGTGAATTAAAGCTCAAGTTAGTAATTAACAAGCTTTGATGCTAGCCTTGTGTGGCATAATAAAAAGGGGCAATGCAATTAAGCAATTAACCTAGTTGGCAAACCCAAGTGCCATGCTAATTGGGAGAGTCCAAGAGAGAAATTAAGAAGCTCTAGTGCATGTTACTTTTATGGTCCAATAAGAGAATTATAGTGGCCCAAGGCATTAACCAAGCAAACTTTGATGTGAGCCTTATGAATGGCCATTTAAGAGTCCCAACCTAAGATGCAATTCAAGTTAGTTCTAGCATATGAGAAGCCCAAGTAGCAAGCCCAAAACCTAGCCCAACTTAAAGTCCAATATGATGCTATAAAAAAGAAAAAGAAGGGGGAAGGGGGAAGGGGGAGGGGGGAAGGGGGGAAGGGGGGAAGGGGGGGGGGGGTACCAGGCCATGAGGGCTATGTGGGAGGGGTTCCACAAATCTTCAACCACCTCATACTACTCCTAGCAACTCCCATCTCATCCCCTAAAAAGTGGATCTTGGTTCCCCTAATTTTTCTTGCTTTAAGCCTTACATTAGCTTAATTAAATGGATGATTAAGGTTGATGAGGATTAACCCAAGTTATCTTGTGGAGCCTAGTAGGAATAAGAGAAGGGGAGGGGCTTGACTAGATGAAGACTTAAGTAGAGAAACCAACTTATAATTCTTTCAAAGTTCTTCTATAAATAACCAAGTCATTAGTTCTTCCAACACTTTGTTCCTTTGTTACCAAGTTAGAAACAAGAAAGCAAGAGAGAGCTAGAGAGGGAGAGTACTCGGTCAAGAAGGGGTAGAAAAGGAGAGCCATCTAGCAAGCTTTTAGCAAGAAGGAAGGAGATCAAACATCAACAAACTTAGCAAGAAGAAGAATAACCATTTGAAGGTTTAAAAGTTTTTAAAACCCTAGCTAGTTCATTTGATAGTTTGAATTTTATGTTATTCATGTTTGATGTGGGAGTTTGTTGTGTAATGTGGATCATGGTGGATCCGAAGATATAAGGTGTTCATGTTGGTGGTTATGTGTTTAATCTTTAGTTGGTTGCATGAAAATGAAAGTAAGAACCTAAGTATGAAAATATGAAAAACTTAGTTTGTAAACTGTTTTTCAAAAACTCATAACTCATTGTGCATAATGTATTTTTGAGATCTGTTAAGGGTGGTAGATGCTCTTATGAGTCATGTAAACAACCCAAGTGGAACGAGGTTAAAATCTGTTAAGAGTAATTTATGATAAATTTTCTAGGAAAGCATGATGTTTTGAAAACCCTAAAACTAGTAAGATTTTCAGGTCACTGTTTTGGCTAATAAACGTTTTTGAAAAATTAAGGCTTTTTGGGGTTTGTTAGTGTATGAACCCTCTAATCTAAAAATTCCCGCCTAGGCGCTAGGCCCCCCCTTGGCGCCCCTCCTAGGACCTAGGCCCCCCCCTTGCCGCCTCTAAGCCCCCCAGGCGCCTCACCTAGGCCCAAGGCAACAAAAAAATTCCTCTAGAAAATTAGGCGGGTTCTAGGTGTAGAGATTTTTTTTATTTTAATAACTACCCAAACCAAATCTCGATATATTTATTTTTCTAATGATTTACCATATTCATAATACAGGTTGTAGCATATCAAATCACAACAAGAAGTGAACAATATCAAGTCAAAATGGATACATTTGTAATATTTAGTTTAATTCAATTTTATAATTATTAAATTTTTGTTTAGTTTCTTAAGTTTTAATATTGAATTAAATTCTTGAAATTTTATTATTTAATAGCAATCCTGTTGATAAATAAAACTAATACGTTAAAAATTTGTTTAAACTTTGAACAATTGCATGCTTGTGTTTGAACTTTGACATTAGCAATATGGATGTGTTTGAACTTTGACATTAGCAATATAGATATGTGTTTGAACTTTAAGAAAAGGCCTTTATTATCTTTATTATAGATTGTTTTGCTTTATATTATTATTTTATAAGCCCCCTAGGCGCTAGGCCCCCCTCGGCCTCACGCCTAGCTCCTTTTAGAACATTGTATGAACGTAGTGAGTCGCTGACCAAAATTTGAGCTCATTCCAACTTCAGATGAGTGAGATATGAAGCATCAAAGCATCAAGCAAGAAAGGTAAAATCGACAAAAATATGGAAACTAGGGGTTTTGGTTCGGGAAGTAGTGTCGTAGGCGCTAGCCTTGCAAGAGTCAGTCACTGCAAAGATTGGCAAAGCGAAGAAAAGCGCAGCATGCGCATGTTGAGGCGTTGGTTTGGGCAGACGGCCGCTGGCCTTGGCAGCCAAGCACAACAATGTTGGTTCCGAGTGCACAATGCCGTGCCAGGTCTTTGAAATTTTTGTTAACTTGTTTCGATTTTTAAAATACGAACATCGTGGAAATTGTAGAATTAAAGTCAGGAATATGAATTAAGTTAAATTAAAAACAAACCAATGTGTGGAGTCAAAATGTGACTAATTGGTACGTCAACCTTAATTAAATGTGTAGGTCATTTGGAGAAAGAAATAATAGGTTATCAGTAATGAGCGTATCATACAAGTTTTCTAGCTATGTTAGTTCTTAAATTATTTAAATTGTGTTGTATGCTAGTATTCGCACTTACGTGCCATTGGAAAGATTTGTTTAATTATTGAATTGTTAAAAATTTTAAGGTTCTGTTTATTCATGAACTGTGTTAAGAAGTATGTCTATGCCATTTGTTTCGGCTAGACATAAATTGAAATGATTTATCAATTGATAAAAATTTATTTGAAGATTGTTAATGTACCCCAAACCAAATTTTTTGGTGTGGACTCTTATGTTAAAATTGAGATAAACAACCCTGATAAAGGGAAAAACTGATATTGGACGTTATGATTCCGGTTTACGCTTATGCGTCTAGATTTGTATGTTGTGCACAATTTCATATTAGACTGATCTTCTAAAGTACTTGTAGAGAATGTTTTCAATCTTTGTGATTGTTAAATATTTGTTGGTTTACAGTTGAATAATTGTTAAACCTTGTTCAAGAGCTCAAGGTCTCTATGACTGCTCAGTATGATGTTAAAGATGTTTAAATTAAAGGAATCTCTTTTATTCCTGTTTATTCAACTTCACAATTATTGTTTCAGATTTCAAAAAAAGATTATTCTATTCATGAGATGTTTATTACATTGTAATATTAATTGTTGAGCAAATAGTTGCTCACTCTTGCTTAAATTAAATGTTTTCAGCTAAACTAGAGAGCTTCAAAGGATCCGATGACAAGGGAAAATGAACAGTTAATGAATAGAAGATCTTATGTATTAACTAATATTAATAATGATGTAATATTTTGGTTGATATTTTATTTTGTATTTGTAAAGGTTTAAGAACCTGGGATTAGACTAAGACTTGTTGTAAGAATATTGTAACCTTCTTTATTGTCTTTAAGAAATTCCTAGATAGATGTGTTGAATGGGTAGTACCATGAGCACCATATCTAGTGTTTTATTAAGTACACGAACGTGTGGACGTTACAGATTGGTATCAGAGCTGTAAGTTATAAACTCAAGTGAGAATATCTTAGAATATAACCTTAATGAAATTAGTGAAGATAGTAAAGAGATAAGCTCATTGAGTTTTAAGAGAAGAATTGAGAAAATTCATTGAAAGAAATAATAATAAAATAAAATGCATTGTTATTTAATAAATAGTAAATATATTTTTATTGCGAGGTACTGCTAATTATTAATAAATTAAGTTATTAATTTAAGCCAGGAGAAGAATAATTTAGAGATATTCATGTGGTGAGTGAGGAGCTGATTATTGCACCTGAACCCGTAGCGGTAGCAACAAGTGAGGAGTATGAGCCGTTTACGAATCCTGAGGAGGATCCTGCATCCGAGGAGGAAGAGCTAGTAGAGGAGACGGATGGCGCAACGTTTAATGCTGCACATTCGGAGGAGGAATCTGGAGATAGTCTTCTCGACCCAACGGTACAGGAAGCTTTGACCCAACTAGGGGCTTTAGTACACCACCTCTTAGCCAAGATTGTTGAATTGAGGGACAAGTTACATGATCAGAACATAAGAGTACAGGAACTTCAGTCGGAAAAACAGGTGATAGAAGCCTATTGGAAAGAGGAGATCACAAATCGGGTAAGGTCTAAGGATCAAGTGCATGAGTTAGATGAAGAAGTAATGAATAAGAAGGTGAGAATAGATAGAATGAGGTATGTGTACATGACATCTTATGGAAGATTCCAACATAGGGTGTTCTACCAGATTGCAGAGGAAGGCCAGACTAGACACGATCAGTAGGGTTCTAGTGCTAGACATTGCTGATGAGGAGTACGAAGACGCCATTAGGAGGGGTTTTGAGGTTGATATTTAGATGGTGTATATATATATATATATATATCAGTAAAAAAATTTTGTAAATCCCAACTTTTGTATAAGAAGATGTGGATATGTTTTTAGTGAATCACAACTTTTGTGTAAGATATGAGATATGTTTTAGTGAATCCCAACTTTTGTAGCAATAGAGGGATATGTTATGTAAATAGCAAAATGCTATAAGATATTGGTACTATGTACTATAAGATGCATATCAATATAAATATGTTTATTAAATGTGCTTTGTGATGATTACATTTTAGCATTAATTATGAATGCTTTAAAATAATGAGAGAATAATATACATTTTATGAAACAGGAATATGCCGCCAAGAAGAAGACCCCAAGTACAAAGAACACAAGAAGAGACAGATAATGAAGCTAGGGATCAGATAAGCCCGATACAACAATTGGTAGATCTTTTAGTAGGGGCCTTACAAAATAGAAACCCTAACAATGAGGTGAACTTAAACCCTCCAGCATCTCATGTGGCAAATTTTAAAGATTTTAAGAGTGGGGCGCTTGAATTCAAAGGGACCATTGAGCCTATAGAGGTTCAATCATGGATCGAAGAAATTGAGAAGGCGTTTGTTATTGCAAGGGTAAGAGAGGAGCAAAAGACGACTTTTGCTACCTATATGATGAAAGGAGAAGCGAATTTTTGGTGGTAGGCAAATCAACACCGAGCTGGAGAGGGAGTCGTACTATGGGGAAAGTTTAAGGAGTTGTTCTTTGAGAACTACTTTTCGAGAAGTATGCAGAGTAGAATGGAGATGAGGTTTTTAGAGTTGAAGTAGGGGGACATGTCAGTGCTCCAATACGCATCCAAATTCAACAAATCAAGCGAATTTGCTCCACACCGTGGACACCGAGGAGAGAAAGGCGCGCAGATTTGAACAAGGGTTGAAACCCTGGCTCTACAACAAAATAGCAGTTTTTCAAATTGACTAGTTTGGGATGATTCTGGAAAAGGCTATACTAGCCGAGGGAGGAAGCGAGGCATTAAGCCAATACAGTCGGGAGAAAAAGAAGAAGAAAAATGGAGGAAGTAAAGCAGAAGGAAACGATGGAAATGGAGGAAACCATAAGAGGAAATGGAACAATAATTTTGGAAATTTTGGGAATAAGCAAGGAAACCCGAGGAAGAGGGTGGAAGCGTAAAAATCATGGAAGAACCATATGGGCATATGTTTGAGAGGTAAGAGGCGTGCTACAATTGTGGACAAGAGGGACACATCTCTTTAATTGTCCCAATTCAAAAAAATGGGTGTTATACTTGTAGAGCGGTGGATCATCAAGCACGAATTGTCCAAGAAGGGACAAAGGAAGGATCCGGTAAAGACAAGGAAAAAAAAAGTTAATGAATAGAAAATCTTATGTATTAACTTTAATATTAGTAATGATGTAATATTTTGTTTGATATTATATTTTGTATTTGTAAAGGTTTAAGAACCTGGGAGTAGACTAAGAATATTGTAATAATTTTTTGATGTCTTTAAGAAATGCCTAGATAGATGTGTTGAATGGATAGTACTGTGAGCACCATATCCAGTGTTTAAAAGTACACGGATGTGGGGGCGTCACACTGAATGCCCTGCCTTCATTTAGTATGCTATGAAACGATGTATCTAGTTTCATTATTAGCAAAATAAAAAATAACATCCCATATAACTTGCTATGATTTGTAAACTACATGTGTGCTTTGGTTAACCCCCTTTTTGGTGCTTCTAGTGGGTATATATAAAAACTATAATACCTTGCTTCTATAATTATAAGAATGTTCATTATAATTTCCTAAATTAATGACAAGGACCAAGACATGGCATTGTAAGAGAACCCACACGATGCATTAGTATTTTACAAAATCAGAATAAAACAAATCCTTCCATCCTCCCAAATTTTGTCAGCTCGTGTTCTGTTGCATTTCTATGGCGTTAGTTTTAACATTTTTTTTGAGGAGGTGCTAAGTTACTAAACTGTTTATTTGACTTCAGAATGGTATTATTCTCTCTTTTGAAACCAGGAGTACGCATTTAATTGGCTTTTTAATGATTAGTAACTTTTTATATATATCTTTTGTGTGTGCTGTTACATGTGAGGACCTCCCTTTCACACTTATGTTTGGTTGGTACTTTTGTTCGTTTGTTTAGGATTGTTGATGCTGAAGAAAACTTGGGTGAAAGTGAAGTTCGAGAAGCTCACTTAGCTAAATCCTTGTTTTTCATTCGAATTGGTGACAAGGTATATTAAAATTATTAGTCACAAGTTCTGATAGCTTTTCTGTGTCATTTGTATGCAAAGTATGAACTTTTTCCACATTTTATTCCCTGATGAACCCAGGAGAAGGCACTGGAACAACTCAAGATTACTGAGAGTAAAACAGTTGCAGTTGGGCAAAGGATGGATTTGGTGTTCTATACGCTACAGATAGGTCTTTTTACATGGATTTTGACCTTATTTCCAAAAGCATTGAAAAGCGAAGAAGTAAGGGGACCATCTTATGGAGTTTCAATTGTTTGAGATATGGTATTTCAGACTTTCATTTGTATTCTTGATGGTGACAGATTGTTCGAGGAGGAGGTGACTGGGAAAGGAAGAATCGCTTGAAGGTCTATGAAGGCTTGTATTGCATGTCCACTCGTAACTTTAAGAAAGCAGCTGATCTCTTCCTTGACTCCATCTCAACTTTCACGACTTATGAACTTTTCCCTTATGACAACTTCATATTTTACACTGTCCTTACAAGCATTATAACTTTGGATAGAGTTTCCCTGAAATATGAAGTTTCCCTGTATTACAAAAGTTGTCACCAACTTTGGTCTACAAGCATTATAACTTTGGATGGAGAGAATTGGTGACAACTTCATATTGCTAAATCCTTGTTTTTCATTCGAATTGGTAAGTATATGCTATATACCTCATTCTCTCCATTATATACAGTGTTGAGAGTTATGGCTGAATATTTAGTTCCGGAAGTAACACTAGGATCTTTGTCCTTGTTCATATCCTCTTCACCCGTCCTTTCACATGTACAATCTGCGTTGAATATTTGATTCAAAAACTCTTTTGAGTGCTATTATATTCAATCATGGGGTGATTAAAACAATTGGTAATTGATTTAAACATTTGTGATTTAATTTCGTTATGCATCTCCCCAAGTGGCCGATGGTAGCTTCTGGAAATTATGTTAATAGGATACTGAGATCTGAAATCATGGACGATGAATTTCTCCTCATGCCAAACTTGTAATGACAAATAACTAAGAATTCGGAATAGGCACTCACAATTTAGTGGTTGGTGAAATATTTTCTCAGAGCTTGTATTATTTATTATTTTCTCCTTCAATGACTTACAAGATACCTTATATGGGGCTCAGAATGGGCTCTCTGCTGGATTAGGCATCATAAGCTTAATTAGTTAGGTGCCGACTCTATAGACTCATTCCAAGTACCAAGTATATGATTTACGGATTTGGGCTAATCAGTTATAGACTTACTGCATGTGAAATCTACATTGAAAGGCTCACTCAACCTTTCGGGACCATCTATTAACATTCTCAATCAAACAGTAGTAGTAGGACAAACTCGGAAAGTGTCGAGTTTGAATTATATTTTAAGGGCCTTTCTACAATTATCCGCCAACCTTTTCTATTAACTTCAAAGGCTAGTAACAAATACCTCGTAACAATAAAATCATGATATAATTGAATGAACGAAGGGCATTATTCCCTTGTTCATATGCCATAATGAAGATAGGGAACTTTGCTTGGGTGTTCATATTATTTGTTTCTGGAATTATCACAGTAGTTTTATTTTAATTTATTGGATGTCTTGCAGCTGGTCTGACGAAGGATATTAAATTGGACCGCTATTTGCATCCACACTTCCGGTACTACATGAGAGAGATAAGGACTGTTGTCTATTCCCAGTTTCTGGAATCGTACAAGAGCGTTACTATTGAAGCAATGGCCAAGGCTTTTGGAGTAACGGTGGATTTCATTGATTTGTAAGTCACTAAATTGCGCACTTGATTTTGTGTATACCCAATGTTACAACGATTCCGTTTTCCTTTCTATTTATTTCTTGGTCTTGGTAAATAATGTATTTTAACGATAGTCTCCAGGGAGCTGTCACGTTTTATTGCGATAAGGTTGCAGGCGTATTAGAAACTAACCGTCCTGATTCAAAGAATGCTCTTTACCAATCAACAATTAAGCAGGGAGATTCTTTATTGAACCGAATTCAGAAGCTGTCTCGTGTCATTGATCTTTGATTTCCATGTTTCTGAATTGATGCTAAAAATTGAGCCCTCGCAGTTTAATACAATGAATCCAACATGGGTTGAGATGTATTTGTACTATTTCAATTCAAGCAGATTTACTCTTGCATTTTCTGATACCAAGTTGCATAATTTCCTTGTCATGTACACTAATTTATTAAGTCATGCTGGAAGCATTTAATTTCTTCCTCATAAATTTTTTTAATAATCTGCTTGTGTATCCAAAACAATTTCTAATGAATAAATATTGCATTCTGGAAGCATATTACAATTGATTTTTTAGATAAAAATAATATTTGTCCCATTGAAATTGCCACGTTTCTCCACTTCAGTAAAAAAAAATTATAATTAGATAATTAAACTTAAAAAACACTAAAACTGACATTTGGTCAATTTTTTTAAGGTAAAGTTACCATTAATTTAATTGTAGTTGGTGCGTTTTGTGCAATAATTTATTGAACTAAAATAATTGTATTTAACCAATCCAACCAATTCTTTTTTGCAATCAGCCACTTCTTTAAATTAATTAAACGACTGTCTAAATTAAATGGAAAAAATAATAAGCACTAGCCATTAAATTAATCAAACCACCGTCTAAATTAAATGAAAATAAATAAGCACTAGCAGCCAACTGTGATGAAAACAGAGAATGAAACCCAATAACCCATGTTACCCAACCGAGATGAAAATGTAGGAAACGATTTCCAAATAAATTAATAATTTTTATTTTTAAAAATTATTATTTCAAGATTTTTCTTATAATAAAGCATAATTAAAAATTATATTACATACTTCGTGTTTGGTTGTAGCACAATGGAGAATTTTTGCTTATTTTGATGATGTATTTTTCTTTCTCCTGATCTTCTTTTCTATGACCCTTATTTTGATATCACGTATTTTCTCGAACAGTGTGGGCTCAAAATAATCTTGCAAGCCGATATAATATATAAAGTCCTCAATTCCATGATATTTATAAGGATAATTTGAAAACTACAATAATACTCCCATACAAAGAATATCCATAAACGAGTGTAGGAATAAAATTGTTAACCCACCACGCTTATCGCTATATCATTGACTACATAATTTATAAACTTTTGATCACACATTAATTTAATAAATTAAATTAATACTTTTGTAATTTGAATTACTAAAATACTTGGCCAAGATTCCGTGATCAACCAATAAATTATATCAAGGTGATATTACAATTTAATTGTAGAATTCCATCTTGAAAAATACATGTTTTTAATTTCATAACTTATATCACCCAACATATTGAGGTTTTGATTGTATTTAAAATCTCACTCTTTAATATATTAAAGTGACATACATTATAAAATCAAGTTCATTATTCTCTCGTGATTAAGAGTAATTGCACATTAATAGTAATTGAAAAATTATTTATAATAACATTATTTAACAAATAATTTTTCAGAATAACATCCAATTCTATGTATTTCAAAAATACACCAATACACTAGATTAAAATATTCACTTTACATGACTAAGACAAATCATCCAATCAAGTGTATTACAATCTACTAGAATGATTTGTCTATTTCCATCTAAGATTGAGAACAATATATTTCTTTAATTATACATAACATATAATTTATGTCTTCAGATATGACACTTCTTCATATACATAAATTATAAAATGTATAATTATGGACAAAATTATGACATATTTAATTATGTAAAATAAAATAAAATTTTATTATTAAATAATAAATAAATATCAACATTGGGTTTTTTCCGGTTTAAAACCTTACAAAAACATAGAATAAAGGAACAATTACATTTTCTATTACATTTTTAAAATTTATTACAACAATAGTGCACTCATAAAATATTTACACAATTTATGCATTTAAAGTTTTATTTACAAAATTAGTGCATTCTTATCCCTTTAATTTAGTTGAGTGTTTTAATTTAACACTTTCTCTCTCCTCCCTTTTGTTAGGTTTGTAATATTTATGAACGCAATCAAATTGCAAAAGTTAAGCGGAAGCGAGATAAAATCAGAGTTTAAAAATTTTACAAACCATATACCCGGATCACCCTTTATGCACAATTATTAATTAAACGAAAATATGAAGGACAAGAATCATACCCTTGAAGATCCGAAGCCTTCCTCGCATACAAGTTCACCTCCAATCCTTTTCAAGGCTCAACTCGAATCCACCGGCTTGGTTCCTTCCTTTGATCAACATTA